>CM050654.1:39008221-39188221 GCA_027574665.1 Rhynochetos jubatus | reverse complement strand
AAGACCAGAGCCTTAGCGAACAGCCCATCATAATCTTAGGGTGACAACACCGAAGTCAATGGAGTGATTTGTCGGTTCAAGTAAGACACAGATGAAGACATTCGCTTGTACGTGTCCAGCCAAACGGGTGTACGGATATTGGTCCTCAACAAGGATGGATGGATATTTTAAGGCAATAAAGCATTCAGCAAATATTACACTATTTTGAAGTGCATAATGAAAAGGCCTCATTTTATATCTTTACCCAGCTCTAACTGAGATAAGAGCCTTCGATGTATTTTAGACATTTGGTTGAAAAATAGTGAAGCTATAAGAGTTTGAAAAAAATCCTGTACAGTGCATGTGCAGTCCACTGGCTCCAGACATACATCTACAATCTGGAGTTGTGCAGCCTGAAATAAACACAGCTGTGTTTATCTGAACGTGTGATCCCATGTACATGGTAGAAAGTTCAAATAAATGCACTCAGCGCGATGATGCTGTAAATGCAGCGAGTGCATTTGTCAGATGTGTGATGATGCAATCTCTTAAATAAACAGACTGAGCTGTTTGTTTGACTTCTGAACTACATAGACATAAAAATATATGTACATTAATTGAAGCCAATAAAATGAAATCCAAAACAGCTATAAGATCTTAATTGAACCTTAACTGAGAATTCACTTGTTGTTCTTACATCCAGAATAAACAAGTTCTGTGTGTTGGTATTAAGCGTATGGTGTAAGTTTTAGTCAATAATAGACTAACCATCAGTTCTGGTTTCAGTGGAACAACCCTGTTTTCCCGTAAGATGGCCCATTGCCTAAGACCAACTCTAGAAATTATAGCATATCCCCGGTTTTTCCTCTCATCAACCAAAGAGAAAGCTATTTTACAACTAAAACACCTTTATTTGGGATGGGTGATCTGCTAGGTATTCAACAGAACCAATAGTCTAGAGGCATAAGTTTCTGATGAGCCGAAGAATATGTGAAGAGAAAAACTGAATGAACGTAGATGCTATCAAAGCTGTTGTTTTACTCAGCGCTAACACTGGCTCAGCGTTTCACTATAAACTCATTCAGAACATCAAGTTACTGGAAAAAATCCTCCACTTGAGAAATCTGCAATAGTTACTGATGAGTCAGAAGTTGGAAGTAGTGACACCACTACACACTATTAAAAAGTCCTACTTTTCAATACTGTCTGACTGCTCTGCAACCCGAAACAACATGACTGCAGAAGTGTCGTAGAGCTTTTTCATTTGTCTTGAGCATATTCACTTGGAAAACACAAGCTGTACAAACGGTCTCGAGAACGGTTACTGTAGAATTAGACCATCAAATTTCTTGACTTATGTGCTTTAAAATCTTGCCCAAAAGATGGCACTAACATTGTTTTTAGTAACATATATTGGATATAGATTTATTTCTTCCCCCATGTAAAAGTATATTCAAGATGGTCACAAATATATGTTGAAAGAACGTGCTTAATATGCACTGCCATGCCAGCTAACAATTGCCATATAGAAGTTAAACTTCCTTCCCGTTAGGATCCTCAGACGCTGTATACAGAAACTATTGCTGCACCAGCAGATGTATCTGTCAAAGTGCAGAGACACTGAGCTATGAAACCTTCATCCCAACCAGGACTAGTTAAATCTATGTAATAAGCCATACAATATACCAGAATGGTATCATACATTTAAATCATGCACTATTAAATCTCTTGAAAAGTATGCTAAGACTAGATCAACTTCATTGAACAATTTATATCTGATTTAAAATATTCAAAGAAGTATTACTCTGTTGAATTTTATTACCAGTAATTTATTTCAAGTTTTAAAATATTTAAATTACATGCTGTATAAGGAATGGCAAATAGTTTGCATGTCTCCTCAAGCAGTGGAAGCACCTATTTACAATACTTTCACAGCTTATGTTAATACGGTTATTTTGAGTATGCAAGGAGACCGTCTTTCTTCTTTTCACTAACCAGATCACGTCAACAGGCTTGAAGAAGGTGGGCCCCAAAAGCGCTGAAAATTTGCCACTGATCTGGCAAGATCGGAGCATTTGAGAAGCAGAGGATTCAGGTGGGGCCACAGCAGCACCAAGGAGAAAAATACTGCTGGCTTCAGCCTTGCTCCCACCGAAGCCAGCAGAAAAAAGATCGCTAAGGGGTCAGCTTTTCAGTATAGTGAGCTTCTTCTGAACGTCTGGTGATTTCTATTTTCATGCCATGCTCCTTCTATAATAGCATAACTCACACAGCTTCCAAAACCCTCAGGTACACGTTAAGATACTGCGATAAAACTGAACACTAGATGAAACCAGAGCAAGTGACATAAGATGATGATGAGACAAACGGGTCAGTGTGATAGGTTTGACCTATCAAGTCAAGTCACGTATGACCTATTGTCAAAACTTCTGCAAGCACCGTAATGAAGGTTAGGTTTGAGGGCCAGAGCAGAGAAAGTTTGAAGAGAGAGCTTGGTAACTGAATATAAAGGCCACAGATATACGAAAGTGAGAGGTAAAGAAGGGCAACGTCATGGTAGGTCTTGAAAGAGAAGTCAAAGAGTTTATGCTCTACACAGTCAACCCAAGGGATGTTGTGGGATCCGGGAGTCAGCAGCTATGGGTTGAAGCTACATTAGGAAGCAGCAGGAGAGGAGTTAGATGGAGAATGATGTGCTGGAATGGGAATGCCACTCACAACAGAGAAGCCAAAGAGAGATGGAGCAAAGCAGGGAAGGGAGTTCATGGTCTGCAGGCGCAGCAGAGAAATAGGGAAGTGGTGGTACGGAGACATGTCAGAGGTAAATAAATCTAGGATTGGTGCAAGGCTAACAGTGAGGGAGGTGAGGAGGACTCGTGTACTGGGCTTCACTTTGTGGGAACCAGTAGCAGCTCTAATCCGAGGGTGAGCACTTGCTCATATTGAATTTAGCCCCAAAATGAGGAAGAGAGGGAGCGTGAATTACGCTGCCATGCTGTAGATACAGCTTTTCACTCTAAAAAGATGTACCACAAATGAGGAGGGTGAGGAATTGCAGGAGCTGCCCCAAAGCACATTTAATACTTAACACCGCTTCCTTATGAAGTCGAAGTAATTTATGTCCCCAGCCTGCTGCCCTCCCGCTACCAACCCCCTCCTGAAGTCAGTTAAAGAGAGGCAAGGGAAAGGAAGGCGAGCTTCTTGGGGAGGGAAGACCTAGCCACCCACTTTCACTTTTTGTTTTAGTTTCCCAGACACAGAATCAAGTTTCTTCTCAGACTAGTATTCTTGTTGTTGTATCTGGAGCAAGCCAAGTTTTATACCCCCTCCCTTAAATATTATTTTTCTTTGTTGGAGGAATTAAGTCAGGGAGAAAAGAGAAGTGAGGACTGCAAAATAGTAACAGAGGCATCACAACGAAATCAGGGAATTTACAAAAGTGAAAAATTAGATACAGCTACCGAGGCTGCCAACCACAGGTGGGTTCTCTCACATTAGCATAAAACCCCTCAGCTGAGAGGAGTCGGAGGAGCACGATACCAATTATTGTAAGCTGCCATCACCACTCCTGTCGAGGTGCTGTGAAGTCCATAAGAAAAATCTCACACCGTGTTTGAAGGGCTTGAAAATCCCCAAACCATTGCTGGGAAACTCCCCACAACAATATCCCTGCACGCAGATTTATGTGGGTTTTGTGCTGCAACACCGTAGATCATCTGAATGCAACCAGTTGCTTTTGCATAAAAGTGGAGGTGCTCATCTGGTTCCAACCCCCAGCAAGACATCATGCGGGAGCACACCTGGGAAAAACATCTCCTACAATAGGGTGCTGGACCATAACAGGACTCTGCTGCCCCTTCCACCCCCTCGCTTAATGAATTTTTCAAAAACCAAAGGGAACTGCCATCCTAACAACAGGAACTGGACAATTTGCAGTAGGTGCTACGCATGGTAGTGCTAGTAGCAGCAGGAGTGCCATGAATATGGAAGTGAGGAGCTAACAGGAGGAAGAGACATTTGGAGAGAAGTATCTTGCTCAGCTTCTCATAACAAAAACTAGTTTTAAAATCTTCAGCAGTGAAGCAAATGGGTAGGGTGTCACCAGTTCAGCAGAAAACTCACTTGCACCTTATGGTCACCATCTGTGGTGTGGAACGTTTTCAACCTTGACAAAGCAGATTTGTCCGAGGATATTTCCTCTCTTTGAAATAAGAGAATTAGCTGTGGTAAAACCGGAACCCGTGTTGGCACATCTACACTCAGGCAATCTCTGGAAAAAAAAAAAAAAGTATATCATTGCAACAAGCGTCTGGTTGCCAACCTGTAAAAAATAACACCCTGTCACCCCCGGCCAGCTCCAGCTGTGTCAGTGCTGAGCAACACCAAAGGCCACTGTCTCTTCCTCCTCCTTTTTAAAATATGAAGTGCCTTTTTAAAAGCCCATGAGAAGAAAGGCCTTTGCAGCAGGTGGTCACATTTGTGCCCATCTCCCTCCATCCTGAACAATTTGCTCCCGAGTGCTCTCGGTGAGGAAAAGGATGGAAACTCCGGGCGTGAGAGGAGGATGAGAGTGGGTGGAAGAGGACAAGGGCAGGCACTCCCGCTTGCATCTCAAGGAGGAACAGAAGATCTTAAGGCCCATGAGCTGTTCGTACTTTTTCTTGCTCTCTCCCAGCGTAACCGCTGTGGGACAATTCCCCCAGAGCCTAACTAGCTGACAAGCACAAAAATCAACATATGTTTCAGATATGTATGCACAGCCATGCTCTCTATCGCTGTTGAGATGGAAGAGACCACAGAAATATAAAACATAGATGGTTTCCTTTTGATTTGCCCTTCATTTGAGAATTCTCCATTGGCTGTAATTGCATTCATAATACTGCCGCATTGGTGTGTTTTTCAAAGAACTGAGTGAATAATCCAAATGATGACTCCAGCTCTGGACACAGCCTTTCATTTCAACTCATTGAACGTTTTAATAATTCCTTAAGTATTGTAAGGTTCCTGTGTCAAGCCGGAGAGGAGCATTGCGGACCTGCGGCTCATCTCTGCTTCTGTTAGGATTTTCCAATGTGACTTTAGGCAAATCTTTTAATCGCTCTGGGCTTCAGTCCCCTCAGCCTGCAAAACAGGCATAAACTGACCTCCTTATCTCAAAGGATAAATTCGTAGGTACAACTGCAGATCATGCTTTGGGGGGACCAGAAAATACTTGTCCAAATGGGTAGAGCGGGCAGTGCATCTTGCTGCTAAAGAGACGATGCTCTACTTTCCCTGGCCATCACCCTGAATGCCACAGACATTTTGACTTCCGAGGAAGCACACGGCCAATTACTACCATAACTAAACATCAAAAGTTTAGTCTGTTCTGACCAGTTTTAGTCTTTTTTTTTTTTTTTTTTTCCCCTGATTGTTGAATTTTACTTCTTCCCCCAAATTCTCCCATTCCTCCCCATAAAGAGTTGGAATCCTAGTGAGCTACACATCAGCAGAGATGAGTAGCATCATTGGGCTAATTAGAATCCAATTAACATAGTCAAATTTAACCACTTCACTTCCAGTTCTGGTAGGCAATGTCACACGCTCCAGTGACACAGGAAGCACTGTGATGCGAATTAAGCATCATTAGTTAGAGACAACCAGTAGAGACACAGGATGGCAATTGTCTGCCTGCAGAAACCACAAGAAAGGGCACAGCCCTCACCATCAAGAGCTTCATATGTAACTCCGGCCTTTAAAATGTGTGACAGTGACTCAGAATGAGGAACACAAGAAAATCTGCCGAAAAAGCAGTTTGTTCACAATGTGGGATTCGTTTCTTCAACAGCTATAACCTCAGTTTCCTGATTCAGCAACTTTGATGCCTATAAATTAAAGAAATAAAGTGAAATGACAACGTGTTTGCATGGCATGGAGGTAAAACTGGGTCAAAAAGTAAAAGTACTTTGGTGGCCAGGAAATATACTGTACTGTGCCTGGATTAAAGATTGGTGTCGCAGGTGAAGTTAGGAGAACCCCTTGTATGATCATTAAGCTCATCAAACCTTAGTAAGATTCAAACACAGGTGGATTATCGGCCCGATTGAAGTCAGGGCGATACTCCCAACCTCTCACCCTGTGTTTCTAAAGTGCCCAAAGCCCATCACTGGGGCTGAAAGGCAAAATCAAAATAGAACAGATAAATAATAAATTAAATAACATAAGTTAAAGCCTCCTGGAACTGAAAACTGATTAGCCAGATTTCACAGAGGGTTTCAATTAAGTCTGTTTCTCATTTTTGTTTATCTATATTTAATACTGATAAATAATGTTATTTCATTACAAGTCTCTGAAGAGTTTTTCTAGCCTTTCTTAAAGGGATAGTTAGGCTTAAAAAAAATCATCACCTATGGTACAAGTAATATTCTGGGTTAGTAAAATGGAAAAAAGATGCTTGTTTTTCTCCACTGACTATACTTGCATGTTTTTTTACACTCTGTTTCTCCTCCAACTTTGCAGACACTAGAAATGGAGCTCTGCTAAGAGTTTCCATCTTCTCCCTGTGTTAAAGACTTAGAATATTGGCTACTGCTGGGCTTAAATGCCGTGTTTCATGATTCATTTATCCACCCTCAGAGATAAGAGAGGAAGGCCCAAGAAGACCAGTTCAATAGTTTCCCATCTCACACTACCCACGTGCCCCTGAGACCCAAGGACGGTGGAGGTCAGTGCTGCCGTGTACGTTCCCTCCAGTGTTACGTGCACTTACACCTGACCCCATCAAATGCTTCTATTTACAGAGAAAGGATGCCAATATTAAAAAGCCACTTCTCATGTAATTAGGAAACAGTGACCAGCACTGGCAAGCCTTGATGACCCTGATCCCACCCATGCTTGTGTAGCAAGCAGCAGAAATTCCCTGGTTTCAGCTGCTGGAGATCAAGGGCACATCCTGGAGGCAGGCAGGTGAAAAGCTCCCCTGCATACCTGTTCTGTAATTAAAAAAATGTGTCAGGTGGAAGGGGCAGCACGTTAATGGGCATTTCCTTTAGCTGAGGAGACGGAGCTTTACACACAGTGGCAGCATGTGAGCAAGGGTTTTGGCTCTGCGCTCCTCCCATGGGTCATTCTCCTGCTCCCGGACAGCAATTTGACAGCCACGTACCATGCCTTCAGTAAAGCAGAAAGCAGCATTGCGTTTCTTAGAACAGTTTAGCACTGTTTAATTGTGCTAATTTAACCCAGGTGGTCTCCACAGCAGCCTTTGCCTTAGGCCTGGAGAAAAGCAGGGAGGTGAAAGCAATGAATTTGCTACGTTCGTGCATGGGATGAGTTCAGAGAACTCAGTTGAGACATGCAGAAGGAAGGTGTAGTGATTGCATGCTTTGTATCAGCTCCTGCAGAGCTAGGGCAAGGTCTCCATGAAGGCAGCGTGCCAGGAAAGCATCCTCCTCTGCTATTACAGAGGGGACATTGGGGCACACCCCGGGTGCTGATGGAGGAGTTAAAAAGACCTGTGGGGGCTGGGGATGGGGATAGAGCAGAGATGTTTCTTCTGTGAAGATCATGCTCAGAGCCTGGTTTTGGGTAGCAGCGTGTGTTTTAGAGGCAATGTACTCATCAGTGGTGGCTTCAAGGACTCTGATCCTGTTCTGGAGGTGTTTTCTGCTTGCAGGATTTTGAAATGGAAAAGACTTCTGGAGAGTCCAGGTGGGTATCTGTTGTGTAATATAGCTGTGCTACAACCACAAGCATGTCGGTGAGATGCTTTTCCTGAGCAAAAGTGCGTACTAAAGTGGAGAGGTATGAGTGTTGTGCCAGAGCAATTCTGTTTGAGTAACTATATGAGCAGGAAGATGGGTGCCTTCAGGAGGGATGTAGGTAGCACTGCCTGGATCTGGCTGGTGTGCCAGACTCGCTACTGCATCCCTGGTTTATAAGCTGGAAATCATGTTGCTGAACTAGGATGACCTTGTTACTCCAAATGGAGCTGCTTTTTCTGCTCCCAGATCTTATCCAATTGTCTGTTTGTTTGGTAACCTGAGCAGATCAGTGTCTCCAGCTGGGCTGCTGGATGTCTGAAAGACTAAGGCTGTCTGTGAGCAGATGGGAATGTTCCCATATTTCTGTCTGCAGCTCTCGGGGACCTGACTGAGGCTCACAGAGTTCAGTATGCTGAAGGAGGGCACCCAAAAAATACCATAGGAAATGCAGCTGGAAAGGCAACCTTTTTTTATCCACTCTGATTTCTCGGGCTGTTTCTCAGCCTGACGCTGAATCTAGTGATGCGCAGAAAGGAAGGTGGTGCCTGCTTCTTTCTGTGATGTTCTCTACGTCCTACTTCTCCAGCAAGTAGGACGTCTGGTATTTATGGTCATCTTTGTCTCAAGCTCCCATCCTGCACCATCAGAGCAGAGACTGAGCCCAAATCAGACTGCGTACTTTGCAGCACCACAAAAAATTCCTGCGGCCAGGGGAAGAAAAAGAAAAAGGAAATATGGCTTTAATTCAGTGCTGAGAGCACTCACCAGGACAGGGGAACCCTAAGATGCGATTCCTGCTACCTTCAGAAGTAGTATCTTGGTTACTAAAATGTCTGTGTCTTGGGAGTAGTGAACGGAAATTTCGCTGTTCCTCCATGATGGCACTCGCAGCCACTCTCCCTCGCTGGTTTTCTGTGCCGTTACAGTCGCAGGCATCACAAGCCGTGCCTGCACCATCCATGCTCGAGTCCAGGATAGACAGAAAACTGACTAAAGAAAATTAAGCTCCACCTTGATGTCCCACTTTTCTCAGGCTATGTTTTTGCAACTTCGTAGCAGATGGTATGTCTTAGGTATATCACTTTGGAGATGCCAAGTGATGTACTTCTCTATCAGTGTTTTTATTTAATGAGGAGGGAAATTTTGACTCCTACTTACACTTAGGAAGCTGCAACATGGAGACAGGTGTGATGCTATTTCATACTGCTGTATCATCTACCCAGAGCTCTTAATAGCTATTTTTAATCCGGAAACTAAAGAAACTATTAATTAGGGAAACATATCCGGGTGCCTAATACAAATTAGAGACTATAGTGGCATATTATAGCATCCTAAATTTCATCAGAGACTACAATTAGCACTGAGCTGGTCTGCACTATGATGATTTTCCTTTATCTGACAAAATAAAGGTTGCAAATATAGGGCAGCTGAGTCATAATAGATGTATGTGATTCCAGCCCAAAGCGCTTTTCATGCATGTCCAGTCAATACACTTAAAAGAAGCTATTTTACTTAAAAGCTGATGCCTCTCAAGTGAAATGTGGAAACATTAAAGGGCTCTGTGGCATGTGGTGACAGCTTTTCTTTTAACTGTGGTAGGATAAATACAAGGATTTCATACTATATAGTATTATAATTGAATAAAAGAAATGGAGCAAGGTACAACTGAGTGAGGAGGTAAAAATCTAAGTAACTGAGGTGTAGTTGCTGCTTTTAAAATGTGAAATAGGTGACAGTAATGTATGCAACTTCTCATTAAAAATGCCATGGTATTTTGCCATTTACAAATAGTTAAGTCATTGGGTTTATAACTCAGCTTTACTGTGGCACGATAGCTTCCATTAATTGCACACCAGGCCATAGTTGCTACATTTTTGGTGGCCTTCCACTGTTGAACAGATGTAATCCAACCTTTCTGCCTGGTGGGATCGCAAAGGAGGATGATTATGTTGGTGCAAGATACCTTTATTTTCTTTTGCACAATTAATTCAATTTTTTTTTTTTTGAGAACTTGGACTTATGCTGTTGCATTGGAAAATATTTATCAGTGAAACAAATTTCTTCTGTATAGGGACTTGATTATCAAGACAGCTGAAATCCATACAGGGTTACTGAAGATGAAATACTTGAGTGTCCTGCCATATCTGAATAAAAAGGTGTGACTATTCCCTCTGGATGAACCTGGGTGAGTTTCATCTATGTCTTTCTAAGGAAGCTGGCATTGGTACTGATCTTGTTGGGCCTCTACAATGACTGAGTAAACACTTTGCAGTGGCTATTTGTTATTGGAAAAATGAAGATGAAAGGGCAGAAAATGTAAAGAATGAAAAAAGCACCAACAGGAAAACATTAAAAAGTAGTAATCAGTTGAAAGCACTATGTGAAGAGATCATGCAGCTGATGACCTTAAAAAAAAAAAAAACCAACCAAACAAACCACCACCACCCTAGCACCAAAGTAAATTGTGCTGCTGCCATTGCTGAATATAGCTTGTATTTCCTCTCCACAATGCAGATGTACAAACCCCTTGGAAGTAAACCAAGAGCATTAGGCTCTCTTCTGCTGCACAGGAGCTCACACATGGACTGTTGTGATTGTGTCCTGGTGAGAAAGCAGAAGAGAAGCAGTTGACTCTGCCTAGCACCCTCCTAGCTCACTGGATGCTGTGGCACTGATGCCCAAGCCTTTAGGGTAGCACACGGGGAAGGCTGTGGCAGGATCTTGTGCTCATGCCTTTTGACAACCTCTCCAGCCCCACAACTGTAGAAATGGGTTTATTTTAATCTAGGGCGTCTCCAAAATAATTATTCGTAACTTGCTTCCTTATGTTTCTAAATATGGGTAAGAAAGCTGATGAATGAAAGAGGAAGTGGGATCTATCAGAGGTTATGCCCCCTGTTTCCCTTTCCTTTAGAAAATACATAATAATCAGCAAATGTGCTCATGTGATAGAGACTTTTTCATAAAACACGCAGGCTGACCAGCCTACCACCTGCTTTGCTGCTTCGAAAGCCTGCACCATTGCTCTGGTCAAGCCTTGGCTCCACGTGGGAGGGAGCTGGGAGGGGGCCAGCAGCAACCCAGGAAGCCTGCAGAGCCACGCTCTCCTCTTGGAAATATGGAAAGGTGATTATGGATAAGCTGGCAGATCGTGGCTGGAACCGGAAGATCTCAGGGATGCTCAGAGGTTTAGCTAGATGAATGTCACCAGTTCTCTGCAGCTCAGCCCTGGGTTGGGGAACCACTCCCTGTACTTTCACAAGTACTTGCAAAGAGGTATAGCTTGGACTCAGTGAATATTACAGACTTGGTGTTGTGTTTTAAATTAATTCTTTGACCTATACCTTCATCTGCCATGGTACGAATGAACATTACAGGCTGCACATCAGGTATTTATGTTCATTTAAGAATCGGTAATAAGCTATCAGGGCTGATTTTGACATGTACATTGAAGTTATTGCTTTTTTATCAATATCATGGTACATTTGTCAGCAGAGAATGATAATTATATTGCTATGTATATAACTGATCTTGTAGTGTGACATTCTCTGCACTGTGCACAAATTGAATACATTTCATCTTAAATGCAAGCCTATTAATTAAAATCAGAGAGAAATAGAGAATTTTAAACTTCCAACTCTGGAGGATTTCTGCCCGGCATCTTCTCCATTGAACAACTTGGGGTCTCACACAATCATCTAGTTGTCTATTTATTTGCTATAGGATGCCAGAGGAAATGCAAGGTCAGAAATCTGAAATCAAGGCTAAAAGAGCTAGGACAAAAAGGGCCTGACAAGGCTGTTGTAAAAACATGAGACCATATTTCTGTATTAGAGCAAGCATCAAGCAGCATCTGCTGCAGTTACGGCAGCAAGAGTAGTTTTCGTTCCGTTCCTTGCTTTTCACACACCAGTAACTTAGACAAATGCACTGCATATGTGGACACAGGTAGTCATCTGCACTCTTCAGAAGTGTCCAGCCAACTCTGAGTTTTAATTACTTCTAACTTCTATAGTAATTTCCTTCCAACCTGGCTGCTTTTTTTTTTTTTTTTTACAGCCAATTATGAGAACTGACCTTTATTTAGTTCAAGGAAAAAGTAAGCTTAAAGCAAGATATCATTTTAAAACGACAAATCTTAACTCATGCACACTGGAATAAACAAGATTATGCAGAAGGAAGAAAAGACTTAAGCCAATAACAGCACTGAAGATCTGGGAAGGATTTCTCTGCCATAGTTTACTGGAGATCATATGAGATAGAATGAATTAGTCCACACTTGAAAACAAATTGTCCATTATCTCAGCATGATGATGGTTAACATTAAGGTTTTCTAAGGTTATAGAAGCAGTGAAATGTGGTTATTTTTATCAACTGACCAAAGTGTAATAAAACTATAGTAAAAATTCATTGGGAGAAGTGGTAATAATCAACATTTACCTCTTCTGGTAGAGTACAAAGAAGAGAAAAAGGAACTGTACCTCCTGCCAAAGTAAAAGCCATTGCTCAGGAGTTTTTTTATGCCATAGAAGATCTTGATGCTGCAGCTTAAAATAAGGCAAAAAGAACTCTGGTAAGAACAAGACCAAGTAGTAGAGGACAAGAGGCCAGGTACTATATAGAGAAGCTCCAGCCTTGTAATCAGCTAAGGGCTTAGTTTTCATATTACAGTTAAAAAGATGCAGTATCAGTATTAAGACCAGTGATAGGAGGGAAAAATAAGTAAAGAAGTAACTGCCAGTCATCTTAGAAAACTTATCAGGATTTTTTCTTGGCAACAAAAGATATATTCCTGAAATGCCAGTAATTTTGACAACAAGCAATAAAGCAGTGTACAGGTCAAAAGGGGATGGGGAAAGCGGGACCAGCATGCAGAGAGGATGCTCCTCTTCTGGATGTAACTGAAACACGATACTGTGAATGTAGGTATTTCTTTCCTATTTGTGTAAATGTCTTAATGTTTATAATGGAAAATACCACACTATTTTCCTTTCCCCCTAATAGTTTTCCTCAGTTGAGATGTAAACCCATGTTTTGCAAAATTTCCTTATTGCCACAGAAGGGTGCTAAGGGAAAGTCGTTAGCTTTTCTCAGCTCTGGGTATCTAGATTAATTGATGTTTATTAATTTCAGAAGCATCTCATGTTATCAGAATCCGCCCACCTCTGCTTCCAATCGTACCTGTCAGAACGGTTACATGGAATTAGCCCAAACCGTGAAATTAGCCCACACCATTGCAGTCAGCACCTTGCTGATTCCTACTGCAACAAGTTTTCCATTTACTAATAACAATACCACTCAACAGCAGTTGGACTAGTTAGCTCGAGAGACGCAGACTTTGCTGCTGCTTCATTCCCATGCACAGATGGAGAGAAGAGGAGGCCTGGTTTAACTCTTAAACAGGACAGGGTAACTAAAGTTGCTTTTCAGCTTCAATTGACTGTATCCCCTCTGCATATTCTGCAAACTGACGTGTCTGTGCTTCCACATTACTCAGTGACACATTCTGTGCTAATAATGTAATCATTTACAAAACACTCTCTAGTTTATCATGTGAAAAAAAAAAATATATCGAAAGACAAGCATAATCTAGGAAAGATCTTGTTCCGCTAACAACTCTACAAACAGCCATGTGTAATTTTTTCCAGAAATGACTCAAAAGATCACCTGCTAATCCATTGGTTGTTACAAAATAACTGCCATTAGGTAAAACTCATAGCAAGGAGCTCCAAAAGGGCACAACGTTGAAAACCACTGTGGGCTTTGCTTTGAAATCTTTCTTTCCCTCACACCTGCTAGGCTGGCACAGCTGAATTTTCCCATTCTTGTCAAATCCTTACAGTTTAAGATGACTAATTGTGCCAGGTTTCTAAAGAAATGTACCACTTAATGTTGTATTTTCCAGTAAAGATCCTCTTAAACACTTTTATTTGCAAAGGTTACCATGATAGCTGACTATATTTTCAAAATGGGTATTTATGTTCATCCACAGCTATTTGAATTCTTTTTCTTCACGTGTTGTATCTAACATATGATTTTGTATCAAATTTGGGATGTGTTATTTAATTTATCAGCACCATTCTGTTTAATTGCTATAATTCACCTCATCTTCTGTAGGGTATGTACATCTTCCATCTTCAGTCTGTAATTGACTGCAGTTTTATTTGCTGCACCTTTTTCATCTTAATTGATTGTGACAGCTCCTTTTGAAATCCCAAGCGGGAAAGACAAAGCTCTTTCACAGATTTCCAGGCCATCATGGTTCTCTAGCCTACCATCCTGTGTGAGGCAGATCATAGGTATTTACAGTCTACCTCAATTTTGAGTTATTGAGTCTGCAGCTCAGTCATTTGTGGTTGAGCTAGAACATATCTTCTAGGAAGCTTTCCAATTTCAAAGACTTGAAGTGACAAAAATTATCCCACATCCCATGTGGAGTATCCAAATGTTAAATTGTTCTAACGGTTAAATCATGTACAACGTTAAAAAATTTACACCTCATTTCTGATATAACTTTCAGCTTCAGTTTATAGACAGACGACCATTTTATGCCTATATCTAGCTTGTGATCGAAAGCACCTCTAGAATTGTGTATCTTTTCTGATTTAACAGGCTCAAATGCAGACTGAAATCATAGAATCATGGAATGGTTTGGGTTGGAAGGGACCTTAAAGACCACCCAGTTCTAACCCCCCTGCCATGGGCAGGGACACCCTCCACTAGCCCAGCTTGCTCCAAGCCTCATCCAGCCTGGCCTTGGATACTGCCAGGGATGGGGCACCCACAGCTTCTCTGGGCATCCTGTCCCAGTGCCTCCTCACCCCCTCCAGGAAGAATTCCTTCCTGATGTCCAATCTCAATCTCCCTCTTTCAATTTAAACCCGTTACCCCTTGTCCTGTCACTCCCAGCCCTTGGAAAAAATCCCCCTCCATATATAAATGTTTATGTACTACCAAATACATGGTATACAACTGCAAAGGGATTTTTCAAAAGATAATTTGAGTGCTCACTGAACAGTTATGAAGGTAGTTAGCAAACACACAGCTGGGGAGGTTTATAAATATATAAACCTCATACATATATATGCTACAGGTTTGGAGAAGGGACTAGATGCCCAAGTGTGAATTTCTGTAGGAAACCTCCCATATTAACACAGTTGTTTAAAGGCTAGATTACTAACTCTGCTTCCTTCCTCTTTTTCATTTTCTTGTGGGCACCTTGGAGATCGTTCTCAGATAGGTTAGGTGAATGCATTAGGTGTTTCTTGTAAGCATAGAGGGAAGAGCAGGGTAGCAGAACTAGGGGCTGCAATGGCACAGGCAGTGAGAGAAATTACCAAACAACTGATGGAAAGTTGTTGGTGGGGTTTTTTTCTTCCTTAGTAGCTTGGCAACATGTAATTCTCTAGTCTCCTGAACCTTGTCATCTAAATTATGTTAGGACTCAAACAGCTAGCAGACTGTAAACAGGAGAGATTAGTCATCCTCAGATCCCCAGAAATACCATTTTGGAGATGGGGAGAGTGGTTCCTGTACGACCCTGCACTGTTTACATGGGGGTAGCAGCAGGGAAGAACATGGGGAATTCAGATATGAGTGGCACTTTTAGAAAAAAATCGGAAACATTTGTCAACACTGTGACCTAGTGTGTAATAGTTCACAAGTGGCGCTCAGCGCTGTCTCACAGATGCCCTTCAGTAGGATGAACTGGAGCATCACGGTCTAGTTAGTGGGAGACAGACTGTTGCTCTATTTGAGCTGGATTCCCACTTCACCATGGTGACCAAGAGAGCTATGTCTGATCTGCTATTCTGGCAAGGGCCTCCATCATTTTTCTGTCTTCTCATCGCAAGCCTCCTCATCAGAGTTTTCCAAGAAACCTCAATCACCGTATCTGACAGACAGACTTCTTTCCAACAAATGAACACAAGGACCTGATCTCTGGGAAAATATCTTCTTCCCTCCTGAAAGGTTTCCAAAGGGCAGGCTACCCCAGAAAATCCCCTCGAGGACAGATAGTCAACAGTAGCTGACCCAAGGTTGTGTTTTCAGTTCGTGTATATTAACAGTCAAAGAGTACGCTAATGGGATAGGTAAAGGTGTGACCTTCCAGTATGTGAAAGGGGCTTCTAAGGAAGATGGGGACAGACTTTCCAGTAGGGACTGTAGTGATAGGACAAGGGTAATGGTTTTAAACTGAAGGAGGGTAGGTTCAGGCTGGATATAAGGAAGAAATTTTTCACAATGAGAGTGGTGAAACCCTGGCACAGGTTTCCCAGAGAGGTGGTAGATGCCCCATCCCTGGAAATGTTCAAGGTCAGGTTGGACGGGGCTCTGAACAACCTGATCTAGTTGAAGATGACCCTGCTCTTTGCAGGGGAGTTGGACTAGATAACCTTGATAGGTCACTTCACACGCAAATCATTCTGTGATTCCATGGTGCCATTTCATTACGCATTTGAGCACTGACTTTACAAATAGAGACCAGGTCACTTTGAAGTGGCCAGCTCCAACACTATGAGAGTAAGTTGGAGCAATGTTACCTTTAGCTAAGACAACCCGGCCTTGGAGGTGCGGTAAGAGTCATCCAAGCCCTGTGCTATTGTTCCTGCTGCTGTGTTTTGTCTGGGCAGCCCAAACTCTTATAAACAGGAAACTGGAGACTTCAGATGATTTCTCTGCTTGAATAGAGATTGGTAGAAATATTTGAGATCGCTGCCCTTCTTACAAAGAAAACTCATTTGTATGAATATGCATAGGCAATTAAACTTAAGGAAATGCCTGGACTTACATATAGATTAATGAGTGTGTGTTTAGGCCACAGGTCTTGTTCCTGAAGCTGCAGATTCCAATCTACTATTCAGTTCTTCAGCTGTTAGCAGACATGGTTTTCCTGAAACTCTTCTCCCATGTCTACCAAGTGAAACTACAGCATGTGCAATAGTCGCAGAGATATTGGTTGACCCAGACTGTATTTGTTTGCATAAGACATCTTTATGACACTCTGGGGAAAAACCAGAGTTTCAAAAGCAGAACATCTATCCTCAGAAAAATCTGCTGATCTGTGGAGCCTTATTTCCTGTTTTCCAGGTATTTCTTTTGGAGTAGATGAAGTAACACTTGTACATCATTCTGAGTCAGTCCTTGTGCATATGTGCACATTACATCCATTTTCTCCTGCGCTGACAGGACACTGCCAAACGCTTTAGTTTAGATAGAGCTGGCTCTCTGGCATAATTTTTCACACACACATTTCAGCGCACTGAAAGCTGAATTCTGATTTACAACCTTTTTGGAATTTGTTTTTCACTGAGGTTTATGCCAAAGATGTTTTATTCATGTAAAACAAATGCCTGACATTTGTTTCATTAAGATATTAAAGTTGCACTCCGTTTGCTCTCACTGAAGATACCAGCCACGTGAAGGATTGCCAGGCCAGGCTCTGGCGTGGGCATGGCTAAGGGACTCAGAAAATGGCATGTGAGCTCATCTTTTGCAGCTCTGACCAGGCAAGCCCTGTTTAGAACCCTGATTCAGTGGCAATTAAATAAACCAGAAAAGCACCCAACCCCACCCTTTGCAGCTGGAGCTTTGTCTGTATGTGATAAGAGATCATTAATTTTCACTTTGACCTCAGCCTATAATGTTCAAGTGGCCTCTTTGTTCTCCTAGCGATGTTACAAGCAAGGTCTGAGTCAAGGGAACTGGAAAGGAAATATTAAAATAGTCCTAAAAACCTCTTTAGTCTTGTGATCTCGCTCCTCCTAACTTAACTGCGCACACCTTATCCATCGGACCATCACGGCTCCACGACGTGGATTTCCTCTTGGTTACTGCTGCTTTCCCAGAATGAACAGCACTGGTCAACCAAGGTGACCAGTTACGGAGTGGTAATAATGAATATTGAAACACCACAGCAAAAACATGTTGTGAACAAACCGGTGGGGCAAAGCTTATTTATATCAAATAGCTGCGTGTAACGCTTGTGACAATTCCTGGGCAGAATAAAAGCTGAAATTCACTGATTAAAGTGTTCACTGTGAATAGCTTGTACAGCTCTGAATTCAAAGGCATAGTTGAAGAAATTGTTATTACAATCCACTGCAAAAAAGAGCTATTGTGAACCTATGGGCACATCAACAGCTGTCTATGGAAAATTATTATTATTAGAGAATAGAAAATGTCCTATTTTTAACAGATAATCCCAGAATCTGGGTTGCATTAGAATGAAGGAGAGCCCATCTTTCACATCCTTTTTCATTCAGGCATTTGGCAAGCCGAGACTTTACAGAATGTAATTCAGGATGTTTAAATTTCTGTGTGTCACCGGTGGTTTCTCATTGTAACACCTCAAATATTTCGGCAGAGGACCTTACTACAGTTCTTGGGTGCTTTAGGCTGCTCAGTTTGGGTTCCCAGGGTTGGATAGAAGGGTTGGTTTAGGGTTGTTTTAATGTGTTTTTTCTGCTTTTAAGCAAATCCAGTTTTCAGTTGACTAACTCATGCTTTGTACTGACTCAAAACATTTAAATCTTAAGATTTCTTTCCCTCTGATAGAACTAACAGGACTGGATGGCACCAGAATTGGGACCAGTGCTCAGTAAACTTCACTTTCTCTTCTTTGTGGATGCTTTGGAGGAAGAAATTCTTCTGGGGGATTGTCCCATGCAATATGAGGAAAAGGGATGTGTAATACTTGTATCTTCAAAAACCTTGTGACAGACTGAGACCAGCAGACTGTGGAGCTGCTTGTGTCTGTGGCAGGCAAAGGACACCCTGTGCTCTGACAGAAACCTGTATCTCAGCCCGTCAGAAAGAAATCAAGAAAGAGGGTGGACAGGAAAAATAAAATAATCTTGCCACTGACTGTGGATGCCCTGCCCTTCGTGGAGCTGAAGATGACCCTGTTTGTTCTGGCTCCATTCAGAAGGTGCATGAGCTCCCAAAATGTTCTTCTGCATAAGAGAAAGGAGAGGGAAATTGTAATACAAGCACAAAGAGGGGTCCCTATGAGGGAAGTTAAACCTCCCAACTTCCTGAGATGTAAACGTGTGTTTGCTCACCCTATTCATGTAAAAGGCATATTCCATCTCTGGAATGCTGTATGGCGCTTCCAGGGTTGCCCTTCATAGCCCCACAGGTCTGTTGCATGTTGGGGAGGGATATGGGGATGCACACAGTCAGGCAAGTCAGGAAAGGCCTTGGGCATTATGGAAAGAAAGACCTGAAAAGTGGTGGCATTACAACTGCTTGCCAAAATATATTAAAACAATATAAAATACTGACGTTTCTGTTAACTAACAAATTGGAGGACTTCAAAATTTCCTTTGCTGAATATGCAGACGTGAAGTTTTATACACCAAGTAACTGACCTCAAGGAATATTCTCCCTATGGACCTGAACTGTGTTTACGCAAGTTTAAGGGTATTGGAAAGGGAAGGACTGTGGCTAAACTAGTTAATAGAAAGTCACCAGACATTTTATCAGAGTCAGGCACAGAATCAGGTGGAAAGAAATGTGGGGGTTTTGATGCTGTGTGTTAGACTTGTAGCTACATGTACCCTTTCTGGAGAAAAAAAAAAAGTGTGGGTTTGACTAAATTTCAGCTTCCTGATGATATATGTTTAGACAATCTGGGAAAACAAGCAATATTATCTAGGTTCCACTGCATTACGTGACCTACGTGAACAGCTCAGGCAAATCAAGCAGAAACTGAGACCTGATAACACTATAAATACCCAGAATGGGGAGGGGAGGGGCGGAATACTGTGAAATACTTTTACAGACAAATCATGATCTTGAGCAAATTTTCTACTGGTCAGTGGGCAATGCTGAAACTTGAACCCAATGCTGATTTCAAGTATTTTTGCACTTTTCAGCTCTGGTATTAATCTGCACCAGAGCATCAGTGAGCTGGGCTCTCTGTGCTGGAGTGATTATCGCTGAGGTGGTGGATGTAACTGCAAAAATTGTGAAGAGTTCTTCCAGATCTGCACTTTGTAATGCAGCTGTTAATATTTTTTATTATTATTATTGCTTTGTTTTCTTATCCAAGTTTTAGTTGCTTAAATGACATATTAATTAACCAAAATCAGGATTGGTTAATTCAACAACTGGAAGGCTTATATTTATCATTGTTCAGTAATACTACCCAAATGTCAGCTCTTAGTTTGAAAAATTCCTCTGAACTAGTAAACCAGAGAATAATAAAGATACTGTAATTTTCTTTCACTAAAATAAACAGAATATTTTCTTAGTTAATTGTTTACATGTCTTATTCCTGTCACTTCTTTCCTTTCATCCTTATTTTTCTTGTTTTCCTTTATTCACATTTCATCTCTTGAACTCCTTATCTCTCTAATCCCTTATCCTTCATGTTCTTGTTTTATCTCTCATTCCACCATTTTATTCCCTGTTTCCTAAGCCTATCTCCTTTCCCATGCTAGGCTCCCCAGGCTTTGAATGCCCTCTGAACCCTTTTTCCCTTTCCCCCAGTTCTCTACCTTTCTCTTCTCTTTTATTTTTCCTTACAGCAATCTCTGCAGAACAATACTAGAAGTTGAGCTGGCAAGCTGACAAAAAAAAAAAAAAAAAAAAACAGTTGGAAAGAAAAGTTTACTCAAAGACAGGCACATTTCTTTTTTTTTCTTTTTTTTTTTCTTTTTTTAAATCTATAGGAAGGTGTTGCCAAATCATCTGCTTTTTCAGATGTGAAACTTTTCGCAAAGCTCTCTGCAGCGCTGATGTGAGGGAAGGAGCAGGAAGCACTATCAGGTTGCCAGATGACTTGAGGATGGTGAGGTGGGATTCTTAAGTGCACGTGATAGCAGTAATTCAGGATATTATTCCTCGTGTAAAAATAGCTATGCAAAATTAACACAAAGGCTTTGGTATAAAAAGATAAAAGCCAGGAAACTCAGAGGCTGTGCAGCTCTTTTTATCTCGTTTCATTTTGGTGAGGGGGTTGCAGGGAAACAGCAGAAGAGATAGAGTGTTTACATTAAGGCATCTGGTCCAAGGTATAGTCATGACAAAAGGTTATTGTATTCCTGCTTGTCAAATGGGTGGGAAGAGGACCTGAGCGTAAAGATGATCTTAGGCTGGGGACACCCGGACAGAGGTGGGAAATGTGAAAGGCAAACCTGGAGCAAGTCACGCTGTGGCAGTCACCTACAAACGAACAGGCTGGATGTTGGGTGGCAGATCTCTGAAGGAGAGCAAATTTTAGCACTGGTGCGTGCAGGAGTACGTTTGTTACTGCGGGTTAGAGTAAATCACTTCAGGCTTTGCATTATATAGTCTCAGCTTTTTAAAAGCATAAGGAAAGGTACTTTCCCTGTTCAACTGACTGAAGCTAGAGCAGCTTCAGTGAGCAAATATCTATCAGATTGCATTGATTTACCCTGGATTTGAATTTTGCTCCTGGAAATAAAAAGGTGATGTGAAGAGAGCCGTAGATGGGATTTCTATTCTCATCCCCGCTATCCAAGACAATGACCCTGAGTCTTGACTTGCGTTCCTAATAGGATAGACCTTGTTTTGCAAGAATTCTTTAGCACCTGCAGGTTACGTGTTCAATTAGCATCTATATCCTGAACCGAGCTGAGTTGCACAAGCTTTGAAAAAAGTCACAACCAAATGGCTAATTAGGTCAAATTTGGGGCGTATCAAACTTGACAGTGTCTGGCTTACATCACTGCGGATTTACATAATGGAACTTAACGGCACTGAAGAGTCTGTTGTGTCAGCTCTGATGACTCTGTGGAAGGTTTTTTTCCCATAATTTTCTTTAAAACATAAAATATTATCTCAGAACAGTATCTTCTCAGTAACTTTCCCGCCTGTTCTGTACGGAGAAGTGCACCACTCATTACCTGGGCTACTAACGCTGTAGTGTTTCCATCAGTCATCTTATTTTTCAGAACTCAGTAATCAACGTCAGCAACCAATTGTTTAACAAATTTCCTTTTTTAACCCAAAGCTATTTTTTTTTCAGCTACACCAGAGCTGTTTTTTTCAACTCCAAAAGCCTGGGAGAGATGACAAAACCCATGAGGGCTCAAGGTAAATGTCTCTAGTAGTCTTTTCCAGAGATACTACTTATCAGTGAGCAATTAAAAAAAACCAACCCAAACAAAACAACAAAATCTTAAGTTAATAAAGTTTTATATTCTTACTGTGGCTTCCTCTGTCTTCCAGCAGCCCATCCTGTACATCAAAGGTCACAAAGAACACAATGAGTCACTATCAAAACCCAAAGAATGCTTCGTGAACAATTACTATACATAAATTGCAGCCTGGTATTTCGTTTCTGTGCCAACTCACAGTAATACAGCCCATTTCCTTTTCATTTTTTTCCCCTGCAGCTTTTGTCCCTAATAGCAAACAGCTTTGTTAATCTGCTCTCAGAGCTTGAATATATTTTTTTTTTTGGTGTACATATACCTTTGCCTTTTTGAGTACTGGGCAGTGGTGGTACGAGGTCTTTTGCTACAGTTCTTTAGGCCACGTTTCTTTGGTGTCAGAGTGTACAGCAACTCTATAATGCTGCCATGCTTTGCAGCCAAAAACATCATTAGGAATACTGGAAGGGTCCCTGCTGAAAACCAGAATCAAAGTACCGCTCTGAGAGAAATCAGCCCTATGTTAGCTCGTGCCAAGCAGAGCAACTCAGTGCTGCGCAGCTGTGAAACCTGTGCAGTTCCCTTAACACCTGCCATGAATGGGAGGACTGGCCTCAGGAGCCATTCGGATGCGAACGCGGTACCTTACATGCTTTTAATACTATTCATGTGGGATGAAATAGGCCTTCGGTTTGGAGTCAAAAGTATGGAAGGGATCTGCAATCCCCGGTTTTCCCACTTCGGCCAATAGCTTGCGTCAACGGCTCTTGCTGCAGCCCCCTGAAAGAGAAGCAGGGATGTTCATTCAGTTTAACACCTGAGAAATAGAAAATCTTTAAAAAATTTGCTGAATAAATATCATGAAGACAAATAAAGGAGAATTGTTTTTCAGAAGGCAGGATTTGCGCGCGTGCAATTAAGTAATGCATGCCAGCCTAGATGTACGCTGTCATTGTGTTCTAACCCATGCACTCGAATTCTGCGTACTGGTCAGTTTGCAAGTAGTATCCTGGTTAATATTTATTGCCATTAACGAGCAATATTATGGACTAGAAAGTTGTGATGACAAGTAGCAACGACTGGCATTCTCTCAACAATTGCACAATAAGAAAAGAGGGAAGTAAGATAACATCAGCCAGCTTCCTTCTGAAGAGGTTTGGTTAAATCAGAATTCTCTGTTTCAGAAAATTACAAAGCAAAAAGACTTCAGACTATTCTACCTAGCATGGGAGGAAGATAGCAGATATTTTTAATGTTCCTAAAATAATCACATCCTATTGTACCCAGCTCTAGTAAAAGGTATATTGAAGTAAAACACTGCTTTTTTTGCCTCTTGTATTGTGAGAACTGTTCAAATAGCCTTCACTTCAGTTCACGATAACAGAAGTAATCAAATGTGCCTGAGGGATGTACGCTATGGCTCATCTGGCCGTACACTGAAACACAAGACTCGCAGCCAGGTCCAGGGCATTGGTTTGTCTTCGATAACGCTCATATCGACTCCTTACATGAATGGGACTCCAGGAAGGGGTAGTAACTGTCCTTATAATACACTTGACAACTTTGAAGCCTAAATTTGGATTCTTTATTATTGTGTAAACTGGCATGCATTTACCCATGACGTTTCCAGTTTTTGATCTGTGAAAAGGAGATGGTAGCACTTACACATCTGTGGGGATTAGGATCTAATCCTGGAGGGGCTCCAGGCTGGCAGTGTTTTGTACTCATTAAAAGCACCACTACAGGAATTGTGAATAGGCATAAGTACCGACAGGCCCTCACAAGATCGGGATATATGTTTTAAATGCTATTCCGGAGAAATAATATTATCATGTAAATATCAAAAATTATTAATAAAAATGAAGCATTTTAAGCATCTTTGAGAGAAAGCTGCTATAGAAGGCTAATTCATAAAACTTTTTAGAGTCAAATTTCAACAAAGCATTTGTAGGTTTTTTTACATCCTTGGTTGATTAATTCTGCAAACTTGCATATACACATTTAATCTCCATTTTGCATATGCTTATACCTATCTGCAAATTACAAGTTGCATAAGCACTGTAGGATTTGCATACATCCCAACAGAAGACTCCCTTCTGCAAGGGAGACATTTAGAAGGACATTTAGAAATGTGACCTCTTCTAAGTTATACCAGTAAAATACAGAAAACTCGCTGTCACTTACTATGTAGAGCAAAAACGGTGATGAAAGTACTTGCTTGTGATTGAGAAAACAATACATTCTTCAGTCCTTCCAGGCAAAGAAAATAATTCTGCTTTTTTTTTTTTTTTTTTTTTCATCTCCCTTCTTCTCTCACACTAACTGAATGTGGGTGGGAAACAGTAGAAACAGAAAGGGTCATGTTTGCTCCTCAAAATTTGAAGACGGTGTTTTTTTCCCTTGCCACAGATGCTCCGTGCTCATCAGTTGCCGTGTATTTCTGAGAGAGAAAAGAGAGAGAGAAATTGCCAATAACATTGGTAACCTTAAGTGTAGACATGCATAAAAATTTGCTGAAAATTGGGTTGTGGTACATGTTCTTATTTTAGATTTGCCCTTGTTAATGTCTTTTTAATAAACAGGTGCATACACTTCCCCAAGCTGTCACTGTTGTTTACCCAGTCTGCACGCTTTATAAATCTACTAATGGAATAGACCCAATCATCTTGAGGATCTGTGCTTTAATAAGCTAGAGCCTCAAAGTTTTCAGGAAAATACTTTCTGGTACTATAGCTCTGCTGGATACAAGCTTCACAGGATCATGGACTCTTTAATCTGGAAAAGACTTTTAAGATCAAGTCCAATCGTTAACCCAGCACTGCCAAGCCCATCATTAACCCATGTCCCTGAGCATCTCATCCACACCTCTTAAATCCCCCCAGGAACAGTGACTCCACCACCTCCCTGGGCAGCCCCTTCCAATGCCTGATAGCCCTTTCCATGAAGAAATTTCTCCTAATATCCAATCTGAACCTCCCCTGGCACAACTTGAGGCCATTTGCTCTTGTCCCATCACTTGTCCCTTGGGAGAAAAGACCAACACCCACCTCTCTGCGCCCTCCTTTCAGGGAGTTGTAGGGAGTGATAAGGTCTACCCTGAGCCTCCTCTTTTCCAGGCTGAACACCTGCAGCTCCCTCAGCTGCTCCTCACAGGACTTGTGCTCCAGTCCCTTCCCCAGCTCCATTGACCTTCTCTGGACATGCTCCAGCATGTCACAAGGTTTGCTTTTAAAGATTCAGAAAACATGACGGAGTTTCACGTCGAAATTCAGCACAATGTAATACAGAGTTTCACATTCACAGTTTTGACATTAAGACTAGCAACAAAGCAGGGATGGATAGAGGGAAAGGGAATGAAAATATGTAAAAGCCAGAAAAGTGTTTGCTACTGGAATTTGGGACCGAGAGGATGCTCTCCACTGAGTACCTGGATCACAGTAGTGTAGACTCAGGCTTACTTTCACTAGCTCCAGCATCAGCCACCAGGAGTTTCATTCCTCTCTCCACCTCTTGACCCAGGACTGAAGAGTTTGCCACAAGACAGGGGAGACACTATTTTTGATTCCTACCAGGTGATGGAAAAGTTTCAACTGAAATCTCCCACTTCCGTGGTGAGTGCTTTACCCTTTAGACCACAATGCAAACTGTAGCCTGGCTCACTCAGAGTAGGAGCAGCTACAACAGGCTGCCCTTGGAAAAGGATTTTACAGGGTGAATGTTGCAGGGATGGAGGAGCTTCCTCTCCACACCGCAGTCTTTCATTGCAAACACTGTCTCACAGATCATTTAAAGTCACCCAATTGTTTGACATTGCCACTCCCTCAAGACCATTCCAGCAGACATAGTCCATGAAAAGACTGCATTGATTTAATTTGCAGTAGGTATTTCACGTCTGCAAAGAGCATAGACTCTCTCCAGGCATTCCCTAGGGGGTCTAAATATTTGACATTGATTCTGGGACTGGACATGCACTGCTGCAGTGCAGGTCTTAACTTTAAGGAGAACACACCTCAATGATTGTGTCCACCCCACTGTTCTTTGAGAGCAGCATCTCTAAAGAAACTACTAGTTACAGTCAATGTATTAGAGAGCTTAATACATTAATAATTACTTTGCTATTGGAATACGTAAAGAAGTTTAAGGTATATAATTAGCTGTAGTTTCATCTCATGAGCTTTTAAATAGCACGGGTGGAGTTCAGTGTTGTCTGATCATAGACGGCAAACAGCAATTGCCGAAATTTCTTCTAAGTAATACCATGGGGAGAGTTTCTGCCTTTAGTTCTTCACTGAAGGTGTCAGTTTGATAGTCCTGGAGAATACAATCTGTAATATTTATCTCCAGAGAAGTCAGGGGAATGAAAGTAGTAAAATACACTTTCCCTGTCTCATTGAGGTTATCGCAGGTCTTTAGGGTTGGATGGGTAACTCCAGGCTGCCTGTTTCACCTTGTTGTAGATACCACCAGTAGAGTAGTACAGAGAAATTTTTACAACGTAGAAAAGTCTTCTACTATACATTTGGCTGCAAAAGCTGGTGTGTTAAACCTAAGGTGCTGTCATACAGGAAAAATTTCTAGCTATCACCAACTTGGTTTGCTCCCAAGTCTGATCAAGTGAGAAGTCAAATAGCCCCAAACATACACCCAAAGCTCTCAACAGGCTGTTTGAACCTAGAGCTCCACATGACTGGATGTGGTTATGAGTTGCACAGTGCCTCATTAGATGAAGAACGTATGAGCAGGCTCTGTGCTGGTGTGAGTCACGGCACTCCACAAGGAACTACACTTACGGCACAGACTTCACCATGAGCATTATTCTTTCTGGGAAAAAGGCAAAACCAGAAAAAACCTTTACAGCAGCAAGACTGGGTGCAGGACAGATAGAGTGATTTGCCGTGAAAAAAGTTAGAGGGGCTCATTAGAGGCAAAGTTATTAGGCCAAGCAAACACTTAATCCCTGTCACATAGAGGTAACAGAGTTGCCAGCCTTGAACTCTAAATTAAAGGCACTCTCTGAGCGCCAGAGAAGTGACTCTTTTTTGCAGCTTCCTCAGTACCATCCATCTACCATAATGCTGTGGTCTTTTTCTTTCTTTAAATTCTGGGCTCCGACTAATTACTGGCAGGAAGTGCCTATTTTTATGCTATTAGTATGCAAATGAGTGAGAAGTAGAAAAATATTCTAAAGGAACTGTTACAATATCTGTCCACAGATTACTGGCCAATTAGAACATGGGATTAGGGCTGCAGGACCCCAAAAGAGTATGGCCAAAGTCTTTCTGCTTGGGTGCCTCAAGTGTGATTTCAATGGGAACTGTATATACATGGTGCTTTTCTTCAAGAAAAGGGGAAAAAAAAGTTGAAGCCTAAATTGCCTGCTTACAAATGAGCACTTCTGCGCTTGAAAAATGGATGCCTTCACTTCCTCGCCTCAATTTTTCTATCCATAAATTGGGGATAAAACATCCTGTTTGTCTGCTTTCCAGCACACGCCGGGGGCGAATTATTCAGGCGAACTGAAGGTCTCCTCATCTCTCACCCTGTCTGACGATGTCTGAAAGACAAAATCTTATATTTATAAAATTATTTATGATGTGAGTGATAAATATGAAAAGAATTTCGGGTCTTGCCACTTCTGCCTAGGTAAAAAAACCCAAACAAACACCAGGAAGAACCGCCTGCCTTGTGACATTCTGGCATTTCCATAGCTTGATAGCAACAGAAATTCAGGAGAGTGGAAAACTATTGGAAGACAGCTTTACTCAGCCTTTTGAACCTAGAAAATTGTGAAACAAAATGCTGTATTATCTGAAGGGTATTTCTCATGCAAAGCAGGCTTCTCATCACTCTTTCATAATAACTGATTAGCTGGAGTAGGAAAAAATACATAATTCCTCAAGTTACTGGTCTCAGTGCTTCTCAGAGCTGCACTCATTGGAAATTTTGCTTTATCACTCCTTTAGCTATTACTCATTTTGACTTCCTATTAAAAAATAATAATACATACACCCCCACACCCCCAGTTTACATCTACGTGTCAAAGGTAACTCCACGTTAAATTGAGTCAGTGTGACAACCATGCCTCCTCTGAAAAGTTTAGCCGGAGAGGTTTGTTACTCACTTGCCAAGAGGGTTGAGAAATCCGGCTGTAACAGTGACACCTGCCCAGCCTCTCCCAGGAGTCACACCACCTGAGCAGGCTCATCAGGGAGAAAGCACACACCTCCTACACACACATAACTGATAACAGCCCTGATTTTCGCTCCTTTGGTCTGCTTCTCTCAGGGAAAAAACCATCTATGTCCACCTGGTATAGCTCCACGTTATTTAGTCCTCCCACCCGTTCCTGCACCCCCTGGAATAGCCTCGTTGCTTGCTCGGCGGTCACCACAGCACACGGTTGGTTCCCCCCTGATGCTCGGGCCCCGGCCGAGCTCCTGCAGGCCCGGCGGGGTGGCCTCCCCACCCGGTGGGTGCCGTGGGGGGGCCGCCCCCACGGAAGAGGCTGCCCCACGGAAGGGGCTGCCCAAGCGCTGGGGGGCAGGGTGCTGGGGGACCCTCGCTCGGGCCCCGGTGGTGGGGCGGCGGGCGGAGGAAGGAGGGGGCCCGGCTGGCGGCGGGGGGAGGCTGGCTCTGCTGCGCGCCGAGGGGAGGGAGGGAGGGGCCGGGACGCCGGCGCGTCGGTGCCGACGGTCTCCAGGCGGGAGCGAGGAGGAGGAGGAGGAGGAGGAGGAGGTGAGCTCCCTCTGGGTGGGGTAAGGAGCGGGGCCGCCCGAGGAGGGAGGGAAGGGGTCAGCGCGGAGCGGCGGGGCGGGCGCTCGGCCCGGGGGTGAAGGCCGGCGGTGGCCGGCGTTCCGCAGGAGGAGGAGAGAGGGCTCGGCCCGGCCCGGCGGGCCCCGCTCCACCGGGGGCGGGGGGGGAGGGGGAGAGGCGAGGGCAGCCGCCGGACGCGGGGCTGCGCTCTCCCGCGGCTCCCCGGCACCTGCGGCGCGGGAGGCGCTGTTGGGGGCAGCCGTGGCCCTGGCTCCCTCCCCCCCCCCTCCCCAAGATGGCTCCGCGGCCCTGGCGGCCTCCGCAGGGGGGTACCCGGGCGGCCCCGCTGCGGGAAGGGGCTGTACCCCGGGGAGCAGCCGCCGCCGCCACGGGGTGCCGCCTCCCCGGCGGCCCTGACATAGCTGCGCCGCGCCTCGGCCCCGCGGAGCCGCTGCCGGGGCCGGGAGGGACGGGCAGGGCCTACCGGCATCCTCCGGCCCGTTCCTCCGGCGTCCCGCCGGGCAGCCCCCGTGGGAGGCGGCGCTGCAGGGCCCGGGGGAGCCGGGGAGGAGAGCGCGGCCTGGCTGGGCCTGGCTGCCCTGGGCCTGCGGAGGAGCCGCCGTCGGAACGTGCCCCGCCAGGCCTCGGGCAGCCCCCCGCGCCCCCCCATTATTAAAAACGCGTGTGTGTGTGTATTTGCTAAAGACAGTTTATTATTTATTTTAAACGCCAGCCCTGCAGGCAGAGACTGCTTTTTGTAAGCAGTTAGAGCTGCAAAATTTGAACCCAGCTTCATTCCAAGTGTCGTTATAGTGAAATGAGAATGTTAATATGTGTAAATAGTTCTGCTGGTAAAACTGTCAGGAAAAAATCGTAACCCTTGTGATGACACAGCTTTATAGAACAAGGAAAGGAAAACACCCCATAAACTTACATTTTTGCAAAATGTGTAGATTTAATGATTTTTGTTTTATTATTTTAAGCTAAAAATGCCGTGTGACAGAACACCTCACAGCAGAGGAGCTGCTTAAATACGCTTTGCAGGCACATCCCAACTCCAGGAAAGTGTGTCTGGGATGAATGAGACTTGGCAGGTCTGCGGGATCTTTTAACACATGGCTGTGTGATGGTTGGAGTAGCAGACTGGGGCGGGGGGAGGACCATTTGAGGTGCAAATGCTTGCACTTTTTTAAGATGTAGAGAAAAGAGTTTGAAGCTTACTTCGTGGTAGGTTTTTCTGGTTGAGGAGAAGCGGGTGCCTGTTACCCTGATTCACAGTTTAGCCCAATAGTCAGGTAAAGATGAGTAGTGGATTTTAGTGTGGCTTATAACAATGGTTTGGCATAATTAAATAGAGCTATTTTATTGGACTCTATTAACCTGGTTAACCTTAAATCTTAACCATGACAAGGTTTTCATGTAAAGAGCCTCCATACAAAGTACAATATTGAATTTTAATTGGAGCTTTCAAGACCTAATGTAGGGTGTATTCTTCTTGCTTCATCCTTTTTTTTCCTTCTTGGAAGTCCAGGCGTAGTAAAATACACTGGGAGATTGCTTTCTGGCATAGGTTTAAATGCCATGCGCAGATCGCACAAATCAATTAAGAGCAAAAATTTTAATAAAGTGCTGTTTTATTTATGTACCTACCACTTATAAGAAGGTGAGGATCATTCTCAATATTACAACACCTCGATCTTTAGAAACTTCCTGAGCAATTTAACAGTCTAGTTATTAGCTGGCCAATTGACGGTGATGGTGGAACCTAGGAGGCAAACCCACTCTACAGCTCTAGGTGTTGGTGATTTGCGAATATGGCACAAAATTCCTCCCTCCACTGATAAATGCACAATCCGAGTTCTCCTGCAGTAATACTGTTACAACTACTGACAGTTACTGTACTTGGTGAGTTGAGTCCTCAGCATGAGAAGGATATAGACTGGTTGGAGCGAGTCCAGAGGAGACCATGAAGATGCTTAGAGAGCTGGAGCACCTCTGCTATGAAGAAAGGCTGAGAGAGTTGGGCTTGTTCAGCCTGGAGAAGAGAAGGCTCCAGGGAGACCTTATTGTAGCCTTCCAGTACCTGAAGGGGCCTACAAGGAAGCTGGGGAGGGACTTTTTACAAGGGCCTGTAGTGACAGGACAAGGGGTAACGGGTTTAAACTGAAAGCGGGGAGATTTAGATTGGATATCGGGAAGAAATTCTTCCCAGAGAGGGCGCGGGAGGCTCTAGGACAGGTTGCCCAGAGAAGCTGTGGATGCCCCATCCCTGGCAGTGTCCAAGGCCAGGCTGGATGAGGCTCTGAGCAACCTGGTCTAGTGGGGGGTGTCCCTGCCCATGGCAGGGGCTTGGAACTGGGTGGTCTTTAAGGTCCCTTCCAACCCAAACCATGCCATGATTGGTGTAGTGCAGTAAAGCTCTGCGAAGGGAGGAGCAGCAGGTGGTGGTTTGGTCTTGTCCAACAGAGTTTAGCCTGAATGAGGGAAGGACTTTGGCACACGAGTCACTAATACGATACCAGCAAACATCTGAATTCCAGTGTTTTGGGATTTGCCAGGAGTTAAAGACCTGTTAATTAACCCTTGTGGATCCCTGTCCTGCGTTAGGATCAGTAGCAAGTGGGACTGGTTCTGGTGCGAAGTTGTACCCGTGGCTTGCAAAGCGCCTGTGTTACAGCCAAAGCGTGTCACTTCTGCTGCGAAGTCACTTAGACTCTAATGTAAAGGTTATACAACTTCCTTAATGCTGTTTTAAAACTAAAATACAGGCATATTTTAAAGACCTGTTTGGCTGGAGGCCCGTTTTAGAGTGGCCGGTAACAGTGATAAACTATCCTCAAACACTTCTCAGTAAAAGTTGAGAATATGAAAACAAAAAGTTCCCAGTTTAGCTTCATAAAAATGTTTTCTACACCCCATGACTACAGCGTTTGCTGTTGCCCGTAGCTCAGAGAAGAGCCACGTGTCCAGTGCATTTTAGGCCTCTGTCCTAATCTACACCATGGACTTGTGTTATTTTCTGTTTCGATTGGAGCAGTGAAGGCTTATGGGCTGTTTGATATCCTGCACTGCTCTATCTAGAAACTTTCACATTTTTTACTGAAAAAGGTTTGATATGCTTCATTGTTTGGCTGCACAGAGCCAGAATGTTTATTCAATACTGTCCTATACGGTTAAGATCTGGGAGAGCCATTGAGATAAGACACTTGTTCAGCAGTTGATGAGCAAATATTCAATGTGGAACATTCTCTTGGATTAGCTCTTTCAGTTGCAAAGAGGAAGTCTTGTCCAAAGACTTCAGATCGTACCTGGTTAAATAATTTGGTTGAAGAAAGTGTTGATTCTGTATAAATTGGATCCTAACCTAGGTGTTCAGAAGAAATATAGATAATGTATATGAACAGTTATTCCTGTGTGAACATACTTGTATTCCTCTGTAAGGAAATGCACTGAAAATGTGTTTTAAGGTTAGGTTTTCAGAGCTATTGTCATAAATAACGTGACTTCCATGTGGACTGTTCTATTTGAGTGTTTCTGTGTACTACTGCTCGAGCCATAAGCCATCGGTTAGCGGGAGTAGTGACAAAACGGAAGCAAATTTTTTGTTAACTTGGACAGAGTGTTGTCAGCTCTCAATGAGTCCCAGTCTCATTGTCTGGGACTAGTTGTATAACTTATTAATATTGCTAATTTATTAAAAAAATACATAAAAAAGTGGAGAACAAATTAAATGTATATGCAGGGTTGTTAGGAACACGCATAGCAGGCGCTTTAGAAATACGTTGGCTACCATGGCTTGCTTTTTTTTTTTTCCATTTGTATGTGAGAAACGTTCTCTTCCAAGAGTTTAAAGCAGGAAAATCATCTTAATCTTTGGTGGCAGAATTGTTAACAAGGGGCCGTAGAGAGCCAGCCGTCCCCTGCCCCCAGCCATCGGTAAGTGGTGCAGTTAGCGGTGGTGAAGCAGTGCCTTAGTGCTGTGAGGACACGTACCCCAGTGCGAATTTCACTTCTGAATAGATCAATATCAAAGTATGTCTTAAACGTACACCTTGGCTAGCCATATTGCTGCACGTCAGATGTGAAAGTAAAAATAAATGTGTGAAGCACCAGACAGAGTATGAAATCTAAATCCGAAAACCAGGTCTCCAAACAGTCTATTATCCTAAATCCTGGATCCTGTGTATATGGGAGCATATATATGCTTTTTATTTTTGATCCATAGTATTTCCTGTAGGCAAGAAATCAACGATCTTTTCAGCTTACAAATGACAACGAGTAGGGAAGCCCGTACTTGAGATTGCTGGTATTTTGGGTATGAGTAGCTCTTTGATGTCCAAATGAGAAGTGGAGGAATGTCTGAAATTAACAATGAAATATGTGATATTAATGATTAAATGCAGAACTTGGAAGAAAACAGCAAAGCCAAGCACTAAGTATGTGTGGTGGTTTTGTTTTTTTTGTTTCCCCTGAATAATTATTTGTTAGGGTTAAGACAGAAAGAACAGAGAGAGCTGAGACACAAATCCCAAAGTAAGTTAGTGCAGTAGAAGCAAGTTCGATGTAGATAGTTGTGTGTGCGTAGGTTTACATACAATCAAACATGTGCAAAGTTTAATACATATGGGGTTAGTGGAAGTTTTCTTGTTGACACTTCAGATGCAAGTGGATTTCATATCCTTATACCTTAATTTTGATGAATTGCTATTAAAAAAGTTGAAAAAATTAATGTTAGGGTAACAAAAGTACAAGTATGATATTGTCATAAATACTGTGGGAATGTTTTCTTCTTGGAGGTACAACAGTGGTCTTTAAAAAGGTCACTTTGGCTGTGCCCTTGGCAACGGAAGACTTGTGGCGATTGTGGCCTTGATGAATAAAATGCCATCCAGAGTGCAGGATTCCTTTCATAGTCAGTATTAGAAGCTGTCATTGAGGAAAAAGAAAACCCAAACCCCTTAAGTTCATGCCTAAGTGGTTGGATTCAGATTTTTTATGATGCAGTGTTTTATTCCTTCCTCGGGATGGAAGATGTTCCATGATGGGCATTACTCAGCCTGTCAGAATTCAGTGGTCAGGTGTGTTGGAATGAAGGATGAAGACCTCGCTGTTTGATGTTTTTCTAAATCTGAAAAGATGAGGAGAAGCTTCTCCTTCAGAGAAGTGAGATTTCTTTTTGGTTTGTCCTCTTAATGCCTAATAAAATATATGTAATAGAAACGGAACTGTTGTAAAGCCATTCTATAGAAGAACTTCCAGGGTATCAGAAAGCTGTGTGTGTATGTGCAAGAGTAAATGTTTGGGAATGCTGAAAACTGAGGATGGAGTGATTAGCTAGAGCAGTGATGGCATGTGACTGTAGTGGCAGAATATTTGGGAGAAAGAACAGTGAAGATAGCTCCATTTCTAGCACTAGCTCTTAGAAAAATCTCTTCTTCCTGATCTTTCCAGCCAGATTGGCTTGGAGAGGAAAAAAAAAAGCCTGAGTTGCACATTAATGACATTATTTTGGATTATTTGACAATGTAGATCTTGATTCTGTTTTCACAGTGGCTTATTTACTGAGTGACACATTCCTAAATAAAATAGGAATAAAGTCCATGTTGTATTGTGAAAATAAGGTGTTTTCAATAAATATCTTGCCTCCTGCATATAATTACAGCACTGCTGAGAAAACACTTGTTTAATTGACATCATTTAAAAATAAAAATCTTTTAACTGAAGTACAGATTCTCAATCTGATGCACAGCATCAGATTTCCTATGCATCTCTCTCCTTTGTTATTTACCTACTAATATTTCAGAAAACAAAACCTCAAGTAGTTGGACATACCCCATCTTTTATATTCTGGTTGTTTTCAAGGTTTAAACAGGGAATATCATAGAATGGTTTGGGTTGGAAGGGATCATCCAGTTCCAACCCCCCTGCCATGGGCAGGGACACCCTCCACTAGACCAGGTTGCTCCAACCCTCATCCAGCCTGGCCTTGGACACTTCCAGGGATGGGGCATCCACGGCTTCTCTGGGCAACCTGTGCCAGTGCCTCCCCACCCTCTCCAGGAAGAATTTCTTCCAGAACATGCTGTAGGATGACTTTGCAGAATAAGTAATTTGGCAGTAATGTGTGAAATTGTGTTTTGTGATTTCCCACTTAGAAGTTTTCCCATTCACCTGGTCTGTCTACTGGATTGCAGTTTAATACAGTGAATTTCTGGGTATAACTTTGTGTGTGGCTTGAGATAAATTCAAGTTCTCTAATAAACTAACATCTTGTTGGCTTTAGAGAATAATTTCTTGTCCTAATCTTACTCTGAGAAAACTTTAACATGAAATGCGCTTTTGTTATCATTAAGTCAGTTTTCTTTTTTCTGTTGTGATTTAAATTTAAAGGCAGGATTTATGGAAATGACTGTAGGGTGGTGCTGGCCTAATTAGTCATTATTTCTGGCAAGGCATAAAAAATTGGTTGTTCTTGTGCCTAAAACTAATACTGTGCTTTGTATTTAATCTGTGGGTCTTTTGTAAAACAAATGGTTATGCTAATAAGTTAAATATATTTAAGTATGTTATGTATAATATATATTAAAATATGTACATGTAAAGTTCTTTATAATATTATGTGGCATTCTGTTCGGGGGGAGTGATTTAGGTTTTTTTGTTGCTAGCTAAAGTTACTAAGGTAGGCTATCTCTCCCTGGAAAAATGTATTTTTATATATATCCTTTAAAAAACAGTATATATTTTTTTAAAGGAATAGTAGTAGCTGAGCTGGAATGTGCAGTAGAAATTTTGAAATTGAATATGGCTTTTCCACTGATGTCTATTCAAGGCTTAAATACAGAACACTACAGTGCTTTACAAAAGTGCTCGTACCTGTTACAAGTTTGTGTGAAGAGTTTTAGGATTGTCCGTGTGATGTGTTCACTGTTGGGCTGAGTGATGTCTCTTACAGGTTTTTTTTTCGTGGCCTTACTGGGACAAATTAGCAGTAATTGGTATTTCACCCAGGAGTGACCCAGGTGACTAACGGAATTCGACCACTTTCAGCATCCCTGTGCATATGCAATGTTTTTCCTAATTGGACTTAGACAGGGGTGTTCAGCACAGTAATGACTGAAAACCTGCCTTCTAAAGAAAAAAAAATCAGCCAGGGCATGTGACACGGCTGCTGTATCGTGCCTTCTGCCATCTCCTTGTCAGACCACTGCTTATGCCGTGCCTAGACACCCCTAATGACCACAGCACATTGCTACAGCAGAAAAGCTACTTTGCCTGTTTCTCTTCACGAACCTATTTCATGATTAAACTTTTAAAAGTCACAACCCCCAATGTGCAACTGCAGTTTCATGGTAGCTGTGACATTATTTTACTGTTCATGCTGTGAATTTCATTCTATAGTAAAATGAATATTATATTGGCCTTTTAAGTTGGTTGTCAGTGGAGAATAGGGAAGCTACACTTACAGCATCTGTATGCAATCTTGGCGACAAGTAGGACCCTCTGGAAAGCTGTTACTGTTGGGGCAGAACTAATCATTCCATGTGAAATTATATAAGGAGAATTAGCTCTGACTCTACCTCATTTCCTTTCATACCGCTGTGAAAATAAGCTTAGAAACGTCAAACCTTCCCTCCTTATTTCTCTAAGTACTTTATTAAATACTTCTTTTATTGATTGGAGATGCTGGAAACCAAAATAACTACCTGTGTTTCTGGGTACTAATGGGATGTGCATCCTTGCCCAATTTGGCAGTTGTGATTTCCTTCTCAGGACTGGTTTCCCAGGATCAGCTGCTGTTGCCTTCTCTATACTTGGACTTTATTTCCCCAATGGATCATTCAGAGTACTTCGTATTTCAGGTAGCATGCTTGATGTGATAGAAAATTGTCAATCACAGACTGCCTTGGCTATTTAGAAAAAAGAGATATCAAAAGCCTGCTTGGAGCTCTGAGGAGCAGTCAGATCACCTGCTGGTTTGCCTGGCAGGAACCTAAACTCGTACAGCCTTTAGGTTTAGAAAAGAAAACACAGGTCTCTGGAGGCCGTTCCCTTTACGCTAAGGTCCTGTGCTGTGTGTGTGAGCATACAGTGTTCATTGCAAAGCCTGATAGGTATGTATAGATGGGTTCTGACATGTTTGTTTTTAAGACCTGGTAAGACGATCGGTGAAGATATGCGTAACCCCTCTCTAACCTAATCTGTTGTTTAACTAACCCTAGAGATAGGATATTTCTTTTAATACTATTCTAATTTTTTCCTAACCCGTTAAGTTGCCTTTTTTTTAATCTGCTGTGGATATTGCATTAATGGGACATGATCATTGTTTTTGTAACTGCTGTGAGCCTATTTTGAAGCCCACGCTCTTTCTTTACTCCTCATTTTTTCTCAGCAAGCCCATTTCCCTTTGTCTTTCCCTGACTGTTTAGGTTTTCTGGATTTTTCCTCAGTTTGCTGCATTTGTGTAACCAGACCTGAACATAATGTACAACCTTAGTCAGTATCAGTGATGAGAAGAATAAATCTTACCATCTTATGCTCCTGCTAATACAAATTCAAATCGATTTTTCACTTTTTGCATTCATTCAGCATTAAACCCCCAGTTCCAGTTCTGTTAATCACTTAGTCCTGATTATTTCAATCCTCACTCTGCTTCCCAGAATGCTTGTAGCCCTTCCCAGGTAACTACAACATTTTGCAATTGTTGTTCATCATCCAAGTAATAAATGAAAACACTAAACAATCCTGCGCTGGAAATGCTGTCAGTGTTAGGATGTGAGGGCCAAGAGGAGGAAGCATGTTATGGTTGGAGTCTTGCAACCTGTACCTTGGTGCAGACCCAGCCTTTGGAGATGGTTTGGCAGAATGCCTGAGTTGTGCTCCAACCCCTTCATCATTTTTGGGACTGTTTGCTGGTCTTGCTTGGGTATGTCTGTGACTGTCATGTACTGAGGAGCCTGGAACTGGACCAATGAAGTCAGACGTCCTATAGCTATAGGTGTTCAGGGAGGGAATCTTTAGTGAGATTAAACTAAAAAAATCCTGGTTATATGGAACTTCACTCCTTGGTCTTGGTGGTTCAATTCCTCAGTGGTGTGTAAAAATCGCCTGTAATTAATCAGATATACGTGTGCATGCTTCCATGTCTGAGTAACTGAGATGCACCCATACACAAATGGTCATTCTTTGTAGCTGCTAGATCAACACTTAAAAAAAGAAATAAATCTTTGATCAAACCGATCTCATTACTTGCTCTAAGTGTTATTCTGTGAATCGTGCAGACAAGGGAGGAGAGGAAGAAAGGGTATCTCTGCTTCAAAACCTTTGCTTTCATGCTATTTGCTTGGAACATAATCTGCAGGCGTTTTTCTTTTATGTTAGTGTTTTACTATACCTGATGTAATCAGAAACACTCTATCTTATCCTCTGCATTGACTTTTCCAAAAATGAAGCAGCTGAGATGCTGCTGGAGAGTTTGAAAGTATCAAGGACTGTGGCTTACAGTTAAGGCAGATGTGATTGCAACATCTGTGCTGAGGAAAGCTGCAGTCTGATCTGCCTTCTGTCTTCAGGATCTCTGGGATTCCAGAGCAGAAGTGGTGCAGATAAGGCATGTCCTTTGAGGTTTTCAAATGCTTCTGCTTAGACTGTAAAGCTCAACCTTATTAGGCCCATGGGAAACTCCTCTCCTATTAGTGTAGCCAATTGGGGTCGTTATTAAATCCTTCTCAGGCTCTCCAGTGGTAGCTTTTCTCTGTGGTGGTATTATTTGGGAAGAAGAGCCTCTGTGTGTTGACTAGCTGAGTATTTGCCCTCAACATGTAACTGTGCATGGTAATTTCTGACTTCGAAGCTGTGATGGGATCCAAAGAAGAGTTTGTGGAGGGTTTTTCACCTTTTTCCTTAAACTGAACTCTCCAGTGCTAAAAACTGGCACTTCTGACTTGGAATCTTCATTAGAACGCAATCTAGAATAATAGGAAAAAACCCAAAGCCTTGTATTAAGATGAACTAAAGTTCATTTTCTTTAATGATTCTCCCCTTTGCCAGTTGTGTTCTTTGCAAAATGGGTCTTTGCCCTTGGTTCATTCTCAGTGCAGTGACCGCGTTGGTTTCTGGGTGACAAAATTCTGCATTTTCCTCTCTGCGTTATTAAGCAAACTCTGCCCTTTTACATCATCTCTGAGCAGAAGTTGTATGTCTTTTTGATCTCAGGACTCACCTGCTTATGCTGGGGCTCCCCACTTGCCATGCTTCATGTCTGCTGCTGCATCATGCTCTGGAAGGCTGTGCCGGGTGAGATGTGCTTGCTTTTCTTTCCCCTTTCAGGAGAGCTCCTCTGGCCCTTTGTGCAGCTTGTGGGAAGAGGCAAGCTGGTCACCTTCCTCTGCTCCAGCTATAACCCTTTACAAAGGACTTCACTTAATACAGTGCACGGCAGGCAAAACAGGTATGCTCTGTGGGAGTTCAACGGAAAACACGTGCTTCAGGAATGGCAAGGTACACTGCTGCAAATTCCTGAATACGTTCTGCAGATGAGACAGCCTGTAAGGTAATATATTAAAGAGGAAGTGGATGAAAGATGAAGACAACCTCCAAATGAGGAAAGCAGGTGGTTTGCATTATTTCCTTCATGCTTAGTTTTTATGTTGGTGTCATTGTAACAATACATGACGAATGAATATGCTTTTCTCTCAGTGATGTTTAAAATTTGATTACCTGAATGTAGTTCACTATTCAGAAAGAGTTGAAGAGTTTCATTCTTCACTGGGTTGTACATAGAGTAATTTTGGAAGTTGGACAGTGTATTTTATTGCAGACTGTCCTAAAATAAGTTCTTAATTGTTTGGCTGTATTAATATTACATTTAAAAATGTAAACTTTGAGAATGTAATTATTAAAATCTGTTCAAGATATGAAAACTATTCTATTTTTATAGCATTAATTATGCAAGTTTGAAGTTCTCAGTTTTATTTAAAGGTAGGGCTCTTTATTTGTACATGGCTGTTGAAATAAATTACCAGTACAAGAAAACATTCTGCTAATAAACGAGGGATGCCTGGAGTTGGCTGTACTAACTGAGACAATTTAATTCATCCATCATCAGGGATGAGGTTTCTTAGCAACGCAAACTATTTTCACCCAGGGCGCTTTCACGAACTTTCATATTTTTCTCCAAATACAGCCTTGGTAGTATTTTATGTGACCTGAAGTTCGTCCATCTGTCCTGAATACTCCCAATACTTTTCTCTCCAATGATCCAATGATCTGATACATGGGTTTTTTAGCTTAATAATACACAAGTTGACTAGAGAATCATTTCGCATGTCAGATTTTCCAAAGGGTTCTGGGAAATTATTTGTTGCTCTGTATGGCAAAGCTAAAAGTTATTGAAAATGTGTTATAGTTTCATAATAAAACAGATATGAAAAATATTGGCTTGGGAGCTAACTAAATGCTTTCTGATAGTCATAGCCTCAAGGGGGATACTTGGATCATTTGCAATAAAGGGATATCTGTGATATCTTTTGGTGAATTGACTAGTATTCTGTTCAGATCATAATTTGTGGAAAAACTGGCTTGATACACAATGTTACATTATCAAATTGTTTGGGTGTAAAAATTGCCTTAATGTATGGCCAGGATTTTCAGTGTTTATTCTTTTAATGTGGTCTGTGAAATCAGAAGAAGCTGTAGATACATTAAGACTCTAACTTATTCCTTACTTTCCTTTTTTTTTTTTTTTTTTAAACACGTGTGAAGCTGATTTGATCAGTGTAGTTACTGCCCAGAGTTGCTGGGGAGATCTGGCTTCCTTAAGAAACCTGTTCAGGTATCTAAGAAGTGTTACACAGTACTGAAAGCAAACCTTTTCCAAATGTGATTTATTATTTTGCTTAGAGAAATAATATTTTTAAATTTCTGGCAAACTGCTCTGAAAACTTCTGTAATTCTGGTACGTGAATAGTGACTAAGCCTCTGCTTATATCTTGCTTTGAGAGGAAAAGTTTTAGTGGTTGTAAGATGAAAGCTGCTTTATCAGCAGTGTTTAGTGATAAGTGTTTGAAAAATGTGATGAGTTAACTATTACTCAGCTTATTTCACAAAGAAGGTGTGCAGAAACTATTTTAAATAGCAGGAAAATAAATTACAGAAATACTGGTTTAACTTTTCCTTGTAGCTCAAAAAAATCCCCTGTGTTTCAGGTCATGTCATCCTGGATTTATTTTACTGAGTTTTCCTATATGCCTGTAAAGTCTTTGTACATATGGATAGATGCAAAAAATGAATTGGAAGAATTAGTGGGATGATATAAAGGTTTTATTGACGGTGTTTTAGACTGTATGTGGTGTTAATGCACGAGGGAGCGTTTAGGGAGTCCTGAGAGCTGCCAGCAAAGTCCATGCTTGCTCTGTCATTTCACTGGATGCTTTTCTGGAAGAATAATAGCTTGCAAGTGAACTCACAAGTAATTCCTGTGTGATTTCAAGCTCTGGGTTTCTAGTTGGTGTTTCTAGTTCTGGGACACTTAATTGCATGTCCAAGCTTGGACATTGTGTTTAAGATCATCTTTGTTGCAGTGTAGGCGTTTCATACCCTGGTATTAGTGTCCAGCATCTAGCAGGATCTCCAGGTGTTTCCTAGAGTCCTCTGGAGAATCACCGAAGTTGGAAGCTTCTTCTGTTTATCCCACAGCAAACTGTATGTGGAGAAAGGAGAGAGAAGGAAAAACTTAACAAAAGGCTTTGTTAGCAACGGGGGTTTTAGCCTTGGAAGTATCAAGTACCAGGTCTTTGGAAACAGCAATGTTGGTATGTCTGATGTTGCCTTACCTGCCAGTTTGGGCCACAGTAGCTTGCAGGAAGGACAGGGCTCTGTTTGCTCCCCCTCCTGCAAGACTTTGTTGCGTGGGGTGACAGATTGTGTATGTTTTCACCTCTTCCTTGGCATCCTGGGATCATCTGGGAAGCTCTGGAGTCAGTTGTAGGCTCTCCTTGCTCCTTCAGATGCTGTACAGAAAATTCATTGCTCCGTGGAGTAAGCAGTGTGCAGTCATGATGGCTTCTTTAGGTAGTTGCACAATCCGATGTCATGGATGTTTGCTGAAGGCTGGCATTTGCACTGTACCTATGGTCATGTTATAGGCCTGTATTTCCTTCTCAGCCTATGGTATTTTGTTCTTTAATGCTGTATGTAAAGTCTGACTGGTAGTGTATTTTTTTCAGAAAGTCAAAGATCTTTATTGTAATCTCTTCATATTTGAGACTTTTACACAGCTTCAGAGAGTGTCAGGGGTTGGAAGGGACCTCTGGAGATCATCTAGTCCAACCCCCCTGCCACAGCAGGATCCCCCAGAGCAGATCACACAGGAACAAGTCCAGGTGGCTTTGGAAAGTCTCCAGGGAAGGAGACTCCCCCCTCTCTGGGCAGCCTGTCCCAGGGCTCTGTCACCCTCACAGGGCAGAATGGTTTCCTTACGTTCAGGTTGAACCTTCTGTTTGCCAGTTTATGGCCATTGCCCCCAGTCCTGTCACTGAACACCCCTGAGCAGAGCCTGGCCCCATCCTCCTGACACCCCCCCTTTAGATATTGATCAGCATTGATAAGATCCCCCCTCAGCCTCCAAGCTAAACAGACACAGCTCTCTCAGCCTTTATTTTTTCCAACTGTAAAACCAGTGTCTAAATTTACACAGCTGGCAAACACCGGCTCAACCTGTTTAGTAAGAGACCAAACCTCCCAGTTATGCTCCAGAAATTAGTCTAAAATACCTATTTCTAATTTGTTCAAGACACTGGATCTTAAAGCACTTTAGCACACGTTGGCAATACCCGATCTTGGGTGTAAGAACAGTTTAACTTTGGAGAAGGCTTCATTTTGGGGTAGAGAGATGAAGAATTCTGTAGGGTTCACAAGCAAAATACAGCGCTGTGCTGTGACGTACTGGAAGCAATGCTGGTGATTCTAGGATGGGGGGGAGTGGCCTTTTCATAATTCCCCCTTATTTGGGCGCTTCCTTTATAGTAGAATGGTTACTTTGGATAGTCAGATCATGAGAAAACATCACTCGAGTGCTGTGCTAAAGAAAAAATTAATTACCAAAAGTTACTTTTAAACCACAACCTCTCCAGCCTGACTGAAGCAGCTGCTGTGGTCCTTTTCTTACCCCTGTTCCCTCTGTTTCAACTGCGGCTTCTGCCCATATTCTATTGTAGTTAGGTGTAAAAATATGAAGATTTGATGAAAATTATCAAATTCCCTTTTTGAAGGTAGTAAAAGGTCTGCAGTAAGTCTAATAAGTAGATAGGGACAACTTGTATCGAGGAACACACAGCAGTGTCAAGACTGTAAATTTTCCAAAACTATTTTTCATCTTCATCCATCTATGATTCAAATAAAGAACATTCACTTCATGGCCTGCAGCACAATACTAGTTGTACTTTGCTAGCTTTTGGTTAAAGCAATGAACATATTATTTGAATGTTAGGAAAGACAGTTTGAAAAGGTACTATATTTAGGATTTAGTCTTGAAGTTATAAGAATAACTAGTCGTTTTTGCTGTTGTTGCATCTTTTAATGTTCATGTGCAAAGACTGATGTGATCAGTGTTGTCACTGGGAACACATCGTTTTTCATGCAAAGTATTTTTGGGCAGCTCTTATTTGGAAGAACATGGGATGGAATATAAAAGAACTAGTCTAAGAAATGACCATTTATGTTAAAAGGTCACAAATTTTAATTGTTTGGATGCTGTTTCTGTGGTTAGTCTCTGCAAAAATGGAAAAGATGAGTGCAAACCAGTAAGGCCTAAGCATGTCTCAAGGTGGTAGTTTGGCTTGGGGGTTCTTCATCGTTTAATATAGCTGTGTCTTTTTGGAGACTTGGGAACTAAATGATTTTACTTTAATTAGCATCTGGGCAGATTTATGAGTGAGAAGTCAGATGTCTGCTTGTACGCACAGTCTTTGTGTTGTGTTTGCATGTAACTCAAACTGTGTGAGAGTTTGCATGAAAGCAAATATATATGGTTCCACTCAGTCTGTCTTTAGTACACAAAGCTATTTTGTGTTGTCAATAAAAATCATAAATTCTCTACATTACTGAGCTTTATTTCCAGCCAAGGAGTAGTACATGACAGTGTTATGGGATATTGGTTGTTTAATTGCCTTTTTTTTTTTTTTTAAGTCTCCATTTTGAGTGTGTATGTCTCTGGCCCTGACTTGTGAGAAGATGTAGTGAAACGTCTCTTCCAAGCAGGTCATTCTGCTGAGCAGGTTACAGGGAGTAACGGCTGTGGGAGAGGTTGAATCTCAAATATTGATGTAGTTGTTTTGACACGTCATAGTGTGCTGTGTTACCAAGGAAGAGAATCCTACTTCTGATGAGGTCCTTCCGTTGTACCCCTGTAGTATGGAATGAAAGAATCAATGTTTTGTGGTGTCTCAGGCCTTAGTTGGTGGTCACCAAGATCAGAAGTGTAACTAGGTCCTGAAGTCCCAGTCTTTCGAGAGATGTAGAGAGAAAACACCCTTCACAACTTGCTCTCACAACATTGTAAGATAGAGTTCAGAGTAGTAGGGGTTGTCATCAGTGGCTGCTTACAGATAGCATGGTTTTGTTCTGGCCTGCCTGCCTGCAGCTGTGTCCCTATTTCTCAAACCTTGCATTGCATATAAGGTCAGAGGGTCAACACTTTCATATTTTCAGTTTCCTAGTGTGAGCCTTCAATTCCATCCTCCCTCCTCCAAGCTTTTGATACCCTAATAACCACTTTTCCACCTACTTTCATGAAACTTGATTACAGTTTTTCATAACCTCTCCTTTCATCAGTTAGCTGTCTTCAACCAGGGAAACCAAGCCTTGATTCAGTGAAATCCCTGGCAGTGTTCAAGGCCAGGCTGGATGAGGCTTGGAGCAACCTGGGCTAGTGGAGGGTGTCCCAGCCCATGGCACGGGGCTGGAACTGGATGGTCTTTAAGGTCCCTTCCAACCCAAACCATTCCATGATTTGCTGATATCTCTGTCCTAACAAAATAGAAGGACACTTAATTCCATGTTAATGTGGTTTCCAAACTCTGGAAGTTTCTTGTATGTGCTTGGCAGTTTTATTAAAATCTGTTATCTTGAATACTGTGATGCTTGTGTCCCATACACCCCAAATTTCTTTATAAAAACTCTTCATATTCCCCTTTATTTTGGGAGTTGGCAGCTATCATGTCCTATTCCAAGGGAGCAATTTTATTCTTAACACGGTATCAAAATGTAAAAAAAAAAAAACCTACTGAGCTGTTTGCCATGAATTTTACTTGAATGGATTTTGATTGACGGGGGAAGAAATTTATCTTCAGATCATTCAAGAATTTAACTAAAATAGTATGATTTGGTAACTTTTGGAAGCTCTATTTAAACTTTTAAAGCCTGTTTGGGGTTTTTTTAGTCCTTTTAAGATTTTATTTGCAGGGACTTCTGCAGATGGTGGGATGTACAAGCCTGGACCAGGCTTGCTTTTACCGTGCCTGGCAGTGTAGCATCAGGTCGCATAATGTGGCTTGACTGGTCTAATTCAAGATGATTACAACCTTTTCCTCCAACAAATAATGTGTTTTTTTAATCTTTTGGTATTGCTGTTTTATAATGAGGACTGATATAACTGATGAGTCCTTTTCTGTATGTAAGTTAAGTTTGAAGTAAGGATGATGTGGTAGACTGTTGCCTAGGTAGATATAGACCAAACCCTGGAGTAAACACTTTTTCAGAGCGTTGCTTGGAAACTGCATAGGCTTAAATGCTGTAATGTGAGGTTTTTGGTCTAGATTTTGTATTCTAGAGGAGAATTAACAGTCTTGAGGAGGAGACTGTCTCTCTCCATGGGACAGCTAACATAACTGTGGCTTGTGGTAAAGATAAATAACACTTATGAGTTAGGCAGCTGGCACTCTGCACCTACGTTTTCCCATCCATACTGTGTGGTTCAGTGTGTTTTTCACTCAGGGCAGCCTACAGCAAAGCTTGTTTGATGAATTGCAGTTTGTCTCATAAGCATGATGCTTTGAGAATAAGAGCAATGACTGAGCGTTGGGTGGCTTTTTCTGATTTAATAAGCAAGCTTTCCATTGTAAATTAATTTCAGAAACAAGGTATTGGTCTGTGTATGTATGAAAAACAAAGTATAGAGCATTCTGAAAAAGATACCCTGGAATCCCAGTTATATAAACAAAAAGTGAGAACCTTAGTTCTGTATTCAGTGTTAATGATCTGTATTTCATATGAAAGGTTGACCTTTGCAGGGCCTGTTTCTTCTGAAGTAAGGAATAGGCTGATCTGTTTCTCCCACAGCTGGAAGGGCAGGGGGAGATTTGGTTGATCTTATTTTTTTCAGCAGGGCTATCACAGGGAATGATAGGGCCGGTTGCTGAGATTGCATAGGACTGCGCGGCCCCAGGCAGCTGTAACTATGTGCGAAGACCGATTCTGTTTAATTCAAAAAGGCCATGAAATGCCCAAGTTTAGACCAAACACTGATTCAGGTCAGGAAAAATGGGATCCTTCCTGTTGACTTTAAAATGGATATGTGAGACTTATGTACGGTGGTTCATATAAATCAAAGTGAATGGGCATTAGATTACACATTCATCATTGTGATTATCACTTGACCTGCTTAGCATGTGTAACCTGGTAAGAATTTGCCAGTATTGTATTTAACTCAAAAGACAATATTAGAACATTATATTCTGAATTTCATTTAATTTATTGTGGTAGTCTAAAGCTCTACACCTTGAAGGGTTGGAGATGATAGATGATGAAGAGCATATACATTCTGCGTTGGAAATCTGTGGGTGGTTTTTTTTATTTTACATCTGGGGATCTAGTTACCCAGATATAATGCATGATTTTTATGGCAATAAGTCTAAAATTATATTTTTTTAATCAAATATCATAACAGTTTTTAAACATATTTAGATTGAAATGCTTTGTTGTGGACAAACACATTTTACCCACCCATTTGTGTAACTTCAGTTTAAGCCAGTGTTCTGTTTCCTGACTCTTAATTGTTCTGTAATCTGTGGTATGTGCAGAACTGCATATGTCCAGTCTTCAACATTTGATTAATCTCATTATGCTCAGGGAGGTGGTGTATACAATCACAGAATGGTTTGGGTTGGACGGGACCTTAAAGAGCATCCAGTTCCAACCCCCCTGCCATGGGCAGGGACACCCTCCACTAGATCAGGCCTCTCAAAGCCCCATCCAGCCTGGCCTTGGACACTTCCAAGGATGGGACATCCACAGCTTCTGTGGGCAACCTGTCCCAGTGCCTCCCCACCCTCTCTGGGAAGAACTTCTTCCTGCTATCTAAATCTCCCTGCTTTCAGTTTAAACCTGTTACCCCTTGTCCTATTGCTACAGACCCTTGTAAAAAGTCCCTATCCCCTCCCTATCCAGCTTTCCTGTTGACTCCTTCAAGTACTGGAAGGTGCAATAAGGTCTCTGCAGAGCCTTCTCTTCTCCAGGCTGAACAAGCCCAGTTCTCTCAGCCCACAGTGTAGTGGGGTTGGGACTTTGTTCTGTTGGCAGTTGTTTGTTTTGAAGGTTGAATGTTGTTAGAGCCTTTTGCCTCTGCTCACAAGACTTTCCTAGAGAAAGCCTCAAAAACAGCATCCAAATAAGAGACTGAGGCATTGTCTTCAACAGATGTCAAAATTATTTTAAATGCTTGAAGGTATGTTTGGTCAGATGCGCAGGGGTCACTCTTCAGAACTGAAAGATCTAGAGAAACCCAACAATTTGAGCTGTGGTCAAGGATTCAGCAGAGCTACTGTGGAAAATGTGAAGCACTGGCAAGAGCTTGAAAACGCTGTGTATTTTTGTGGGCCAGCTCTCCTCCCTTTGCCTACCACAGCTCCCGAATGGGTGAAAAGATCCGAGAGTGCATGTATGTGGAGAGAGTGTTCGGGCTGTGGTACCATACGAGTGTATGTTCGTGTGGGAGGGTGATGTGTGGTGGGATGGCGATGCTGCTGGGAGTTGTGATGTTTATGCCCTTGTGAGCGGGGCTGCAGGTGTGTCAGGGTCACAAGTGAAACACTCCGCCTGAGAGACCCACCTGGAGATACCCAGTCAAATAGATCTTGCTACATCTTACCATTTTTTAAATGCATAAGTACTTTTAGGAAAGCCTGGTAAATATGGAGTTACTTTTTTTTTTGTTGTTCCATTTGTGTTTTAAATTAGACCAGTCGCTAGTTCTGTTATCGGATTCGCACGCATATTATACAGCCATTCCTGCTGCTTGTAGTCCCCTGCTCTTTCATTACTGTGGGCTCTGTATCTGCACTTGATTTAGAGTCAATAAAAATCTCTCTCAGTGCTTCTGTTAGTGTTGAAAGTCTTTTTTTTTTTTTGGCACACAAGCTTAGGAAAGCAGATCCTAAATGTGACTTTTTTTGAGCAGGGGGAAAAAAATCCACATATTTTCTTTGTTAGTGGAAACTATAGGTGAGAACCTCAAAAGAAGAACACCGAGGGGCATCCTCCGTAGGTTGTCCACAGCGTATTTGGTCAAGAAAACAAACAGTTTAAGGAATGTGACATGTGGTTCCTGATGCAGAAAAATGCTCCTGTATGCCTAATACATTGGAAAACATTTGTTCAAGAGCACGTCTTCCTTGTGCAAAATTTGCCCCGTTAGTAGTATTAAGGTCAGTATGCGCGTAGGTTGTCTCATACATACCGAATGTGGTGCCTGAGGTCAGCTTTGGCTTGTAAACACAACTTTAAGGAATGTTTTGTCTGGTCCTGTTACAAAGCATCTATGTTGTTTGTTTAGAAACTTACTTACTCCTGCTCTTCCTGTACTTGCCTTCAGTCCCTGGGTAAAGAAAATAACAGTTGTGAGTGAAACGTTGTGTCCTGCTTAGTAAGTAAAGTTTGTGGAAATAATCCTTATGTGTATACATTCACTCACTGATCCTTTAAGTGAATTGTTATTAATTTTAAGGTAAATGTTTTCTTTTCTGGATGTTTAGGCAGATTTTTTTCTATTCTTTACTTAAACCTTGGTGTAAAAATGTGTTGTCAGTTTTGTGCGAACAATGACTATGTTGTGTTGTTAACTGAGGAATATCAGTGTAATTCAGGGAGGAATTATTAAAATGCTGTTTCATTAAAAATCAAACTCAGCTTCTGGATCAAGCAGGGAAGTTCACGTGCCCCTGTAGTTCTTTGAACATCCTGGCTTGGCTCTTTACTACCAGAAAAGGTCCCTGCACTTCACGTGTTGGCATGCTCACTGAAAATCAGCATTCGTCTTCTGTATTACTTCTCGATAGCTTTTTTGTGAATCCTTCAAAAGTACTGGACAAGCTTAATAGAGTTGGAATAAAAATAGTGCATCTTTAGAAAGTCTTCCGCTGTGTTATGTTTGCTTTCTGCACTTCACTTAAACATTACTCAATTAACTGATTTTGATTCTAGTCACGTCTCAGGTTAGATCTGAGCGCTGTGGGGATGGATAACCTACTCTGTAAATTGGGTGTGAAATGGTTGGAGAAGCACACAAGCTGGTGCTCCGCAGAGCCGAATCGGGTTGGCCTCGCCGTGTTTTAGCGTGCGCACGCTACCTTGCGAGTGCGTGGCAGTCTGGCCAGGCTGGAGCTGATGGGCTGTTCTGGATCTGACGTGGTCCTGTAGAAAACTCAGATACTCGTTTTCTACCTGTGCTTTTGTATCTGTTTCATTGCTTGAGTTGTCAGTTGTCGGGGTTATCCTGTTGCTGCTGCTCTAGGTGATGAAGAGGCGACTTGGTCTCGTTGTAGCACAGCTTTGCGATGCTAAGCCCCGTCTGACGGGTATTATTGTTGCAGGCTTTGCAAGTGGAAGTCTTTAGCTCAGTGCTATAGATTGTGAAGAGGTGGTTGTTCTGGTTGGAGGCTCACGCAGAGATGCACACCCAAAGGAGCATCGTGAGGAAGCGAACCACCCAGGCAGCAGCAAACTCCCACAGCTTCTGCCCACTCCATTGCCCAGCAGCCAGAGTCATTGCCCAGCACCTAGTTGTTCATTGCGGTGATGGAGGAAGGAAGTAGGCTATCTGGGACACTGCTTCTCATCTTCATTATCTGTTTGTTGTGTGTCATATTATTTCAAAATTAGATTTATTGTAAGTATATTATGATGGGCAGTGTTGCAACTCAGAGTGACTGTTCTCTGGAAGTGAACACTTGCTGAAGATGTTCAGTATGATCTGTGGTGGAACTAAGCTGGGTATAATTAATTGTTTATTGAAAGAAACCTGTGTATGTTATGGAACACTGGAAAAACCAGTAAGTTGTCAGAAGCAAAGCTGCCCCCACTCTTTGTAAATAATTCTCAGCTCCTGAAAGGTCAGTCTTGGCAGGTAGTAGATGCCAAGGATGGTGAGCTGGGGAACGTGTAGTCTCAACTTGGTTAAAATATTTCCCTAAAGTTCTTTTGCCCGCTCTGAAATCACTATATGAATGCTAGGGCTAAGATACATTCAGTCAATTCAGCAACCTGGAAGTTGTGCTCAAGCTGCAGGTTTACAGGGGTTTAAGGCTCTGTTTGAAGGTGAGGTTGCTGTTATCCTTTTTTCCTTTAAATTTTACAGGCATTTTATCTAATGATGTTCCTGTCATGCTTTTGGCCATGAATCAGCAAGGCATTTATGTGCATGCTTTAATTGAACCGTGGAGTTGCCTCGCTGTGCAAATGTTGAAGTCAGTGAGGCTATTAATTAAAATTAAATATCTGCATAAGTGCTCTTTCTAAAAATAAGTTGCTTCATAACAGCTTTGGGCCATATTTAGGGAGGAGAGGTTTATTTTTTTTTTGAACTTTGAAAATAGGTGTATAATTCTGAGTTGTATGATGATAAAATGCAGCAGCAATACCTGAGGGCAGAATGTTCATGGGATGGAGCATGAACTTTCTGCCTCGTAAGGTGTCACCTAAGCTGCTATTTATTTTGAAATAGGGAATAAATAAATCTATTACTGTTTTTATATTGCGCAGAGGGTGGCGTCAAGGAAGACTTTGGGAAAAGTTACTGCTTAAGGTACCTCCGTAGTGGAAGCACACAAGTTATAGGAAACAGTTAATCATCTCGCTCCCGGAGTGCCTGGGTTCAACTCTGTTTTCCTTCCACCTTACATCAGTTAAAGTCAGTGCTTCTCAGTGTGAGACTACTTAGCTAGTTGGGGTGTGTGTCATTTTGTTTTCTGTCTGTAGCTGAAGGCATTAAAAGTATTTCCAGAGAATACGGAGCTGTGTTTTCCTATGGATATGGGACAATTTACTATGAAAATTTATTATACAATTTATTTTACGAAATTACCTGGTTTATTAATTCTCATGGCACCTTGATGAAATAGCATGGCTTTATCTGCTAAGTCTGGCTCTTTACCAGACTCACGTTATCAAACGAGCCTGTTACCTTTTTCAGATTTCTTTTAAAAATAGACTTCTTTTTGCAAGCCCCAGTATTCCCCACCTGCAGCAAACAAATACATTAATAGTGGAGGGAAGAAACCACTGTCAACAGAGAAAAGAGGAATGTGTATCAAGCTGCCTGCACTGTCAGATTTCTCATTGCACCTCTCCTGCTGCACTGATTTCCAAGCCCTTTCAGACAAGCCTTATTGCAGGTAACGAATATAAAGCTCCAACCACATTCTTATGCAGGAAATAAGAGACTTCCAGCACGTGAAGCGAGCTGGGAAGAGGCATGGTTTGCCTGAGGTCATGCAGATATTTGAAGTCAGAAGCGGAATTAGGGCGCAGGTGTTTTCTGACCAGAAGATGATGCTTCTGAGGTGCTTCTGCGCGATGTGTGTTGATATCCCCACACTGCTGGGTTCTTACTGCTGCAGTTCTTAGGCTTTATCATTGTCATTTATCATTTATTCTTTTATTAGTAGTAGAAACCAAGACTCATGCTTGCATGTGAATACAGTTCAGATCCTTGCTGAAAATCACATGGTGGCTTCTAAAGATTGGGCTCAAGGTTCCTCTTAAGTCATTAATTAATACTGGGCGGGGAGGGGGAGGGGGTTGCATGTGTTTAGTGTTGGTGCTGAAAGTTTCTGTAAAGCATTGTCAACTGAATACAAAGCAAAAATTTATATTGTTTGGGGAAAAAGACCAATGTTGCCATCTCTGCTATGAGGATGTCAGTAGCTCTTTATTGCTTTTTAAATTTGATTTCATTGTAGTGGGGCAAGCTTTTCAATAAACATAGTGGTTTCATTTATATAACACTAGAATTATTGTTAATGCACAGTTTCATACAGCAAATTACGTATGTAATATTGTGTCCAGTGGGATCCTGTATCACAAAATTTGCATAGTTATAGTGCTGGTGACATCGTATCTCATACAAAGAACCTAGGGACCTGATACAATATCAGTAAAACTGTCTCATAGGTATGATTCAAACAGTTTTATTAGCAACATATGGGGTATGAAGGAGCCACAGAGGGTAGTTTTGAGTGTAAGGGTGCTGGCCTATCTTTTTCAGCCTGTAATTATATCAGTCCTCTTCTATGGCATTATTTGTTGCTGCTCTGGGATTGCTGAAAAATAACTACTAATATGGTGACACAAAGGATCAGAATAAATTATAATTGTTGACTTTACAAGAAATTCATTGGCAAAAAGGCTTACTAGCCTAAGCTCGGGTGTCATTTCTGGTTCAGCTTCCTGGCTAAGCCACCTATAGGAAATAATATCTTTCTGGAAGTCTTAGGGTTTTCTGGCAACCTTATCCTGTTGGATTGGATGATTTTGTGAGCTGACAGATATGAGGAAGAAACTTGTTAGGGCTGCGTTTGAGTTTTTAATCTTAAGCTAGGAGAGTGTATTTTGTTTAATTGATGCTAGGATATTGAACTCTTGTTCCCCAAATGGAACGCATTATAATTAGTCATCTTCAAATAAAGAGCGCATCATTTAAATGTTTTGCCTTTTTAAACTAGTGAAAATATAACTAGAAAATGACAGTAGTGCTGTGTTTAGTCCTGCTGCTTAAAAATCATGATATATATAAAAAAATATACATGTTGTGAAAATGATAAAAATATGGGGGTTTAATGTTTCTGCTGATTGTCTAACTGAAGAGTCACGGTGTATATGTAGCTATTAAAGTGCTGTTTGACTATTTCCCTCATAACTTCTCAAAAGGCTGGTGTTTCCAGAAACACTGGGCTGAGCTATGTCTCTTTGCAGAACAGCCTGCGTAGGACTGTTACAGACTTTACTGAGAATTACTTCTGAATTCTTTTAGTCCTCATGGACATTCAGCATGGAAAAAAAATAGTCTGGGAGACAGAACTGGTGAAGGTTAGCATATCTGTGAGGATGGGACATATGGCTTTGAAGTGCTGGGACCTCTGTGCTGCTTCACTGGTGTGGAGGCATCTTTTCACTCATTTTTTTTTCCATCCCATTTCCATTGTTTCGGTGTAGATCTGTACTGCACTTGTAGAAATTTGATCTGGAAGGGATCCTGAGGGTTGTTCATCTTTTCTTGTAGGATGAAACTTGTCTGACCTGACGTAAATATACATAGTAATTAGGAAGATTCTATGAACTTCATAGGGAATATAATTTGGAATTTAATTGCTAAACTCCTTTCTTAGGGTTCAAGCTCTCAGTCAAAAGTGGCACTTCAGTTGAAGAGATACTAAAATTGTAGCATTCATTTGCAGCACCTCCCAGACCTCAGTGTTACCTGCTAAGATTTTCAAGTGCATGCTCTGCGAGCTGTGGATGGAAATACTGAAACATTCTAGGCTGAGGACAGACTCCTGCCTGTTTCCAGGGTTCTGCTAATCTTGTAGCAAACTACTGGTACTTACTCCCACAGGGCAGTTCTGTATTCTGTGATGTTCCTGTGTCTTGGTGGTATAACCTAGATCATATTTCCTCTTTTGTTTTCTAAAATCTTGTGTGAAAAAGCCCCAGTGAAGTCAAGATGTTTCTTGTCAAAAGGGAAAACTCAGTAGTTTGACATGACTTTTTTTCCCCCTGACAAACCTTGTCAGGCCAGTCATCTAGGTGTGTACAAATCGATTGTTTAATTGCTTGTTTTGGTAACCCGTTGGCATGGATGGAAAGCATCATTTGTCTGCAACTCTCGTTTCTACTTTTTCTTCACTTTGGGAGTAAGCTCTGTTTTTGCTAGCACTTGATGTCTTTGGGTGCTTTTCTGACTTCCGTGAGCTTTTGAAGATAATTGCAGGTGATGCAGGAGCTATTTTAACTAGTTCCCATGGTATTCAGTGGTAAAAGACCTCAGACTTTGCCAGTTTAAAATTATGTTTTGAGAAATACCTTCTCATCCTATTTCTACCCTATCTCTAAAAAATTGGAAGCTCTGACACAGTCATTGCTGTTGAGAATCTTTGGTTCTTCTGTAAAGACTGATGTAAAAAAAGCATAAAACCTTCAGTTTTGAGAAATAAGTAGAAACGTGTCATCTACCTTGCTGTGGAGGAGTGGACAAATGCCAGCTTCTAGGTTCATAAGTAGCACAGTCGTCTGATCTTTGTATCTAATGCAGCTTGTCCTCCAACTCCAAGGCAACCATCTACAGGGTGAAATGTCTGTTTGCAGTGTGTTCCATAAAAAGTCAGCTCTCTTTTTAGGCAACATTAAGCATAAACTGGTATTGTTTTAATGTATTTTTTGCCTTTTAATGTAATTTTCCTTTTTGCACACGTTATTACAGTGTTTTCTCCTTTCCCGTATCATTTTTTGTTTGGAGTAGAAAGCTCACACCCACTTTGCAAAAGATGGTAAAGGAGTGATTTCTGAAATTAACTATTAAATAAAAAAATTATATAAACAGATCTGGACATCATATCATAGGGACTTTAGAAAACTGTCTTAGGAGCCTCTAGAATCACTCATGTTAATTGTTGCATATCTTGTAAATGTGTTTATTTCAAAGTACTGGAAGACTTCCAAAAAGTTTCTCTGTTTAAAAGGGCAATAAGGATTGCAGTGGATTTAGCCCAGGACAAAATAAAGTAAAGGTTAACTTGGACTTCTGTCAGTGAAGGCTTAAAAACTAAAAAAAACCCCAAAAACAACAAAAAATTAATGCTGGTCACTGTGGTTTTGTGATAGAAGGCTTTATGAGACAAAGCTGCGGTAGTTTTTTTAATAGGATTGTATGTCTGGCCTATATTGCTATATTCTTTTAAGGCATTAAATCATTGCAACAATATTTTGATATAAAAACATGCATTATATGTAGCTAGGACACTGAAAAGATTAAAAATATCCTGTTGCTTAAAGTGTAACTTTCAACGGGACGAGGAAAACTTACATTTGGTGGGTTTCCCATGTGTTTGTGGCCCAGTTACACTTAATCATCAGTTTTGTTGGTGATTTAAATTTGCTGTTGTGTTTTTCAGATGATGCAAAGAATAGTGGAGAAGTATATCCACAGTTAGTAATGCAGTTCAGTCATCAAAATGCAGTAAAACTGTAGCTGCTACAGAAAACTTAGGTTGGAAACCGCGTTTTGGGAGTATGGGCGTGATGTGAGGAGAGGCAGGGAGAGCTGAGACAATTCAGCATCGAGATGAATAGGCTCAGGGGCACAAATAAATACAGGAAAGATAAGAAGAAGTTTTTCACAGAGTGGTCAGACACTGGAATGAGTTGCCCAGAGGGGCTGTGAACTCTCCATCTATGGAGATACTCTGAACTCAGTGAGGTCCTGGGGAACCTGGTGCAGTTGACACTGGTTTGAAGAGAGGGTTTGGAATAGTCAGTCTCTGGAGGTCCCCTCCAACCTCATCTGTCCCCTCATTCTGTGACTTGGGGGAGGGCTTGGAGGTGTGATTATCTGTGGTGATGGTAATGCCGTGGCACAAGGGCTAGGGCAGGCTTTGCATACACAATATAGACCATGTAGTGCACAAACATGTCAAATCTGGACACTAACACAGCAGCGCAAGATTGCTGTTAGTTTGTTGTCTTGAGTTCTGGTGGGGTGTTTTTCTGATGTGCTTAGAGTGATGATGGTGGCCATCTCCTGTTGAGTGGACCTTTAATAGCAGGTCAGGTTGATGGGGTCTTAGGGAAGAAAAGGCAAGGCTCACCCAACTCCTCCACTATAGGATTTGACCAAATGTGAGGTGAATTAATCCACCTACTCTTGATGATAAATGAATATAGGTATTTGTGGATTCTCCTGTCTTTTGCCTTTAGCTGAAGTGTAATCCATTTTTTTGGCAGACATTACTAGACTAAGGAAAGCTTTTATCCCAAATATTTGGGTGATGTAGTATTTTGATGAAGCTTCTTAGCCTTGAAGAGTTGGAAAACTAGATCAGATGAGCTCATGTGCTTTTTTTCTTTTATCCCCCCAACTCAGATATAAGAATGCTCTTCCAATTGGGAAAATTGCACTTTATCATCTGTCCATTGGACTGAAGCAAATAAAATGGATGGGAAAAAGTACCGCCCACTACTGAGATCCATAGATGCGATTCCCAGACTGCTTTGTTGAAGACATCTAAAACAACACAGCCTGGTATTTTACTGCTCCTGGTTTTGGATGCAGGTAATAATACTTCTGATAAATATGATGTGTTTCTTAAATGAAAAAGGGAAAGTGTGTAGGAAACCATAAAGAAAGGCAAACCCAGCTGGAAGGCTTTGTGCTTCTCTGCACATAAAAACGCTCCAAGCCTGCTCTGTTTAAGGAAAGAAGATAGAGTTGACAGTGTTTGTCACTACTGTTCCTTCTTCTTTCCCCTTTCTTTTCCAACAACTTCAAAACTCATCAGGCAACCTGTACTAAAGGTTTTAAGCTCCTATGTATTAAATTAAAATATGTGGTCAAATAATGGAAAGACAGTATTACAGGCTGCAACAAGGGAAGGGCTGCAGTGTAAGCTCTTAGGAGACAGCAGAGAATTCAAGTATTTCTTAGACTGTCTTGCTTATATTGAGACATATTTCTTCTGGTTTCCTAACCGATTTATTCATTTGAGACTCTGAGGCATCAGAACTGTGGTGGCACTGTTACCGTACATCGTAATAGCATTGTCTGGAGGTCTCCATAGCATGGAGATCATTCGAGCTTTTGTAGACTGTTTATTCTAACCACGTTTTTACTTGTTTGATGCTTGTGATATTCTTTTCCTCCCTTATCTTGCTGTTTCCTTACAGTTGTTATTTTTGTTCTTAGCATCTAGCTGTTTTTCAGGGAATTTTAATTTTTAAATTCTAGAAAGTGTCTTGTAAGAAGCTCTTTCAGCTGCTTTTTATTGTAAAGATATGGGCTTTTCCCTATTTGTCTTCACTCAGTTGCTTTAATAACAATCATACAAAAGGGATATTGTAAAATTTAGTTGAGTAGTCAGGTCTTTTTAAGGAGTAAGTAAATTGTGTAAGAGCAACTTTTTTTGTATTTTAAAACTTTATGGAGTGCAATCAATTACTGGCATGTCATTCACAGTGTAAGATAGGAAAGACTTGCCTGATTTGGTTGTTTGCAATGGCAGCTAGCGAGGCAGAAAGCCAAGTAGGGGAATGTTTTTTGGCAAAGTAGAGTTTTGGGAAGCCTAGTTTGAGTAGCACCTTTTTCTTTAAATATTGCAAAAGAGCAGAAACACTAAAGAAAACACTTTTCATATACTATGGTGTCTGTGATTCGTAGGTGGCATTACTGTCTGATGGTTGGAGAATTCGGAGTAAGCAGGAGGGGGTCTTTTTTACAAGGGCATATAGTGACAGGACAGTGGGCAATGCGTTTAAATTGAAAGCGGGGGAGACTTAGATTGGACATCACACTACCATTGTTGCAAATTTGATTAAATTTGAGATATAGAAGTAACCAACAAACTCCAGACCCTTCCTTTCTTCCAGAAATCACTTACAGTCACCAAGATGCTTTCTCAATGGGTTATTTTACCAAACACTCAAAACCAGTGATGCCTCTGAGGCTGCTGCTTGCACAGCCGAGCAGGACCCGCAGAAGCCTCGTGAGCTGGATGGAGATGGAAGTCATGTAAACTTAGAATAGTGTCTTTTTTCAGTATGTATCAGGGGCTGGAGAGGACAGGTAGCACAGCCTCGTGTGGGACAACAGCGTCTCTAACCCCTGATGCAAACCCCAAGTGAGTGAACTTGATGTTATTGGGGGTGAAAGAAATGCTAGTTCACATGATTATTGTACATCATGTATCTTTTACCACAAAGAGTAAAAACTGTGTATCTTATGAAGCCAGTGCTATGATTAATATAATATAAAATACAGGGTGAGATTTTTTCAAAAGCTTGTAAGCTCAACTGCCATTTTCAGAAATAACTCAGGCATTTGAGTACGTGAGTCTCGGCATAACTCCATGAGACTTTAAGCTTCTCCTTTTGAAAACTGGGCTCCAAGTTACATGGATTTCCTTATTAAGTATCTTCATTGCGCTCAGTTTTGCGTGGCATAGAGCGTAGTGGGGGCGACATGCACTGAAGTGCAACTAGCAGACATGAAGCAGTAGCAAGTCCAAGGGTGGATAGGTGTTCATTGTGTGCCTGGAGCTGAGATGGAGGCCACCAATGCCACTCTCAGGTGACGAAATTCCAGTTTTTCACTTATTTTTCATCAGGTGTATAGAGGGCAGGTAAGCACAACCTGTCCATCTGTAACTCATTTTGAGCTTCAGCATGCAGGTAAGTGGCTCCACAAATGTTAGCGATTTCCCTGTGTAGGCTTTGGTAGGCAAGTGTTGTCAACTGTAAAAGGAAAATTAGGGTGTGTCTCAGCTTTTGGCTGTGGCGCTATGAAAATGCGAGACAGCGTGAGGTTGCAGAATGAAAGGTGACAACTGTGCTCTTGGCTACTCAGGTCTAGAAGGACGAGTCCCTCCAAGGTCTGTCCTCTGCTGTGGGCTTCTCCCAGCTACCTCTCTCCTACTCAAGTCCTTCCCCCCGCACCTTCTGAGCGTTCAGCTTGTCCCCATCCCCTCTGGAAGAGCGGTGGGATGAAGCTGTAGTGCTGACTACTGGCTGGGTGATGGAGGGCATCTGTACTCTGTCTGATGCATTTCTGTTGTTTGAAGACAATTCCTTCTGATTTTGTACGTTTCTCTTGCGTGGTCAATTGTCCTTTTCACAAAGGATGTGTGTGTGTTAAATTGAATGAGTTTCACTTTTAATTTTTCACAAGTAAAAGCCTGATGGAAGCCTAGCTGATGAAGTAAGACTACTTTGAAATTATTGGAGGCATACAAATGATTAAGCTTAATTTCAAACCAGGAAAAGTTCCAAAGTCTTGCATTGCTTTTTTTTTTTTTTAGGGCTTTATTGCTAAAAGCTTGGGGTTTTTTGCTGAATTATGAAAATGTAGCGCTGTAAAACCTGCGGAATATGTCTTAGTACAAAGCAGAATGATATCCTGTGTTCAAAGGGTAGCAGCAGTGAGTACAGACGGTTTTGAATCATGTGGTTACTGCCGTGAAGGTACTTCAGAGACTGAAACTAGAACCCCTTCTAGCACTTCCATCTGCATACCTGTAATTCACATCATCTTTAAAAAGGACTTTACCACACGCTTGCAAAGCACGGATCGAAAGCGTGCGTATCAAATGTCATGCTGCACTTCGGTCTGGAAGTGGCTGAGGCGTGGGGGAAGACTGCTGTATTTTTTTTTTTCACAGAGGTGTAGCATGGGCTTTTCCCATGCAGAAATCAAGTAAAGAACTTCAGTTGGTGCATTGTATGTACTCATATATGTTTATATATAGGTCGATGTTTTCTTTTCCTGACAGCTTGCATTTGAATACTATCTACTGGAAATTTCACAGGATTCTGGTAAACAGTTAATAATTATTTTTAGGTGATTTCCAGTATGTAATCTCATTAACTCACTGTTTCAGCGTACTTTGTAACAGTGGCTTCTCATCTTACTTTAAAGAGACAAACCAGGGGTAGTTACTCAGATGTTTGCTAGGAATCGGCAGCTGCATGGGCACTGGCTAGAACCTGTGAGTGTGCTGCCAGCTCATCTGCGCCAACGTGCTTGGTAGGACCCTGGTGTGGCCAGAGTACGTTTTCCAGAAGTACCAATTTTCTGTCTCTTTGTACTTTTTTTTTGTTGTTTGTTTGTGTGCTTTGGTTTAACTTTTCATGAACAATACGTTCATGTAGCAGGGCAATTCTAAGCATGTCTTAGATGTGCATAGGGGCACTGTTAGAAACAATTCAGAAATCTCATTTAGGGTGGGCTCACATTATTCCAAGTATGGACTTTATATGCATATATATTGTATCTACACACACAGTTCTTGAGGGATATTTGACTTTAATAGCTTAGAGACCCTGTAACAGGTACGGGTGCAGATTTGTAGGAAGCAATATTCTTGCTGAGATCAGGGAGAGCCTTGTTTTGCTCTTTTGTTCATGAAACAGCAGCTGAAAATGAAAGCCAGCAAATTACAATAGTAGCTTGCTTCATTACAGCAAATATCCAGATTTTAATGAGGTCAGAGGATTCCCTAAGGTAGCTTTCCAGGTACCATGTACTTAGCCAAATCACTGAATAACCTGTCGACATAACTTGTGGTGAAAGTGGAAAAACTGAAGTGGCACCGTTCTTGAGGGTGGATGCATACAGCCTGTGCAGAACTCTTGACCCTGACTAGTCTGGGGTGTGAAAGTTTTGAAATAAAACCTGGACTTGCAGTGTGATGATTGCTTTGAAGCACTGAATGAGCTTGCTAGGCCAACTGGTTAATCTCGGCTTAGAATGGAAACTAAAAGCCCTTCCTGCACCTAGGAGGGAAGACTAAAGAGGAAATAATGACTTAAAATATGCTTTTATCTTTGTACTGTAAGAAGATAAAAGTTTAAAAAAAACTTTTTATGTAGAAAAACTGCATTGTGTCATGTTATAAATTTTTGGCAATTTAATTATAGTCTTAAAAATGCGTGATTGTAGCATTCTAAAAGCATTTGACAAAGTTGACTGTGTGTTCGTTGGTCAGCTAAAACTTACTGGATGGTGTGGCATGTTTTTATTCTGCAACGTTATTGGCAGCTAAGGTAGTTATGTATTTCTATCTCTGTTGTGAAACTAATGAAAATGAAGTTGTTATTGTGAACAATAAGAATGACAGTAAGAATGGCCCTTTGATCTCTGAAGCCTGCTGGATTCTCCATACAAGTTAAAACCATAAACATTTTATGGCACAAGATGAATTGTGGGGATCCTAACATAAATTTTCGGAAGAGAAAAAAAAAAAAGTGAGTGCCTGCATCCTTGAATTTCTTGAACTTAAATTGTTGCAGGAAAGAAGAGCCATATGTTACTTTGGGAACTTCTAATGCATTGGAAGAATATAGACTACAGGTGACTTGGATTAAATCCTGCAGGCATCCTGCATGCAGGAATATGACCTAGTTTCAGTAAAATAGGACTTCATCTTCAGCTTGCATTGGCCACACAGTTGATTGATTTTTACCTAAACTAACAGGTTAGATTAACAGGTAGATTTAGATTGAATATCAGGAAGAAGTTCTTCCCGGAGTGGGTGGGGAGCACTGGGACAGGTTGCCCAGAGAAGCTGTGGATGCCCCATCCCTGGCAGTGCCCAAGGCCAGGCTGGATGAGGCTTGGAGCAACCTGGGCTAGTGGAGGGTGTCCCTGCCCATGGCAGGGGGGTTGGAACTGGATGCTCTTTAGGGTCCCTTCCAACCCAAACCATTCTGTGATTCTATGATTAAACACTTCTTGTTATTAAATCGCAGCAGAGGGAGATAGTGCAGTATTACTCTGTGAATATTGTCCACTCTGTGAGAGCGGTGTCCAAGACCGTGGGCCCAAACTGCAATCTTTAATTTTCGTTTTTGAATAAAAGAAGAGCGTGGAGGGAGAAGAGAATTTTTGTGTTCCTCCTTTGAAAATGAAAACAAAGGAGAGTAACATCCTTTTACTTTTTCAGTGAAGTATCACTCATCTTAAAGTTGTAATAATCAATTCAGAATGGCTACTTACACTGCTTTACAAAATTGGATGAAAGAGCCTTGCAGATAAGTTAGACCACAAAAAATAAAACAGCTCATAACTTCATAACTTTAAACTGAATTAGTTGTTGCTTTGAATTGCTTGTTTTCAGTCATGTTGCTATAGGTATCAAAGCAGCTTGCTATTATCATTTCTTTGTAAGGATTTCTGCTTTTCACATTTCAGCAAATCAAAGGGTGGGTCTTCAGACATGAAGTGGAAGGTGTGTTGTTTTAAAGATATGCTAAACATACCTATACTGAGTCAGTCTAGGTATTCTGGGTACCAGCAGCAGTACAGATGCAGCAACACCGGATTTGCATATGACAGCAACGTAATTACATACCTCGCGTTCTTGGAAAATGTTTATCGTGGTTGCTAAAGCTTCCTTCTGACTTTGGTGTTTTATCTCTGCTAGCTAGATTAAGCTAGCTCAGATCCTGCTACTTACACTTACAGCTTTCTCGTGGTGTTTGAAAGGACCCTACCCGATAGCTGCCAGCAAATTTTAATGATTCATGCTACTTTTATTGATTTATGTGCAACTCTGCTTCCCTTTAAATGGAGACATTAATTTTAGGTTCTTTGTAAGAGCCTACGTTATTAGGTCTTTGATACCTCGGAAGAAAACTGAAGCCCTAGATGTTTTGGGAATGGGGAACAATCCTAAAAGTTGGGTTTTGGCAGTGGCTGTAAATAGCTGTGCATCTCCATGTGAGTAGTGTACCAATGGTTATCGCTCTGTTAATTAAGAGGATATTTTGTTTCTAGACTTCATATTACATCAAGGAATCAATAGAAAAAATTCATTAAGGTATCAAAGATAACAGCATACAGAAGCCTTATTGCACCACAGACTGAGAAACAGTGTTTTGGTCTAGTCTTGTGGCTGACAGTAAGTTGAATGGGAGCCACTCATCTGCTTGATATTGCTGTCATTCACAGAAATTTCCCCTTCATGAGGATGGGGCTGTCCTGTTTATCTTCCTATAAGCACGTATAGTCAAGTGACAGAAACGCAACTTATGAGTAGGCCCCCAACCCACTCATGCAAGCAGTGCTGTTGGAACCTGTAGAGCTTCTTGTACCAAAAAAGGGTATTCTGGGGACAATTAGTTTTGTTTTTTACATTTGTGTCTTTTAGTGCTGCTTTTTACTTAGTGTCATTTTGCTAAATAAAGGTTGAGTTCAGTTCTCTGCTGAAAGGCTTTAAAGCTGCATGCGGTGACTGATTTTCTTTTGAAGAGCTGAATATATCTACAGGATCTCGCTACTGTTTTTAACTAACTTCTTGGCAATGTTTTCTTTCAAGTTTTGAAATTCATTAGCTGTAAACCATGTGTAAAATGTCTTCAGTCTTTGAATTGCTGTTTTATCTAGCAGCCTGGCGTATCTCTGAATCTAAATTAAAAAAAAAGTCAGTGAGGAAACAGTTAATTACAAAACATTACAAATAGTGTTTGAAGAGGCTGTTTTGCTCAGGAAGCTTTCATTTTGTAGAATTTGTGCTGCCTCATTGTTTGTAATATTGAAACTACTCCTTACCAATCACTTACATGAAGAAATGAAAGTAATGTTTACAAATCGGGGTGGAAAATACTGATTTAGGCTTAGTGGGTCAAATTCTGCGTTGAAGTAAGATGGTAAGAACCCAAAGTATTGCCCAGTGTCATTAAACACAGCCTTGATCATTTTAACAAGATTCTTGATACCTCTTTGGGATGGGTAAACTAAGTGACAAGATGCAGGTAAGCATTTTGGGAACCTAAGTCAGGGCTAAGTTTCTCTGAAGTTTGTGCCTAATGCTCCTCAAAACTTGATGTCACCTAGTCAGAAATTCGGATGAGAACTTGGAGGCGAGTGTGCAGAGCTACTGTAGGAGGGCTGTGCTGCTTGTGCTTGGTGGATGACGTTCTCTCCCCAGTTGTGTCCTAGGGGTAATTTTTGGTCTCTTGCTTTAAGGTTAGTTGACTTTTGGTGGTGAGTAAACAATTTTTTCTCTATCATAGTTTGATACTTGACCGTAAGTGTCTCCTAGTTTGAGTAATTATACTTTACCTACTTTAAAATTCTCTCTGCAGTCTCTGAATAACAGGCTAATGGTAACCTTTGTTACTTGTGCTGGCTGGTTTTGGAGCTTCTAGTTGCCATTTCTCGACAGGTTTTAGAACCTCTCAGTGCTCAGTGTTTAGGAGTGAAGGAGCCCTAAGTTGTTGGCTCAGACTCTCAGCCTGGTTTAGGTCATCTTCCGGCTGTTCCATCAATACAGTTCACTTTAAATTGATCTCTGACATCATCATCAGCTAGGGATATTTCAGCTGTAGAAGAGTAACACAAAAGCAGTGGTAAGAACAAGCCGGCACAAGGAGATGTAATTGAGGTGTGTTATACTTCAGCCCCTGGACCAGTTCTTGGGGACCATAAATTAGAGAAGCCATCAGCCCCGTTAAATTACTACGTAGTACTGTCTCCCTTTTTTTTAGGTGGGTTTGACTGTTGGCAGAAGTAATCTGGATTCAGTACTTCGTTGCTATTTTTAGTCACACATCAGAGAAAAGAAACCTGTTTATCATCAAAGTGCCAATAGAAATATTTACTACTGTATTCTTAACTACAGTGTATTCTGTGTACTCCAGCACTAAGAATGTTTGATTTTAGGGAAAATACCAGGCAGCTCCGTGTTCTCCAACATTCCCCCACACTGCCCTAACAGATCTGCTGGTTTAATGGCATTGGTGCAAAAAGACATAGCTGATAAACTCTCTAATTTTGGTTTTAAATGAGACATTAAGGCAGAAATTCCAATTTATATTGCAAAATCAAGTAGTTTCCATAAAGATAGACTTGCACATCTTTGTTTTACAAAGCATCAATATTTTTGTCAACAAACTGTCCCTGTGCTAAGTAACAAGTTAACTTGTTTCTCAGCAAACAATATGAAATTACTATTTGCCAGTCGCATACGGTTTTGAAACTACTCCTTCTCTCCTAGCAACATCTTTCAGAAGTTGCAGTGTTTTCGCTTTGAATAGAAAGCAGTTTGGTAACACTGGAAATGCTTTAGAGTATATCAGTAAGTAGTTATATTGAAAGACTTCAAGAGGCAATACATTAGGCAAAAAGCAGTGGTGATACCGGTAGAGCACACCGTACGTGCCCTTAAGCAAAAGATGATAATTATTGCTCCTATTCCCCAGCAAACTATCCCAAGTGTTGATGTTTATGAATTGCAAAGGGTACTGACTCAAGCTCCAAGCTGCTGCCCATTCAGTTTTTAATGTACCTATGAGATGTTTTAATGAGGGCATTTAATCCAAAGGGATTTACATGCCATAATCATACCTCCAGTGATTTGAACACAAAAGCAAGGGTAGTTCTTCAAAGTATTTTAAATGCTAACTTCCACTTCAGTATTAATGATAAACACTAAGAACATCTCTCAAAATATCTTCGTATTTTGTTGGCCGAATGCGATTCATTTTGTCACGCTTACGGGGTGACGGTCGTTAAGTCATGAGGTATCTGCTCTTAGGTAGCCTGCGGAGTGAGAAGTTACCCACAGCTTGTGGGTGCCTGCGTTGCTAATCAGTTCATACCCATTTGGATCGTGCGTTTTGTGCTTCAGTCAGAAGATGGTATGTGACCAGAATTGACTTCTTGGGCAGTACAGCGGGCGCCGGTGCTGTGTTTGGTAAACACATAGTTCTTAAGTAACAATTTAAATAAAATAATTAAGAATTTAAATACATCTAGGGAATATTGCAAATTTACACACAATAGATGTATTTTTGGTTAATTTGTACCATGTACATTTTGGAGCATGTTTGTGTAGATTCCTGACAGTTTAACCATTTTGTTACTGCAGAAGCCGCAGTGTTTCGTTGGCAGTGCCTCTACTTAAGGCAAAACTGGTAAAAATTGGGTCTCTGCAGAGCCCCTCTATGCCCAAGGCTCGCTGACCAGTTGGGATGTGGTGAGCTGGAGAATGACCTTCTATTAGCTGGATTTGGGGGGAAGGGAGTAAAACTTTATTTTAACAGCAAAACTTACTATGGAATCTCCTTCAGTTACCAGGTTTGGTTTGTGCTTGGCAAAAAATGCCCGTATTTCCACTTGGGGCTGGGAGGAAATACAGTTCCTTTAGTTCATTTCAATGAATTAAAAAAAGGTATTAGGGGAAAAAATGGTATCATGTGAGTATATATTACCTGAACCATATAATTTAAATCTGAGCTATCTCCATTGAATTATAAGAGTGGGAGGAGTTTGTTAGTCACCGTGGAAGGCAAAATGTCAAAATGAGTAATTATGCTGTTACAAGGCAGAGGAGATAAGGTTAATTCTTGAGCAGCAGAACAGGTCTTTAAGAACTGTGGTAAGACTACCCCCAATATAAATGTAGCTAATACTATTTCAGTATAATTACATTAGTTGTCATGGTGCTGTTCAGGAGGTTACATCGCACCCGTGCTGGCACGGGACAGTGCTGGCGGCTTTGCGTGGGGAGTAAGTTTAAATCTGTGTCATGTTTTGAACATGTTGAATTCCTCATGTGTTATGTATTATATGAGAATATATAAGAATATTCCATGTGTGCCCAGCCCTGAGAGCTCACGTGTGAGTAGGTGCAGCTCTTTGCTTGAGGGAGGCTGGCAGAAGCAGGCCCAGTGTAATTTTTAAAATACAGCTCCTGTAATGAAAGGCTTGAGCACTTTGATTACAAGCAGCCCCATTTCAGCCATGTGCCTTTCTGGAAAACAGCCTTTTCTTACAATGTTTTAAGCCAACTGGCATTTAGCTTATGTTCTGCTGTGTAGCAGATAAGATTTGGGTTTCTTTTCAGATCAGGGGAGATATTGTATCGTGCGTTGATAGCCTCCATCAGAGTTCTTCAGTAGATCTCCTCAAGTAGTGTTTGAAAAGCTTTAATTGTGATCCATTAGTGCAAAAAGTTAATTTCACTTTAAATATTTTGTGAATGAGGATGTGAGCAGGAGTTTCCTGCTGGACTTTGTTTTGCTACTTAACCTGTTCCTGGTGTCTGGTTCTTAAAATAAAGTTACCCCTGTGCTCTGAACAAACGTGCATCATTCACGTCTTAATTTTCAGGGGGCTTCATTCCCTGTTTTCAAATAAAACTACTTTTCTGAACACTTAAAAACAGCAAGGGCAACAGACTGATTTAATTCTGTCAAATGCAGTCCTGAAGTAACATCTCGGATTTCTTTAAAAAAATAAATGTATTGATATATAATTTCATCTAGGTGCTGCTGGAAATCCCATAGTTTGCTAGATTTGCTAAAACTGGAGGATCTCTAGGCAGAAATACTTCTGTTTACAGGAAAGGTAAGGCAGGAAATGGTCTGAAATAGTGCAACAAAATAGTTGTCTTGTTAATTTAGTTGAATTGGTGGTATACAGTTTCATTAACCTTGAAGCAGAAATAAATAAAATCTACAAGTAAAGAGGTGCTGCGGATTACACGTGCAAATTTCAAATTGCATGAGCACAGCTGATGTGTTGAATAGCTTGAACAGCAGTTTTGCTTGTCACAGCTCTAAGAAAAAGGCTATTTCGCAATCGTGAAAGGTGAAGAAATGCGCTTGGTGCAGGGTCCCACCCAAACCCAGTAAACAGGGTGGGTGTGTTTTTTCTCGGCTGCGAGAGGTGAGCAGTTGCTGCACTTGTGTTACTACTTCTGTGATAGCTGATTCATTCCTTTGCTATGCAAATTTGAAGTATACAAGGATTCAGTACTTTTATTTAAGAAATATGCCTGCAGGCTGTATTGGTAGGCTTTGGGGAGATCTCTGGTTTGGTGTGAAATAAATAGTTGTTAAAAGATCACATGAATTTATTTCTTAGAAGATGAAAAGTGATGCTGTGAGCGTTTTGAGAGCATCCTCCTGTACCCGGCACGCGAGCTTGCCACTTGGCTTTGTTTTTTCAAAGAAACCTCACCAACCTCACAGAAAATCAGAGCTGCAAGCCAGGGTGGGGAAGAGGAGAGCAGCAGTGTGTCACCCCAAAAACATGAGAATTAGGGCTTGAATTTCAGACACCCCCAGCCCCAACCTCTGGGGGTTTGACCCTTGGAGTAAGTGCTTGCTGGTCCTGGTTGAGGGAGTAGCTGCTTCTGCTTTAACTTCCTTCCTCAGAGCATTTCAGTGCTTAGCTTTTAATGAATGGATTCAAACACCATAATGCAGGTTTATGTGCAAGTCGTAGGCATCCAGGTTTGCATATTTTGAGCTAAATGGGAGGTGGGGAAAAAAAAAAAACAACCCTCTCTGAAAGTGTTTAAATGAAAGACTGCTTTGGTACTTGCAGTTGGCATTGAAGGTTTGTCTTGTTAAAGAAAATACCACATTTTACTTAAAAACTATTTGCTGCCTCGTGTGGGACACATTTTAATACACAATTACAAAATATGATACCGGTTTAATAAAATTCAGGTTGTAAAACAGCTATTAGGTTAAGCCCAGCCCCTTTTTATTCTGTTACTGTCAAAAATATTAATCAACTCCTCATTTCAATAAGAAATTCCCACTTGTTGCAGTTTTATTACCCTTCCTTTCTCTCATCCAGCAGCGTCATTCTTTCTGTGATGGTTTCTTTCCTGCTGCAGAGGATCAACATGTTTTGGAAGCACTTATTCCTTTTCTATGAATAACTCTTATCTTGGTTTATGTAACTGTGGTGAGAACTTTTATGCCTTAATGATCTAAACTAAATAAACTAACTTGCTCGTTACCTTTCAGTAGACACACTTTGGATTTCTGCTTCTTCTGATTTTAATGTGCGAGTCCAGAAATGTAAATGCCTCAACTTGTTTCTTGCTCACACTCGGGTAATACCGTCTGAAATTAATAATCCTGACGCTTGTCTGCATGAGGAAGTTGTTACAGTGATTGAAACGGAGCCGCCCAAAATACATGGCAGCTCTCTAGGTGCAGCGGCAGCAGCCCTCGTGTGCCTCCTTGTCTCTCCTTTTCACGCCTCCCAAAACGGCACTCCCTTGTCTTAAATTTGTCATTTTTAAATTCTGTCCTGTTGTTTTCATTGAGAGGGATTAGTAAAGATAAATCTTAGCTTTCGTAGCATTAATATTAGCTTATATCTGTCATATTTGTCTCCTAGCTAAACGAAATATTGCTTCTATTTTTACCCTGTCACGCTTCATTCCAAAGAACTAGTCTACCTAGAACTCGGTACAGGGTTTCCAGTGAGGAAAAATGATTAATAATTGTACATTTTCAGAAGTTTGAATTTTTTGTGCTGTTTGCTTTTCCTGATTGTCACTGCTCACCCCATCCGGACAGCGTAAGGATACATGCCGGGACCTGTTTCAGCTGCTGGTGGGATTGTTTGGGGGAGGTACGGCCATCGCTTCTCAGGTAGCCTGAGTGATGGCCTCGCACGGCTGCCAGGGAACTGCCAGATAATGGCAATTGCTCATGGAAACCAGTAAAAACATGGAGTCATGATCCTTTCTGATGATACCAATGTCCAAAGAAACAATACGCTTTGTAAGGTGTTAACAGTAGGTGAAAAAACATAGTATAATATATACTATATTATATATAATATAGTATATATTATATAATCTATATATATAATATAGTATAGTACCCATCAGGTGTACATGGTGGAGCTTCAAGAAGGATGTAGTGTGTGGGTATGTGTAGCATGATGGAGGGATTTGTGCCTGAATTTGATTTGATGTGCCTTTTTTCCCCCATGAATTCATAACTCTTTTCTTCACATTTCATTTAGAAGCAGACAAATGAAGAAGAAAATCAAATATTTTGTGGGAAGCATATGGAGGAGTCGTCCTAGGCCTGTTTTCATTATGTTTCAAAGCCCGTTGGACAGACTTCTGAAAAGCAGGATGTCTGGCAGGCTCCAGGATGGGAAAGAGCGAGGTGCCTGGCTGCTCTTCCTGGGCGTAATGGCAGTCGTCTTTGATCAGATGGAGAATTATATTATCTAATTCTTCGACAAAAGTTCTTTTAAAGTGTAAGCTGCTCAGATACACTACTCAACAGCTTTTTTTTTTTTTAAAAAAAATCATTTTATTGAAATAGAAAGACATGAAACACCAAAGAACATGAGATTTACCTGTGTATCCTGGCCAGCCATGATCTGCTTCACTGCCTATTTCTGATAACAACAAAAAAAAAGCAGTATTTTTATTGTTTGTGAGAGAGGAAGAACAGAAAATGGTATCTTATATAAAAGCTGCCTGTCTGCATCGCGAACTGTACATGTGTGAGGGCTGGTGCTTTCTGCCGTTGCTTTTCTTTAGATACAATTTTGTCTTTAGCCTTTACGTGCTCAATTCACATGCCTGCCTTCAGATTTTATCTCTTCTGACAAAGAGTACACAGATAATTGCTAAAATAGAAGTTAGCGGGGAATTTGGGGGTCTTTTTTTTTTGTTTCTGAACTTGACAAACTGTTATACTTCATTTATATATTCTCGTTCTCTTAGGTAGTGATTTCCTCCTGTATGTAAGTAATGCTATTAATGATGACGGTGCTTTGAACTGTCATTTCATACCACTTCAAGTTAATTACTAGAAAACTGGAGTTTTCTTTTTTATATTAACCAGTTTCATATAAAGTCTGTCTCTTTACTGAGGGATGTCACTGTGAGGTAGGAATATCTACGGTAAAGTGAAGAACAGAGCAATTGAGCCTTTGATCATGTGAAAATGTAAGCATGTGTTGAACTTTACACTTGAGCATTCCCACTGGCTGTACAGGGCTTACGCAGCCGTATTTCAAGGGTCTGGGGCTTGATAGAGATTTGAGAAGTCCTTAGCAGGCTTGACAATAAAACCCAGATATCCTATCAAGCCAGGGTGCTTTAAGTCTTTGCTCAGGCTGCTTAGTAGGCACAGAATGAGGGAGATAATATATTTTTAGCTTTTAAATTCAAGAAAGCATTCAATTAAAGGAATTCATGACAATTTTAAATGCTCTGTTCTCGCAGTGTTTGCACTGAATGATGAGGAATGATGTGATTTTTTTGATTTTTCTTTTGGGCTGGAGAAAATCCAATCCCATTTACTTTATATTGTTGCAGTTTAAAGCAGCAAATGGTATAGTTTATATTTACTGTTCTCAGTAGTTTCTCTAAAACGATAAGAAAGCCTAGAGTTATCCTTTGGTATTGCGAGTAGAACAATGAACATACCAGCATTGATATAGCAGGAGGTTGCTTTCAAAATAATTGCAGAGGATGATCTTTTGTGATTTAATAACTCACTATCTCCGAAGTCACACAGATTTGTATGAGATGTTTTTTCCTGCCCTTGAAGGCAATGAAACACAAAACTTGCACTAGCTGTTAATTTTTATTTATTTAGTTTTTTTTCAAAGTGAGAGAAAACAAGGCTCACAACTCAAGAAGGGAGAACTCTGTTGTGAAAGAATGTGGCATCATAGGATAAATCAGCTTGGAAGGGGCCTTTGGAGGCCATTTAGTCCAACCTCTTGCTCAAAGCCAAAGGGTTGGCCATGAGCCTATGATACCTATATCCAACAAAGTATGAAATAATAGAATACTTGAGTACTACATGATCTTTTTCTGTAGTGTCTGTCTTTAATCTAGTGCAACTTTCTAGTTTGTGTTGAAGGACATGACTCATAAGTCTGTCATTTACATTCCTTTACGGTATAAAACGTACTCTACAAAAGACTTCAGCTGATTTTTGTCAAGATTTGGATTCTGCACAATCACAAGTCAGGCTGGTACCTCCAAGTGTTGCAAGTATCTTTTTGGACTATATTCTGGGGTTCTAAATAAAATAGATTTTTACATTTGTTCTTAGTCCCAACAATGGCTTCTTTGTAGGCATTTTTTTCTGCAAGATGCAGTAAGCTTAATAGTTAACTATAGAATACTTAAAAATGTATCCTTTCTGCAGAGAATTGAAAGGATTTTTTTTTTGCGTTGGCATTTGAAAGCAGAAAAAAGTGACTACTATAACAAAATTTTATTAATGAATGATTTACACTGGTTCCAGCTGTGACCATGTGATTAGTCCTTCACTAAGCAACAATGGGTATTTTCTTTCTGCTTTTATTTGATTTCCAAGAATGTGTCATCTGTTACATAAACTGCTGCCAGTATACCCCATGTAAACTGGTATTTTTTATTTCCCTGAAGTGTAAGATGAATACCCACCCATATTCTTCTGGAAATACTGTTTTAAATGAATTGGGAATTTTATTGACTATATCTGATTCAGCATGCCAAAATCATAAAACCTAAAATATTTATTAAACGCACTAGACTGTAGGATGCCTTGTTCCCTGGTAGTGCAAAAGATAGATTATTTTCACTTTTACATTTCTATCTTAATATTTTATTACAGCAATACAATGTGTTATAGAGGTGGACAAGCCCGCAGATTGAAATGTGGATAGTCCAGATTGTTCCTTTCCCTCGACCATATGGTGTAGTTCTAAAAGCCTTTTGTACGCTGTCTGTTCAGTTAATTGTAAACTCGGTCTTTAACGTACCTTAAAAAATGAGATATATGTGAACTAAAATTCAGCATATCCTCTGGTAAGTAAAGTTTGCTAAAATATATTTAAATTTCACAGTCCTGGTTTCTTGGTAGGTTTTCTTTCTGGGTGAATTTGAAAGTCTTTCACTGTTTCTTGGTAACGAATGTGAGTATGTGCGTGTGGAAGGACAGGTTTTTCCATTTCCTCCTCAGGAAAGGGGGGAGATTTGAGTATATAATGAACATTTCATAATATTTTTGCTTGGCAGACAGCTCTGCCAGTGGGTGATGTACAGGAACATCGAAGATTTCTGACAGATGGATGGTAGGACTGCTAATACACCTACACACGTTTCAGCGTCTGATGTTCCCGGTGTTCCTCTGATGCCCGAGAAGCTTGTGCTCACACTTTGGTCTGATGTTGCCTGGTGCGGTGCTTTAGAAGAGCAGAACCAAGTCTCGCTCTGGATTTTCATATGCCACAGAGAGGATAATTCCTTATATTCCTTGCAAAGCAAAACATTTATTATGGAAGCAAAACATAAAGCTTTTTTATTACATAAAGTGTTAAAAATGAATTGTTAGAGAGTTTTGGAAGCAATTTTATTTTCTATTGTGTCATAGTAAGAATCTATTTGGGAAAAGTGACTGTTTTCAGTGAAGTTAGGGTTGATACATCTAAAGAGGAAAAAATAAAAGAGTAGGAGTCTCTCACTGAAACTGCTCTTCTGTGGGTCCCAACCTGTTTTTAAGCTTTGGAGAGTGTTTGCTCATTAGTGGGAGTTTCCATGGTAGGCAAGGCTCTCATCATTCGTGGCTTTGGAGTTAAAAATTCACTGAAATAAAACAAAGAAAAGCCAAAACATTGGAAATCAAGGAAGAAGTAAATGACAGTAGTGGAGAGTGGGACTAATGTGCTGTGAGAGGCCTCTCGTAATGAAACTTATTGATCTGTACTGCATATCTGAAGTTTTCAAAGGATTTCAGATATTCCTTCTATCACCAGCTGAATGCAAAGGAATGGGTAACCTTAGGGAATATTAGAAAGGAAAAAATGCAGCTTTTTTTTGCCTGCAGAGCAAGCAGAAAACTCTTCAATAAAATACCTCAACCTTTGTTAAGCATGCAGAAATGCGGAGAGCTTCAGCAAGTCTTCTCAAAATGGAAACAAGTAGTAACCAATAGCGCATCTGTTTCTTCCCACTGGATAGCATGCTCATAGTGAAATAGTGTGAAAGTCGTGAATCTGAATAGTGATAGCTGCACAGCAAAAAGCTGTTTGAAAACCATAATGCTAGGGGTTGGAAAGGGGCCTTTGGAGATCATCTCCCACCCTCCTGCCCCAGCAGGTTGGGCAGGAATGCATCCACGTGGGTTTTTAATGTCTCCAGGGAAGGAGACTCCACAACCTCTCTGGGCAGCCTGTTCCAGTGCTCTGGCACCCTCAAAGTAGATAATTTGTTTTTCCTCATATTGAGGTGGAATTTCCTGTGCTCCAGTTTTTGCCTGTTGCCCCTTGTTTTGTCTCTGGGCACCACCAAAAAGAGTCTGGCCCCATCCTCTTGACACCTGCCTTTCAGATACGTGTAAGCATTGATAGGATCCCCTCTCAGCCTTCTCTCCTCCAGGCTGAACAGACCTAGCTCTGGAGAAGACTTTTTCCTTATGCTGACTCTTTTCTACTGCTAAGCATATGTGATAAAATATTTTGCTTAGTAGGTTCTTCCGAAGCTTCACCTTTGTGGGATGATGAAGGAATAGGCTGGGTTTGCGTGCTGCAGCAGCAGGTACGGATCCTGCTCAGCTGAACTACGATCGTGGGGATGCTGTATACGCTGGCCAGTGTATATGGTGAAACAAGGGGCATCTTACTTTCATTCCATACTTTTTTGTCTGTGGCATGGAGTCAGTGGGAGCGAGAAAGTAGCTGTGGGCAGAACTTCTGCTTCTCGCAATCCAAATAGTTGAGAAGCTTTGAAAAGCAAGAAACCACACGTAATGCTTGAGGAATCCAGCTGTAAATTTGAGAGCTGAGAGAGAAAACAATGACTGAATACTTGTTGCAGCTTCCATATGTGAGCAGTTCTCAAAGCCTGCGAGTTGCCACTTGCAGAGAGTATATGAAAAACACGTCTACCTATTTTTACTGTACGCTGGTAAATGTAGGCTTACTGCATTAGAACAGACAGTACAAACAAGATGTGCTAACTGGTATGGGTTTAAAAAACCCTAACTTAACTTTTCATGCTGATTCCAAAACAAGAGAAATGAAATAGTCATAGGAAATCATGTATATTAAGCAATCTAACAACCTTTTGGTAAATTTTATTTAATCTATTTGTATTTTAATAGCTGTTCCTGAGTGCTGTGCATGTCCATTCAGAAAGTTATTAACGATGTCAGCTTAGTTTGTAGAACCGTGGAGTTGGAGACTTCCACTTTTAAGTATTAAACGTTTGTTAGATTTGGGAAATTATACAAAATTATTTGGCTGATTTTGAGGATTGCAGCTTTTTCAATAAGTGTCTTCTCAAAGAAAATCTTTTCTAAAACAAGACTGGACTCTCGTGACTGTTGGACTAATTGACAGCATCATTGAAGTAGTTGTATGAGACAGTCTGGATTGTAGTGGTAAAGAGAGCTTCCTAGAGATGTGGAAGGTGTGTTTGGTGCCTCAGCTTGTAGTGCTCACAGAGGAGAACATGGACAGAAGGGAGGAGGAGGAGTGTAGAAGACCAAACATTGAGACAGGTTTAGAGGAGTACATACAGTATAGGCGTAGAAGAGGGTTAGTAGACAAAGTATTCCTGAGCAGGGGCTGGGATGGAGGGAAAAAGAACAGAAGATTGGGGAGACTTTGGAAAGAGCACATGGAGTAGTGTTAATTAAAAAACATAGATGGTTCTTTGGCAACATGTTAAAAACTGTTACTATTTTCTGATGAGAAGTTGATAGGTACCAAGTCAGTCAATGAAAATGAGAAAAATGGGATGAAATAAGCCTTACCTCCAACTGGTGAGATGAAGAAAAGAGTTCAGAGGGGAAGAGGAAAACTTTGGACTTGATGTGGTAAGAAAGAGGAGGAAGAAAGAGATTGTTTGTATAGGTGTTGAGACAATTTGAGTGGAGAATTGACAGGCAGGGAAGCGAGACCAGAGATCAGGCAAGGAAAATAAGGCAAGCATGACATGAAGCTTTGCCCCTGGAACACTGAAGAAAAGACTATTAAACAGAAGATTTCCTAGGTAGGAATGAGGCATGATGGGGAAAGAGAAGAACACGTGATTTGTAGACTTAGCAGACAGGAGATGTGGTGGGCCTGTCCATACGTAGGAAAAAGTTTGAAGTGAAGGTGGTTTGAGACATCATCAAGGTAGTAGTTGATATGTTGGAAATCTATCCTTTGTAGATTTTATTGCGTCATTGAAGAAGTTGAAAGCAGAAAAATGTTGTAGACTGAGGTAAGTACAAAAGGAGGGATTAGAAAAGAATGTGAAATAGTTAAGGAATTAAAAGAATAGGAAACAAAGTAGAAGTCGTTAAGAAACATAAATGAAAAGAGGAAATCAGGGATTCAGTCATATGAGAAAATTCATATGGTTTCAAGAAGTGTGGATTTTCCTTTTGAAGATGGAATTCATCAGCTAACCAGATGAAAATTATATTAATAGAGGGTACAAAATTTTGTCTCATTTTCAGGTAAAAAAAGGGAAACAAAGTATAAACTGCGTAAAATATGTATTTGTCTGTATTTTCCTATAAAGGCTTGTGCTAATGAAAACTTAACACTGCTGAAAAACTTTTTTTCATGTGTGGCAAAATAGCAGGTAAATTCCTGCTGGTTTAAGAGGGGATGTGCATTAGGGTGGGTGGAAGTAGGGACGCAAGGAGCTGCTGCTCCTTTTCTTCTGCTCTTGGCTTTACTGTGGGACTGCTGTTGGAAAATTGTGCAAATTACAATTTTTAATTCAGTTTTCTTATCTGTGAAGTAGAGATAACAATACCTACCTACCTCACAGGAGCGTTGTGAGGTTTAATTAATGTTTGTTAAGCTCTTCAGCATTTTTGGATGAAAGCAGATAAGTGAAACCTGTTGTTGTTAATAATAGTAGAACACCAGGCAGAAGATGTAGTACAATTTGAGGTTGGAGGGAAGAGGTAGAACAGTTACATTTGGTTGCTTAAAGCATATTTTAAAAAAAGACAATTGAAAATGTTTACTTAGAATTTTTATAATTATTAGTTTTATGGAATCCAAGCAGTTTTTTTACAATTAGCTTGTAATTTGAACATGTACATAAATCTAATGTTCTGTGTTTGGTGTGTTGTCCCCCCCCCGCCCCTGCCAAGGATAGTTTAGGACTCATTTGGCTTTGAAAAGTTGAATAATTCATCTACGTTCCCTTTTTTGCCTCTCTTGCAAGATGGATTCTTCATGTCTACCTACATATACAAAACCAAATATTTCCCTGTTGTCACACTCTGGAAGGGCTGAAGTGCTGTATTGAGAAGCTGTAGGCTTTGGAATAGTAAGTCAGGAGGCAACAATAATATATGAAATTCTGTGCCTATGTATGAATGTATCTACAGTCTAATTTAAGCAATGCAGTAATAGTGTCAGGAGAAAATTTTTGAGAAAATAGTTCACAAAAGTAGTTGAGTGAAGTAGTGCTAAGTGATAAGAAAATCAGTGGGGAGATTAGCCTAGCTAAACCTTGTTTCGGAAGCTTTTTTTTCCTATTGAAATAGGAAATAGTCAAAATAACCTTTCTAGTTATAGTCAAAGGAAATGTACATTCACCAGCAAGTTTCTTAGAAACGACTGTGCCTGTAGACGCAAACTTGACAAACATAGTGGTGTGTCAGCAACATCACAGGTGTCATTATAAATGTCAGCAGTATCTAAGTGGTATTTGTAAATAAGCACGAACATGTGAAATGGTCTGTGCCTGTTAGTCAACCGTTACGCACCTTCAGTCTGCCGAAGCCTGGTGCTTGGTTGAGTAGCTCGTGTGAGTTGAATGTACCCTAAATATCAAGTGGTGTTACAGAGCCTGAAGAGAAAAAGAGCTTTGAAGAAGAAAGCGGACTTTTTTTCTAAGTAATTCTGTTAGTGCCCAAGAAATGCTTCCATGAGTGTTAAGAAACCAGCTGTCTATAGACTCTAGGAAAAATCATTTATGGATCTCTCTTGTCCATACTCATTCAGAGCTTCAGTGGGAAGGCAGAGTGCTGCAGCTCTGAAGAGTAGCTTGAATCAGCTTGCATGAATATTGCCCTCTCCAAGGATATTGGCATGCAAAACAGATTTTGTTCCTCTTAGCGCATTTTGAATGCACCTCACAAATGGATTCTTAACCTCTTTGAAATGAACAGGCGGAGTTTGGTTTAGGTTCTCTTCAGCGGAAGCGAACTAATGTGTGATTGATTGTAGACGGGTGGAAATAACTTCTTTTTTATTTTCAAAGCATTTGTTTGGTACTGTTAATTTGGGGTACCCGGTCTGCATTGTTTTCCACTATATATGTTTGCTTGAGGCAACTTAACCTGTGCAAGGATGGTGACAAGCTGTTGTCATGCTGAACATCCAAATCTTCCCACCCCTCCTTATTTATATTTTAATTATCTCCACTATTCAAGCTGGGAGACTGAAGTGTCTTGCGGGGCTAAACCTGTTTGATATAACACCTTCAAGCAGCCACATCTAACTGATGTTTGTGGGATCAATCTCTGCTTAAACAGTGATGGGAAGATGGGATCTGAAGAGGTGCAGAAAGAACTGAATTGTTTACCCTGTCATAAGGCCCATGATCTTTTAGGTTCAGATATATTTTACAAAAATGATGTTTGAAAATCTCAACACAAATAGATGACTGAAGATAGGTTGAATGCCTCACCACCCTCTCCGGGAAGAATTTCTTCCTTATCTCTAATCTAAATCTGTCCTCTTTCAGTTTAAACCTGTTACCCCTTGCTCTGTCACTCCCTGCCCTTGTAAAAAGCCCCCCCCCAGCTTTCTTATAGTCGCCCCCAGGCACTGGAAGGTGCTATAAGGTCTTCCTGGAGCCTTCTCCAGACTGAACATCCCCAACTCTCCCAGCCTGTCCCCATAGCAGAGGACATGTACTTCTGGTTCTGGGGGCCCCAGAGCTGGACGCAGTACTCCAGGTAGGCGCTCACCAGAGCAGAGGGGGAGAATCCCCTCCCTTGCCCTGCTGGTCATGCTGCTCTGGATACAACCCAGGATACGGCTGGCTTACTGGGCTGCCAGCGCACACTGCCGGCTCATGTTCAGCTTCTCATCCACCAGTACCCCCAAGCCCTTCTCCTCAGGGCTGCTCTCGATCCATTCTCCACCCAGCCTGTCCTTGTGTTTGGGATTGCCATGAGCCATGTGCAGGACCTTGCACTTGGCCTTGTTGAACTCCATGAGGTTGGCAGAAACCCACCTCTCCAGCCTGTGCTGGTCCTTCTGGATGACGTCCCTCCCCTCCAGTCTTGACCACACCACACAGTGGTTCAGCAACTCCCTTTTTCTTTTGTCAGATGGAAGGCAACGTTAAGAAACTCCTTTTGAACTACCTCAGTTTACTGGAATTGTAGCAAAGACATAAACAGTTAAAATGTGCATTTCTGTATTTTCCATTTTAAAATTATAATTTATATAAACGATTCTGCTTCACCTTACCAGTATCTGGTGTGTGACTTGGTGGCAAGAAGTTACTTAATGTTTGTCCTAATGTGTGGTGTGTTTGGGTTGAAAGCCTTTGCAGGGAGCGGTTTCACAGCTTTCTTCTAGAGCAGGACTACTGGCAGGTCAGCGGTATTTCTGCTGAGCTGTTGCTAAGAGGGTTTTGAGACCTGCTGAGTGCCTGGTGCATTTTCTCAGTGTCTTAAGCACCACAATTCACTGTTCTTTGTATATGGAAAAAAACCATAATGAAAAATAATAACAAATATTTTAGCTGTGGCATTACCTTGATTCCTATTGCATGTGGAAGGCTCTCCGAGATAACCATGTCCGTTCTTTTAAGGGTATTTCCAAGCTGTGCATATGCTGTTCTTCATCAGGTCTCCGAGAGCCGCTTGCAGCTGCTGTGAACACTTAACTGGTAGTATTGCCAAAAACTTCCCAATGGCCAGAATAACGTTACAACCCTTAAATCTTTTGTGCGAGTCAGATCTTTAACTTGCTGGTGAAACTTGTGATCTTAGTGACTTTGAAATGAAGAAGTGGGAATATTAAGTGCAGACCTGGCATGCATGAGGTGTAAATGGTTTCTTGTGTTGGCTTGTAACGGTGTTTCTGGTGTTTCATGGTGTCAGCAATGTCAGTAAGAGCACCTGCTAATAGCCAGCTAAACTTTAAATAGTTAGGGTCTTCCAGTAATGATCTTAAAATAGTTTCTTCAGCTCTGCGCTCTGCAGTGAAGATGTTTTTCTCTGCACCTCACTAGTGGTGGCAATTATAAACCATACTTTGTGTTCTCACCGGTGTACCGGTTTGCAGGAGTAGGCTAGGTACTCACTGTGGGTTCTCTGGTGGTTCAGGCTGAAGTAGCTGATGAATGACAGCATCATTTTGGTTTTGTTGAACAGCATGTTTGATTTTGATTAGGGTTTTCAGATTTTAAGAGGAAAGTTTCACGAGCATGGCCAGCTGACTCGGAGCAATTGCTTTTCAGACTCTTTTTTTATTTTTAAAAAGGCAGAGTAGTGATTCTCAGGTGATGCTAAAGCTGAAATCCTAGGTTGAGTTTTACTAATAACTTCATGATGAACTAAAATAAGCCCAACTGTGTTTAACTCTTTTCGTTAGAGACTACAATGCAGATCACGTGCTATAGTCAGATTTTGTTACGTGCAAGTTTTTAAGGCACAGGCTTTCTGATGGTGGTGATCTTAATGGTGCTTTTAAAATATCAGCCATCTGATAATCTTCAAGGAAGAAATTACATCTTGATGTCCTCTGTGCATGTCCTTGCCTTGCTGTTATCTGTGGCAGCATGAAAAAGGGCCGCGCTTGTCTCATGTCTGTTAGGGTCTCCCCCAGACGTTAATATTTATTCTTTTTGCAGTATCTGTTTTTAAAACATCAGCTCAGAAGCTAAACTTGTTTACAAAATAACCCAAACAACTTTTCCAAAACAGATTGTTTTGAGATGCTTGTATATCGCTTTTATTCATGGAAAAAAGTATTTCCTGAAATGCTCACCATGTCAATTGACAGACGATAACAGACGTCTGTCTTTAACTCCTGTCAGTAATTTTCAGCTTTCTGTGATATGTGTATCCATAGATACTTCCCAGTGGAGGAGGTAGACCCCTTAACTTTCTCATACTTGCAAAGTAAAATAAAACATATGAATATGCTTCTCTTCATCCCTTTAAGCATATCTGTGGAAGTATTTTGCTGGTTCTGCAGGCAACAGCTTAGAAACAAGTGACTTAAGTCCTTAGATTTGCTATTCTTCAGTCAGCAGAGATGTTGGGGAGCACTTGCAGTGAGCTGTCAGAAAGCACTTTGGCTGTACTCCGGAGCCTTTAATATTGCTGTAGCCTTTTCAGAGGGCTTAGTCAAAACTTTATAGGGAAATCATTTACAGGAAATATGATGCGCCAGTAAATCAAATTGGCAACTCTCATTGCGCTAGATTTATAAATTGATGTAGATAACACATCTTCTGCATGTCAAGCTGGAAATAGGATGTAGATATCCCTAAAATGGAAAAATATGTTTAGTGCAATATAAAATCCTCATTCAGTGTTGTGTCGTGTTTACTGTTGAACCTGAGAGCTTTTGAGCCGTTTGTGAAAGAGATAACATGATGCTGACTGGACAGAAGTTCATGAGATGTTTCTGTTCTCATAGATTTGTAGTGTGAAGCATTGGTTCAGCTCTCTCCTGAGAAGATGAAAGTTGGTCAGGTGAAAGACCAAAAATTACTTTGTCTGTTGAATTCTAGTACTTAATAGTTAAAATTAAGGACTTTTTTGTACCGTAACTTTACAGCCTTGATGTTACGTTATGAATCACAAGGCTGTCATATCCAAACTGCTGTAGGGATCTAATACTTAAACGTTGCTTCCTATAAACAAATGAAAAGCTGATGATTTATTTTCTTCACTTGGTGAAGGGTTTCATAGCTTGGCAAAATCCTTCTGATTATCATTTTAAATTACCTGTGTTGTGGGTCTTCAGGTGAATAACATGGCAGATATGTTTGGCACACCTTTTGAAGTCCGTTTTCCATCATGACTGAATTTCATTTTGAAAGTAACCTTACTGGCATGTATTGTGAAGTTCACATATCTGTCCCTTGGTAATACTCCTCCGTGTGGGACTCCTCCCCGATTTCACAGTTGAAGTCGGTTTGACAGTAGATCTCATTCCATCCTTTTCGTTGACTCAAGGTGTGACTGAAGATGCAGATCCTTTCATCACATATTGAAATGGATATAGTTTCTGACTGTAAAATAAATCTGCCTTGTGCCCACTCAAAAGTTACTGCCAAACATCTCAGGCTACCAAGCCTAATGTTTAAATTAATGCTTAAATTAACTCTTGCAACTCCAGCTTTTGTGCAACACAAGTGTTTTAAGTGCGAAATCTCATGATACGAGAATGACTCGCTATTCATCATTTAAGGTTTTACTACTTTTAATTTGCTGTAGAAAACAAACCAACTTTTTCACATACAAGGATAGTGTTCTCTCACAGAACAATTAATGATGGTTTGTAACAAGTGTTTTGTCTTTTAATCAATGGCCTAATACAAACTATAAACGAAGTCTTTCAAATAAAATGAGTTAAAATATTTACAAGTAATTTTTTGAAGTGTATCTCTATATGTTATTAAACTGGCTATGAATGCAGGTTGTGATGCTTACCTTTCTACACAAAAACTGCTCTGAAGCCCAGAATGTGTGGAACACATTTCTCATCATATTCATAATAAATCGGAGGAATTTCAAAGTGCCAGCCCATTATTACCAGACCGGTGCCTTTTCTATAATAGGGAACTAGCAACTAATATGTCTCCTGTCAAGTTTAAAAATAGCGCTACATCTCCCATTACCACACCTATTAGTTCCTTATCCACTCAGAGATATTCTAAATCAAGTATCGTTCATCTATTTAAACCTAATGTAAGCCTTCAAGATCATAAATATTATCAGACTTTTAATAATAGGTACAGCACTGGGAAAGATGACTCCTGTAAACTGCATTGAGCATTCAAGCACTGTAAACATGGTCCAAATAAGTTGGGTAAAGCCAACATACCATTAAACCACATTAGCAGTCTCTACTGAAATAAGTTATCATTGTTCCAGGCTTTTGAAGTAAATGGCAAATGAGAGCTTATAATTAACTGTTAAATCAGAATAACTAATTTTCTATCAAATACAATCGCTAACCTTGCATTTTCAGGTTATACTCTTGTATTAGGTCTGTACTGGGTCTTATGTGAAACCTGTTACAGAATGAAGAGCTACCCAAAATGATGTTAGAACATTTTGTGAAATTAATTGTTGGTTTAACAGCTACTACTCTGCAGCATACTCATGTTGACTTCTGTAAATCTATTGGGTCCATTAAAGGGAGGCTGTGTAAGAGTAATCCTAATGCAGTGTTCTGGCGATGGGTGGTTATGGCTGTAGTTGTTTCCTTGCCAGAGCATGGCTCCTGTCTCTCCCTCACACCCTTCTCTTTTGGCTTAGAAACAAAGAAAATGTTCTCCTAATTAAATATGAAAAATGCTTTACTTTTGTTAATCTGAACTTACAAAAATAGTTTACAGAATATTTGGTTTCCCTGATGGCCTGTTCTGGGCTAAGTAGACCACTTGGTTTATATGTCTCTAACTGACCCAAGGTGTGTATTGTAATTCCTGTTCACAGTGTATTGGGAATCAGGAAATTGCTCAGTGAAATTTCCTTGAAAAATGTCTTTTGAGTGCTGTGCTCCAAAAGCGATGGATGCTTCCCACCGAGGTAGTGGGGCTGTATGTGGGTTTGAGTTACCCATAAATGTGATACACAGATGTCTTTCTCCACTGGAACAAAACCAAATTGCAATAATTTATTCAATATAGATGAAGATTTTCAAAGATGTTGATTGAGGATGGCTGGAACTATAGATGCAAAGTATTTATGACAGTCTTAAACTGTCAGGAAAGAAGGTGAAAATTGTAAGGGTTAATTTTTTTTTCTTTTCCATAGCTGAAAAAACCCAAATTTAATTTATGGCAAGAAATGAAGAAGGGCCATTAGTGCCTTTGCGTAGATAAAATAATAAAACAATTTAAATGCTGAGTTTTAAAACGCATACTTGCATATGCATTAACAACTTTTTCATAAGGATTTATAGCGCTGTTGTTTATTTAGCATGCACAGGGTAACGTGCAGACCTTACAGCATCTTACTTCCTAAATATGTTAACTCCAAAAGGAGCCATTGCAGTCTCTTGTGTCAGGATGTCTCTGGATTAATATCCACGGGACATCTTTAAACTGTAACTTTCAATTCCTGCTGATGCATTTCAGAGTTGAAAGCCACAGATGGAAAAACTGAACCCAGTAATCCTGGCGGTTTGCTTTTCAGTTAAAAACAAAACAATTCTTTACAAAGTCTATTTGCATCATCTCAAGTGCTGCTGGGCTCACCTGGATGGGGTGCACGCCTGCCCCACGCTCTGATGTGTGAGGAGGAATGTGTTTTGAGGAATGTAATTCTGGGAATGAGAAAGAGAAATAATAATTGCATGTTTTAAAGTGTATTACAAGCAGCTGATTTTTCAATAAATATGTATTTACAGTAATCTTAAAATAGTCTGTAGAATAACTTTGCAATCTTTCAAGCAAGTAACACAATTAAGTGTCACAAATAAGCCTTACACTGAAAGGGATTTTGAGGCAGAGATGGGGAATCCTGAGATTCCTGAGAGCATTAGGACTTCTGCCATTTTCTCCCTTTCTGCCTCTTTTTCTCTCTGGCTGGGAATTGTCAGTGTAATGAATACAGTCTTTGCAAACATCTCTGTAGGTCACAAGCGTGGTACAACTCAATGTTGTACTTTAGTGAAACAAAAGCAGGCAGTGCAGTCCATACAAGGCCAGGCTGGATGAGGCTTGGAGCAACCTGGTCTAGTGGAGGGTGTCCCTGCCCATGGCAGGGAGGTTGGAACTGGATGGTCTGTAAGGTCCCTTCCAACCCAAACCATCCTGTTACGAGTCTACAATGCAGGTTTTGGTGCAGACACTGCTTAGCATCCTTGATGCCTGCAGGTAATACTAGTTTTTGGTGTTCTGTAGGTGTTTGCAACTCTCAGGTTGTGTGGATGGGACAGGCTGTGGTTTAGGGGTGTCACCATTAAATTAATACTAGTGCTGATGCAGACGTCCACATAAAGGTGAACGATTTCGGTTTACCGCATTCTCAAAAGAAGCAGAGAATTTCTTGCTTTTCCCAGTTGATTTATATAAAAGATAAATTAAGTGGCACTCTCGCTTTGTGCACTTACACAGTTTAGTAATGACAAACCTTAGAGTCGGTACTTTTGGGTGATCTCAATGCAAGTTAAATTTTGGTCGAACATAAAAATGTGATTGTGTTCAAGGTATAGCCGTGGGGTTTCGGTGAGTCATTGTCAAGAGTGGGAGGGTAACGCAGGCTCTTTCAGTCTAGGTTTGTGTGTGTGTATGCTGCATCCACGCTTCAGATGGGTGCGCGTTTGGGGGGCCGGGAGGGAGAAGGGGCGGGGGAGGAAAGGTAAAGACCCTGTAGTAGTCTGTTGGAAAATCCCGTTTTGTCGGAATGTGGAACGCAAGTTTTTGCCTGTGTTTGGTATTACAGTGTGTTTAACTGAAATCATCAAAGGTTATAAGTATGTTTATGTCCACAATGCATACCTGTTAGGTTTCATAGTCGGTTGAGTTATAAGGTACTGAACCACGTGTGCTCTGGATAGGGTGGTGGAATAAATTTCTCATACGTGTGGGACTGTGACCGTTAAAACAATCATTACTGAAACCATATACCTTATTTCCTGTAACTAATAGCAGCTCTCTACCTATGGAATATATTAACAATTATTCCTTTGGTTTTGGATTGTTGCTCAACTATTTTGTTGGACAGATATTTAAACATGATCTGTAATTTATGTTGTCTGAATACGTCAATGAACGGAGCTAATGATGGCTTTCTGATGCGAGCGATGCTGATATTTGTGAAACCACGGTTCCGTTTATAAGGCAGAGGGAATGTATGTTCTTCGATAAATCATGGAAAATGATGGGCTTTCTCTACCTAGGTTGGTTAACAAAAATACTGTAGCTGGTGTTCACCTAGAGTTGGAAAAGAAGAAATGGTTTCTGTGGCTAGCTGAACAGTTAAATCTTCGGTGCCATTAAACTAAATATTTATTTATGATTCGGTATAGTGCTCAGAATTGCTTTTGAAGGAACATTATTGGGTCAAACAGCAGTGGCGCATTTAGGGCTTCCATCACTTGCCATCTTTCTGCAATGTGCTCACCAATGTGCTAGAGCTGAAGCAAATGACAAAAGTCATGGAAGAGTGTCACTGTGAGATGCTGGCATTGAGACAGCACCTAATTACCTACCTACGTTTCTCAGTACTTCAGTATACCTCTGTATTAGTTGTGTCATTTTTGACGCTGCTACCACATGGATTTTCTTATTTTGGATAGCTTCTTATTAATGTGTATCCTGAGGAATGTGCTGCTGCCTGCGGTGTACGCAGAGGAACAAATTTTCCAAGCAAAGGGTGCCGCAGCCCTGCGGATGGGGTTGAGCTGTTAGAGGAACACCCAGGATTGCTGGCTCCAGAGAGGAAACACTGTAATGAGAAAGGGGAAGCAGTTCTGTTTTTCTAATATTTGTTGTTTTCTTTGAAATGGGGAAAAGAATACCTGGAGTGATTTATATTTAATTGAGGATTGCATTCCATCAGATATGGTGAATGTTCTCAGGCCATTTATCAGCTGTGTCTTTTCCAGACCTCTGAGGAGTATATGGTGCGTATTTACCTTAACTTGGCTAGGTCAAGGGAAATAAAGCAAAAATAATAGATGGTATTTTTGTATGTGAACAAAACTGGAAGTCATGTGGGTGAAATATGAGGTAAAGAACTGTGTCCTACCTCCTCTGTGCCTTCTTAAGTACAAGAAATTATTAGTTATATATAATATAATTTCCTTTGCATTATCAGTGTATCTTTTTAAAACAGAAAATTTATTGACTTTTTCATTGCTCCAGCTTAGTCAATCCCTGAAGTCCATGTGACATATATTGTGCTGCCATTATTCTTTAGTAGTTTCATATTTAAGTAGCATCTTGTAAAGGACAAAACATGCCATATACTGCTCATGATATAACATTTTTTCTAAATTGAATTTTATGGTGACTCCACCTCCCTGGGCAGCTCATTCCAATGCCTGACAACCCTTTCCCTGAATACATTTTCCCTAATATCCAGTCTAAACCTGCCCTGGAGCAACTTGAGGCTGTTTCCTCTTGTCCCATCACTGGTCACTTGGGAGAAGTGACCAGTCCCCACCTCTCTGCACCTTCCTTTCAGGGAGTTGTAGGGAGCGATAAGGTCTCCCCTGAGCCTTCTTTTCTCCAGGCTGACCTCCCCCAACTCCCTCAGCCGCTTCTCACAGGACTTGTGCTCCAGACCCTTCCCCAGCTCCATTGCTCTTCCCTGGACATGCTCCAGCACCTCAATGTCTTTCTTGCAGTGAGGGACACAAAACTGAACCCAGGATTCAAAGTGCAGCCTCACCAGTGCCCAGCACAGTGGGACAATCCCTGCTGTGGTCCTGCTGGCCACACTGTCCCTGATGCTGGCCAGCATGCCATTGGCTTTCTTGGCCACCTGGGCACATGCCGGCTCATATTCAGCTGCTGTCGATGAACACTCCCAGGTCCTCTTCTGCAGGGCAGCTTTCCAGCCACTCGTTCCCAAGCCTGGAGCGTTGCAAGGGGTTGTTGTGACCCAAGTGTAGGACTTGTCCCTTGGCCTTACTGATGTCACACAGGTGGCCTCAGCCCATATATCCTGCCTGTCCAGATGCCTCTGTAGAACCTTCCTACCCTTAGGCAGATCAACACTTCTGCCAAACTTGGTGTTATCTGCAAACTTACTGAGAATGCCCTCGATCCCCTTGTCCAAGTCACTGATAAAGTTATTGAAGAGAGGTGGCCCCAATACCAATATTTGGGGAACACCCCTTGTGACTGGCTGCCAACTGGATTTAACTCCATTGACCGCCACTCTTTGGGCCCGACTGTCCGGCCAGTTTTTTTGATCAGCAGAGTGTACACCCATCCAAACCATGAGCAGCCAGTTTCTCCAGGCGAATGCTGTGAGAAATGGTGTTAAAGGCTTTGCTTAATTCTAGGTAGACATCCACGGCTTTTCCCTCATCCACTAAGTGGGTCACTTTGTCATAGAAGGAGATGGGGTTAGTCAAGCAGGACCTGCCTTTCATCAGACCCATGTTGACTGGGCCTAGTGGCTTGGTTTTCCTGTACGTGCTGCATGTTGGCACTCCAGGTGGTCTGCTCCATGGTCTTTCCTGGCACTGAGATCAGGCTGACAGGCCTGTAGTTCCCTGGATCCTCCTTCCTGCCCTTCTGGTAAGTGGGTGTCTCCGTCAACTGGGACCTCCCCGGTTAGCCAGGACTGTTGTTAGATGATGGAGAGCGGCTTGGGGAGCACTTCCGCCAGCTCCCTCAGCATGCTTGGGTGGATCCCATCCATCCCCATAGACTGGTGTGTGTAAGTGATGCAGCAGGTCTCTAACCCTTTTCTCTTGGGTTATGGGAGCTTCATTCTGCTCCAGTCACTGTCTTCCAGCTCAGGGGCCTGGGTACCCTGAGAACAGCTGGTCTTACCGTTAAAGACTGAGGCAAAGAAGGCATTAAGTACCTCAGCCTTTTCCTCATCCATTGTCACTGTGTTTTCCCCTGCATCCAGTAAAGGATGGAGATTCTCCTTAGTGTGTTTTTTGTTGCTAACGTATTTCTAGAAACATTTTTACTGTCTAGCTGGGGTTTGGCCCTTCCAGTTTTCTCCCTGCAGAACCTCACAATACTGTACCCCTTCTGAGTTACCTGTCCCTCCTTCCAAGGGATGTAATATGATGCTTGAATCCTTTGAGCGCTAGTGAGGGTTCCAGTGACCAGTACCTAAATTTTGGGGGAGTGAGAGTTTTGTAAGAAAGCCTTTGAACTTCAAATCATCTCTGAAAAATGTGTCATTGCTGTTTCTCATCCTCACGTGCTGCTGTGGGGTCTGCAAGTATTCTTGTGAAGAATGAGCTAGCAAGAGCCATCTAAACACCCACTCTGTGATGCAGCCACAATTTCAACCCAGTTCCCCAATGTAAATATCCAAAGGCAGTTTACTGTATGGCATTATTTGTGTAATGTTTGCATAACGTGTTTTTAGTAATAGATGTAAAGGTAGGATAGATGCAGAAGAACCTAAATGTCAGGATCTTTAAGCAGGAAGGGACCCTGAGAACTGAAAAAGTCTCCTGACGTCAGCACATACAGTCATTCTCTGTCCCCATAAGGAACATACGGTGAAAAATGTTGCAAAATAAAACCAAAGAGCACATTGTCGATTCAGCTAGACCTAGCGATAAAGCTGGTTTCAGAACTAGTCTGATGAAGTGCAATTTGATCAGATATTTCGTGAACGGATTACTTTATTACTGATACTGCTAATGATTTACAAATTAACTGCATCTCATTCTCCCTGTGTGACTGACTCAGTGGCGTTTATTCACTTTTCACATACCCTTTTTATTTTTAGGGGCTGAATTTGCAAAACGCTTCCCTCTAGTCCTTCGAGTTAAGTTTTCGTCGACGTTTGATGACTAGCTTAGCATGATTAATTACAAATTGTTCTTTAGGTGAATAGTGCATATTCGAAAACACAGCTTGTGTTTTTATAGCAGTTATTACCCTGCAGGCTCCAAAAGGGCTTTGGAATACAGAGTATGATTTCGGTTACATCCTTGTAAATTCAGAAAACGTCAGTGATCTCAAAAGTGTGATTTTTGAAATTAGGTCAGTGGAAAAGAGATCAGAATCTGCTTTGCTACCTGAAAAGAAGCAAGCTCCAAAATGAAGTCTTTGCTTCTGGAAGGCCAACGTTTTTCTTTTGAAATGAACTTATTTGTCCAGCAAAATAATTTATTTGAAACGATATGGGCAAGTAACTAATAGAGTAAATTATAACCTGAATACAGAGTGGATTATGGCAAGAAAGTGAGAGCACAGGATACTTTTTCTCTTGCGGCTAGATCCGTAACGGTCCGGGTCTACATCGCTGTTTCAGCTTGCACCATGATGGGCCAGTGGCTCAAAGCTCTCTAGAGGTTTCTTGCATTTTGTCCCCCAGTTAAATTTATTCAGTGTCTGTATTTTTGTTGCTGGGTAGTTGATCCTTTGATAGCTACAGTGCACTTATAAGGTATTTTCTTGGTTTGTTTTTTACCCTCTAATTACAGAATATATAATTTTTTAACCTGAATTTAACTATATGTCAAAGTTGAGATAGTGATTGAGATTTTCTGGAGAGTATGTAGTTCTCTGTTGAATTCTTACTTGTCACCAGAGGCTCTGAGAAGGTAAGGATTACAGTGTGAAACCACTAGAAATTACAGGTCAGGAAATGGATTACGGTCTTGCAATATATGGCATCAAACATGAAGCCTGAGCAAAAAAAGTTTAAGGGAGATTCCTCCATTGTTAGGGTACACTGACTAGGAGACCATTGAGAGGCAGTCATGGATGGTGAATACCTTTCAGGGGTTTGTTTTCAACTTTTTTTTATGTGATGGTTTTGCTCAAAGCATCTGAAAAGCAGCTTTTCGGTACCCCAAGTTTATGACTCAGGAAAGAGATGAGCAATAGTCACAGGGTTTTTGCCTTTGCCTTTACTTTGGGCAGCACGTTTTGCATCCTGTTTGTGAGCAGCTCTGTGGCCTCTCATCTGAGAGCTTCCTTAAGCCTGCAGTACTCTTCCAGCCATTTTGGAGTACTCAAAAAGAAAAGCCAAAAACCCAGCATAAACATGGTTTTCATCTCCTCTAGTGTCCGAGCATGTTGCTGGGATGGTGATCCCAGTGCGCAGTGGTGCAGGAGGGAGTCCTGTGGGGTGCTCGGACTTCATCTCCCCAGGCTGCTCTCTGGCTTTAAGTCATTTACCCAAATTGCTGTTTTTAACAGCTGTTGGAGCTGAAGTGTGTTTGAATTGTTGTTTAGTTTTATCTACCACCAGGAAAAGGGGGAAACCTGTGTATAAGTGAATAAACAACTTCCTTACCTATGGAAGAATGATGTATTAAAGAGTGTGTAAACTAAAGCTGCTTTTAAATATCTGATTGAAAACAAAACAATAAATTCAAACCAGTGTTTTTTTAAAGTCCTGCATGTTTTGATTAATTTAAAAATTACAAAGGGTGTCTTTTAATGGTTGAAACTAATAGGTGTGATAATTTTGTCATCAGGGTTGTTAAGTAGCCTTTTCTGAAGTAAACTCATTAACATAATACAAAGGTTTAATTTCATGGGAAAAATGAAGGCACTGTAAGGCCTTGCGATGTTTCTGCTTTTTCCAATAACCTTTTCTTAACTAAAGTAAGCCAAAGTGTATTTCTAAAATAAAGTACTTCTCTCTCTTCACTTTCAGAATCTGGACGGATCTGAAGTCCTTGGAAAATGAGTGTTCTTCTCATTGAAGCCTTTTATGGTGGCTCCCACAAACAGCTGATGGATCTTCTCCAGGAAGAGCTACAAGACGACTGTGTCCTCTGTACACTCCCTGCCAAGAAGTGGCATTGGAAAGCACGGACTGCTGCTCTTCATTTCATGCAAACAGTGCCAGCAAGTACTGATTACAGGTAACCCAGGAGCTGAATAATGTCACAGCTCAAATTACAGAGAGGCCTTCAACCGGGTTTCTTGAGCTAAATCTTCAGTTGTGTGCGTACAGGCATATATGTGGAAGCAAATGGAGACTTGCAATGGACAATATGAGCTTTTCTTCTTGCATTGACTTCTTTGGATATAAATGTGGGAATTTGCCACCATGTTTTGGAGTTTCGTAGACTACTTTGTCTGGCATTGCTAGTCCTTGGAAGTCTCACAGAGTGCGAGTATCTGGATACCTCTTTGTGTATATATGTATGTGTGCCTCCTATTTTAAAACTGTCTAGTGAATTCAGTAATGCTGAAAGTTTTAAACCGTGCTTCACAGATTAGGCTGAAAGATGGCATAGATGTGAACACTGCAAGCTTCCACACTTGCCCTCCGATGTATCTATTAGCAAGTCTGATTTATCAGAGTGTACTACTCAGGCTGACCTGGAGGATTAAGGGAGCAGTTTTATCTTAATGACAGTCTGGTTCTGTAATGTGACAGCAACTGTGGATGTCAATTATGCATTTATGTAAGTGGCAAATTTCTATCAGCTAGAACCTGGACTGATAAAAGCAGACTATTTAGGTCAACAGATAGTTATCATGTAGTGAGAATCAGTCACTCCAGAACCAAGCTGTCTTTAAACCTAGCAATTTTGCTTGGCCTACCTGATCAGTTGAGATGTGATAAGATGATTGTATTGAGCAGCAGCATATCGCGTGGCGTGGTGCGTGTTCCGGTCAGGGCGCGCAGCGGAGCATCTCAGTGTGGGTAGTAAATGAGAACTCGGTTGACTTTGTGCCTTCATGGAGAAGGCACGTGGGGTTCGTGCGTGGGGATGGTTTAACACAAGCCGCTGCTTTTCAGCACTGCAGCAGGACTCTGAGCACACCTAGACAATGTGCTAACTAGTTAGAGTTCAGAACCGGGTCTGGTATTTGTTACCAGGAGCAAGTAGACGTCGTTGGCTGGGGAAGGAATATGATTTTTCGAGAGTGGGACTTGTGCTGTAGAAGGCTGCTTTTGAATAGTGTTACCCAATACGATGTCTAATCCGTTTTGGAATGCATGCTATATAAACGTACACCTTTTCTGTGCCTGCTTCTGGCTCGCATTTAAAATAAGCTACCAGCCCAAGCCAAATGTTATAATTAATTTTCCCCGGTTTGTCTTGTGCGAGGCATTTAGCGTTGGTTTCCTATTGCTTTCCTTTTGCAACAGTTTTGTTTTGGAGGAGTGTATATGACAAACTGTTATGTAAATTTGTCTTGTATCACAACCACATCCTCCAACGCATCGCAATGTTATCTGTGTTCCTTCAAGGTCAGCAGCCCAAGCTGTCCAGCACTAACTGTATTAAACTAATCAGACATCACTCATAGACATACACTTCATTAGTTTAACTTACAGTTACATTGACCTAAGATAACTTAACTCCAATTTGTCAAGTAACCCACGTCTTGGGGGGAGGGGGAGGGAATGATGCCAAAAAAAACCCCAAAACCCCACCAAAAAAAACCCCAACCCAACAAAAAAAACTCAACCCAGCAGCTTGAAAACTCACTTGAAGTTAATAAACTTGCAATCTGTCATAGTCTTATGTGCAAATATAACCTTTCCTGACAGCAAATAAATCTGATCTAACCAATAGAGCATCTTAAAGGGAGGAAAGCTTTTTCTTTGCTGTTAAGAGTTTGATCAGACAGAATCAAATAGTCAAAGTTCACAAAGATGCGATGTTTAAAAAAGGGTTTGTACCTTATCCTCGCAGGCAGGATAAAATTTTAGGAACAAGGGCTGATGTGACTGGTGAGAGGAAAACTGATTAGAGGTACCTTCTACTTTACTTGCACATTTTTAATGTTTGTTTTGTAATTGAATGTTTCAGGTATTTTATACTTTCAGTTTAATAAGCGCATCAGACTACAACCGAATGAGGCTGACTACTCTCTCCTGTTAGAAAAAAAACATTGATTAAAATTAACCTTGATTCTTTCTTTTATTTCTAGCTTGCTAGTAACCACTAAAGATCTGCTTCCCAGGTATCTAAGAAAAAATTCTCATTGCAAACTGGCAGGAGTGTGTGTTTTGAGTGACACATTTAAATATTCCAATCTTTTTGTGAGGTGCTGGGAAATACCAAGTTTGCATTATTTATAATACTGACATCGTTTGTGGACTAAAAATTTTCTTTTACAAGTGATTTTCATAGATGTGAGGTCTCATAAATACCTTGTTTCTATTTGTGCATTTAATAGTACGGAAAGGTCACAGGTATTTCGAGGGCAAACGTTTTTGTTGTCGGAGCTGCATTAGTAAATTTTCATTTTCAAACTGTGCTTTATTTCAAGATGCTGGTATGTATGAGAAATAACGCTGATGCTAACTAGTGTTGCAATGCTTCTATACAGCAGTAGTATACGTACGTTTTAAAAGATGTTTAATACGTACAAGCCGATTATAGGAAGGAAGCAGGTTGTTTAGATTTCAAGTGATGTTCAGTGAGTTAAAGAACCGTCTTAAAAAGTGCTTTTGAAGCAGTGTAAAGTGCAGAATCATAGATGTTAAATTCAGATGCTCTGCAGTGACCAGAGACTTTGTGATGAACTTGCAAATACTTTTATTGGAGAACAGACATGTACTCCCTTGAGGAACACTTAAAACTGAACTGATAACAAGCAGTGCGCCTAATGTTACTTCTGTGAACCGTGCAGTCGATGTCTCGGTGTGCAAAATGATGTTCCCGTGCAAAAATTAGATTTACCCAGAATTTTCACAGGGAGAAGATGCCTTCACCCTTCAAGGGGAACACACGTAGCTATTATGGAAGGTATCTGCCACTTCGTATTTTATCTTCAACGCTGCATAAATTTGTATTATTTCCCCAGTGCGAAGGCTGTTCTGCGTTTCTCTAGAAAAACGTTTCTTTTCTGTTCTCATGGCTTTGTTGTGCAATGTGTCGTTAAACCAGCTCACGTCTTCATTCATCTCCTCGCAGGAGGACAGAAGCCCTGATGAATGGGGAAGATCAGGCACACAGCGAGTCCCTCCAACTTGGAAGGCCATAAGGGGAGTTTTTAAAGGCGGCATACTTGGCTAGTAAACTTGAAATGGTCTAATATATTGATGTACAGCTGTTCTAAGAGCTTTCTTAATTGCTATATAGAGACTCACATGATTTTTCCTTAATTGGAAAGAAGCTGTCTGTTTGGACAACGCATTAGTACAAGGAGTTTCATCCTTGTGGTGACAATCTCCAAATTACGGCATTTGAAATGTACTGGAAAAGGGCAGAATTACTGTCTGCTTTCTCTAGACAAGTTTTTCAACAATTGAAGAGTGTTTTTAGCAGTTGATGGAATATTACCGTCTTCATTCTGTAAATTAGGAAGGTCCAGCAGAGACGTGACCTCCTCACGGCAGTCCGCAGAGCTGCTGCGTTGTCTGCTTTGTCTCCCAACTTGCTTCAGACAGCTTAAACTCTTCGATAAATGTAGATGTCTGATCTTGTCTAAAGTTGTTTTCTGTAGCACAGAGTGACTATTCAGTAATCCTAGAAAGCATGTAACAAAAATGAATTTTTTTAGCCTTTTTTTTACTTAGTCGAGTTCTCAAAAAAAAATACTGCTTGCAGAATTCAATGAAAAAAGGTTGCTCTCTTTTTTTTCTCCTAATTCTATTATTTATTACCATGAGCAATCTTTTAAATTTCAGATAATAAAACTGTTGATAGGACACACTAGACATAAAGCAATTTATCTTTTAGGGACTATCCTCTGCACAAAGTAATTCAAAGGCAAAAAAGTTAGTATCATAAGACTTAGATCTGCAGAACGGAGAGACTAAATGCAGTGTATCTTCCAGTCCGTTTTAATAGCAGTGCTAGATTATTTTAAAAAATATATATATAAATATTATGTGTAACATTCAGTACTGCCCCCCAGGTAGCTGTTCACATGAATAAAGATTTTATTTGTAACAGACTCTAGCCCTGCAATACCCCTAGGGTAAATGTTAGCATATATATACCCCTTGATATTTGACAACTATATTTTAAAGACAAACTATGCTTTTTACATTTTACAAAAGAGAGAACAAATCATTGTTTTCAATTAATAGAACTCTGGAATAAAAAGAAACCACCACAACCAAACCTGGGGGGTGTGGTGTTCGGCAATGTATAGTATATTCCAAGAGTATATAATGTAGATGTGTTGCATTTTTTTAAATAACCTCTTAAAGATGACTAGATTTAGGATTGTTTCAGAGTTGATGTTTTCATCCTGTTCTATAAGGAGAAAATGCATTATTATAGAGTGAATTCTTTATTAGCTGATGGACTGGCGTTGGCTAAATGTGGTCTTCAACACAGCAGTCTTGTACATTTTTATTCCAGTGAGTACAGTGTATGAGCAGTCCCACTGAAAACGCAGCGCAGCTTGCATGTGTGAGCATTCCTAAGCTCGAGTACATACTGTTTTCTAGACATTTTTCCTTTCAAAAAACCACCTGCAAATAATACGTCCTGGGGAAGATGGTTGAAGATGTGAGGTGAAGCAAGGCAGGGCACATTTCAGCCATTTCATTAAAGCTGAATACATAGATGTCCATTTGTGCAGGGAATATTCCTGTCGTCTTACATCTTTTTGCCAAAGAGTGAAAGTGCATCCTTATATAACCTTTGTAGGAAGTGGAATAATTTTCCCTGCGTTAGAGGCCTTCCCAGAATTTGGCCCTAATAACACTCAGGTGAGAAATAAAGAAATGGTATGTGTGAGCAGTGTATTAGTTAAATAACCATGCACTTGCGGATTAAAAAAACCGATTACCTGATACTGAGCATTTTTTATTGACATAATTTATGGTGTTTGCTTCTGTATATAGGTGAATAAAACTTGCATCTCATTTATGGTATTGACTAAGAGTGAATTTTGGTCTTGTCGCTCAACTTCCTTGCATTTGAAGAGGGGATGTGTCTCACCTTATTGGAATTGCTGAATAATTTTCTGCCCAGAGCTCTAGTAAGTTCCACGGCATTTCTTTGTTGCTCAGTGTAAGCTTAATAACTGTCTGTGTATGTGTGTTTTAGCTGCAGTTTTATGTCAGATGCAGTGGCACGTGCTCCTAAAGAACAGACTGGTGAATTGTCCTCTGTGCTTTGATTAGTTCATACAGAGGGATGAAGAAATAAGGTGGCTAAGTGTAATAGCCAGTATTGCCTGAAGACAGGGTTCAGGTATTATCTTTGACTAAAAACACCATATGGGTATAATTTACTCATTTCTCTAGCCTTAGTGATGGATACAAATAAAGACGTTCATACTTTGCTGTAGAGATGTCTAAACAAGGAATAACAGAAATCCTTAGTTTAAAGAGACCCTGCTTAGTCCCGTGCTCCTCTTTTACGCTCCCAAGCTGAGTAAAGGGTCATCACTTCTTTAATTTCATTAGTGCTAAACTTGCTTACATTTACTTTTTTTTCTTATTTTTTTGAACAGATAAGTTGAGTTCACCAAGGTTAGTTCACACGGGCTTGTGCAAACGCATACACGTTCCTCCTGCCCACGCTTTGCTCTTGCTGGTTGGGATCTAGCTTCGCACTGAGGGCCAGATGGCCGTCCTAGCGCCGTGTTGAGCCTAAACTAATAAACCCTACCGAGATACGAGACACAGGCACCATGTATTGAGCTAAAACAACTTTGTGACTTCTGACCAGAGTTGGCTGGTGTCCAGCCAGCTTAAAGTGTAAGCAAAGAGAATATATGTCCATATGGAACAGCATGAAGCTCCACCACTTATTACAGATGATGCTCTCCACTTCTATAGCCTTGGATGGTAGAGGGTGTCCCAGCCTGAGTAACGGGTGTGAAATTCTCTCTGATGAGGGAGAACTTGGAGGCCATCTGATGCTGGAAGTACGTAACGTGGGAATGTACGTGTAAAACTGGGTTTTGTTTGATTTAGGTTAATATCGCCCAAAATCTGTTCTGAATGCTTCTTCTGAAAATGTTATCGTTCACAGTAAACTTCCAAAGAAGAGCATATAATCAAGTGTATTTGAGAATGATTTTTATCAGAACGCTAATATAAAACAATGATCTGATAAAGTTAACAAAAGAAAAATGTTTTAAGTTCTGTGATTGATTTTCTTTTTATTTTTAATTGGGAAAATAGTGTAAGTCAAGGTAAAAAATAAAGTAATTGGTGAAAATATTAATCCATTAAAAAATTAAGTGAGGTCTAAGGGCAAAATCATTTCCCATTGAGGATCACAGTGCTGCTGTGGTTTCTCTGCTCACCATTAGACTGCTAAAATTTACTTTTTGGTATGACAGAGAGAGGCTGCCTGAAAGTTTTCATGAAGCCAGCGACGGAGGTGGGATCCCCTTTGTCAGGCAGATTAATTACCTTGCTGCCGTTGTGCAGAGGGGCCAGAAGCGATGTTCTGGTGCTCAGTGTCCTTGTACTGTACGGCAACTTAGGAGCAAATGTTTTTATTCTTAGTCTGGCTGCGTAAAAACTTGGGGGAAGGAATCCAGTAACAAAAAAACCCCTTTTTTAAGAAACGGGATAAATAATTTCCTAAGTAAACTACCTGAAATTTATTCAGGCAGACAGCAATGTGATCTTAAACATTCACTTTGCATTAATCAACTTTGCCTCAGATAAAATGCTGGCAGATGGTAGCTATTCATTTTAAAAGTGACAGGTTTTCTTTAGGTTTCTGTGTGGAAACCCCCACATGCATGCTTCCCTCCAAAAACTTTAGTTGTTTAATTTGTCCAACATGCTTTTTTCTTTTTTTTAAATACAGTCCTGTTATTAGGCAATTTCACAATTTGGAGAGTTAAAAGAGCTTTTAGATGAATTTTAAGTGCAGGCTCCTTCCTTTGAAGTCAGTGGAAGTATATATATGATCTCAACGTTGGCAGAAATAAGATGGGAATGATGAACACAATTCAAGGAGAGGTGCAGGACCAGGAAGGATGCTGCTTGGGACTGCTGGGTGATCTGTAGGAAGTTCTAATGTGAAATGGCAGTTGTCCGTTTGATCTGCAAAAGATTTGCTGAAATTCCAGAAAAATACTCTGAAACAAGGGAAGAACAAGTCTGTTTTTTCAAACCCTGGCATGTGTTTTCCTTTATGTTCTCCAGTGCTGGGTGAAATCTTTAGTTTTCTTTCTGAAATGAATTTTATGAATCACCTGGAGAATTGATATTTACATCGCTGGCAGTAAAATGTAATGAAATTGTGCATTATGTTTCAGTATTTCTACACTTAGGGTTTTAATGAGTATTTTATCTGTCCTTTTAAATGGGATCTGTGTATATATTTTATTTCTAGATTAGTTATGGATTGCATTTCTATTTTCACATAACAAATATATGCAATACTATATTGTAAGGATATGATACTTTCTGTAATTCATTGTCGTTCTAGTCCATAACACTAATTTGATCTTCCAAAGGGAAAGAAACAAAGCTTTTGGTTTGCATCTAATAAAGAGTAAAATCTTGATTTTTTTTTTTTCCCCCTTTTTTTCCCTGTGCTGCTTTTCCTAATCTCAATTTTTTTTTTTCACCTAAGAAGTAAATAATACAAATTTTGTCAGATACTTGGTTTGCACATGATTTGGATATATAGCTGTATATTCCGGTGTCATAAATACTAGCTTTCTTAATGAGGACTCACAACTTGGCAGGATTTTGTGAATTGATATATAATGAAATGTTATGCAAACTGGTTTTATCAAAACAGATTGGGGAGAAGACCTACATTAACATTAATATTTTTTTCTTTTTGGTTTTTTTTTGGCAAGCATTACCCTGACCCAATAATATGGAATTTTTAAAGTCTTGGTTCAGGTAGCTGAGGACATCTCAGTTGCCAGTCTACAACAGACCAAGAATTTCTTTAGCTACCTAGTCCGACCTGAACCACCGTAGCCGAGAGCTCAGTACCCTGCTCAGCTGGTTTTGCTTCCAGTCGCACCGTAACTGTTCAGTCTCCATTGACTACTACTGCTGGATAGGGCTTTCCCTGTGCTTGGGTGCTACAGACTTGGAAGTTCAAGCAATATATCTAGAGAAGCTTTGTCACACCAGCTGTGGGCTCTTCCCATCTCCTGTGGGTGTCCATGAGTTTCTGTGTGGATTTTGAAGGCACTAATGAGGTCCGTGGTCACTAGAAAACGTGCCCAGAGGTGTTTTCTGCTTTAATCTCCTTGATTTCTCTGCGATTGCAACTGTGTATGGAATTGTAACACGGGCATGAAAGGATAGGCAGGTGATACCTGTCAACAAGTAGCACATCTTTGGTAGGGTTGTGGAGGGACGGCAGAGTGAAGTGGTGCTCCTGGTCCAGCATCCACACGGCACGTTATTTCTGGGGGTTTTGCTTCAGACCAAGTGTAGCCTGGTTCTTAAGGACTGAGTGTCCATAAGATGAGTCTGGAGTCCATTAAATGCTCTCCAGGAGCATCAACTCCTGGCTTTGTTTCATCTGAAGGGATAGGGTTCAGGGTCTTGGAGGGCAGTCTGGTGTGAGCTGAGGCATTCTAGACAAGGATGGTTGGGAGAGTCTACTTTGTAAAGGCTATTCAGAATCAAACTGATATGTGAGCCTAAATTAATCCATAAAATACTTGATTTTGTGGTTTATGATGTTATTTCTTCACTAAACATACAGTCTATATGCCAAATTACGATGCGATGGAATGTGTTTAATTGAAGATGGAATTCTGACTCCCCCAAACCACAGTTTGATCAATTTATTTCCTCCTCCTCCTCTTCCCTCTTACACTACTCAGCCCAAGCTTGGGAATGATACCTGTTATTGCTGTGCTTTGGATCATGATGACTAATTTACCCTCCCTTCAAAAAAAAAACCAAGGATCCATGTAAATTATGTCTATTTATTTGAATATCTTTGGCAAGTACAGAGCAACTGAAAGACTTTTTTTTGTTCATCATTCTGTAATGATTTTTGCAGTCTCCTTATTCTCTTGGACAGTATTTCCTCTTTCTTGCCTTTGTCCTTTGTCCCTGTCTTTTCCTCCCTTCCTCCTGCACACATACTCTGATGGTCCAGTGGACACAGTCATTTTAAAGATTGCTTTCCATTTCAGAGCAGGGTTGGTTTTTTTTGTTTATGTTTATAACCTTGCCTACTTGTTCATCATTTTTTGTTTTAGCTCTCTTAATTTCCATCTTGTAGCATGCTGGAGCTTATGCTTCTGTCCAATAGAAGTTTGAAGAAAGGATAAAGGAAACAACAGTGGACACACCATCAAAAGCAAATACATGATTTTATTTTTGCAGTGTTAGTACTGGAAGAATTTATACCTGTTAACAGTGTTATTTCTAATAATTACTCTGAGGAAAGATGTATCTAGAGTTGGCCTAATATTTTCTCTCACCAATTTTACCTGATGTAGCTACTTAAATTGTTTAGTGAGTTATCAAATGGTTTTAAGAAAAGGTGTAAATTATTATAAATAAAACAATACAAAATTTATTTCAAATATAATTTTATTGCAGCTAAGTGATATTCCTACTACAAATTTTGTTAACTTGTGCTTTCTTTAAGAGTGATAATCTCATCTTAACATAACATATTCTTCATGTAATGAAGATGTGTGTCTATTTGGAGTATGGAAAAATCTTCATGGAATTAAGTGTTAACACTGTAACATGAAGAAATTTTTGAATGCACATAATACTATGTATATTACATATAGAAGAATTAAAAAAATTGAAGAGGAGTAATTTGAGAACAGCTGCAATTTTTTATTTATGTAAGAGAATATCCCATTTTTAATTAAAGATGGAATTTAAGAATGATAAATAGAACCATTATCTGGTAGCAGTTAGTTTGCAGGCGCTTTTTTTCCTACTGTTCTGCAGATTGCTGCAGGTTTGACAGTGCCTTTGGCTTTTGTGAACAAAACGCATTTCCTTCTCATGACAGAATAGTTGTAACTCACTAAACATGGAACAGTTTTTATGCATAGCAACGTCTCGATGTTTAAACCCTGAGGAATAGAATTATTTTAAACTGTGCATATACAGAAATTTCCTGGTAATCAATTTTATTAAAAACATAACAGCTAAAAATTTTATATGCTAAATACATTCAAAGAAATAATGCTAAAGATACTAAAACTATGCAAGAAGAGATGAATTTCAGGGGAAATTGTAATGAAGGTTTTTTTTTTTAGTTTATTTTTTTCAGAGTGAAATTATTCCTGGATTAACTTATAGCAAGAGAAATACTCCTTCTATCTGTACTGTAATAAATTGTAGATGAGCCAAAATTAGATGTTATTTCTGAAGGAAGTACTGAAGTGCTCTACATCATACTGTTTACAGTGCCAGACATAACTTCTGTCTGCCTTGTAGCCATTGACAAAAAAAGGAATGTGTGCGTTAGACCTGTTTTCCTTCAAGGGTGTCCAGTTCATCTTGATGCAGGCTGCGGCTCATGTTGGAGGTTAATAGGTGGACAAAGCTTTTGATTAGATAGATTGCAGGGGTTCTTTACAAACAGCCTATTTTGCTGCACTTGTCAAGTTCTTGAAGTTTTTTAGTCTTCAGTAGTAGATCGACCTTTTTCTTACTTGTTCTCTTTTTTGACTTTAGCCGTTAAACTACTTCTTTATGCTGTCCTCATCCTAGATTAAAGTTGGTTCTCAATTAGTGTTGGTCTTTGCTGGTTGGTATCAAAGTGGGAGGAAAAAGAAGTTGGGTAGGTTCTTTGGGAGTAAATTGAGTTAGTCCAACATTGCCATCAGTCATTATTCATCTCTTGGTATCTCCGACTCTCAGTTATTCCAGGAGAAAATAGTGACTTCATACCTGTCCTAGTATCATACAAGTCATGCCTGCTGATCCTGCTGGTTTTGACTCTTCTTTCCATGACTCTCAGAAAAATTCAGTATCCTAACTGGCAGAGAAGTTCTGTTGTCCAGGTTTAATTGACTGTTGTGTTTACTGGTTGCTTTAGGTGGTGTCTTCAAGAAGTCTCTCAAGAAACCTATCTGGAAGAGGACTTGGTTAGAGAGTCCTCATAGCTATCTGTTCTAGACTTGTGTTGCCATCTGCTCAAGGTTATACTACTCTTGTGAGGTTTAATGCGGGCCTTGCAAAGGATTTTGTGGCCCCAAGCTAGTTTGGAATCAGTCTTCAGTGGTTTCTGTGGCTGTTGAAGCATTCAAGTCTGAAGTGCTTTAAACACAGTTCTCGGGTCTTGTGCAAGAGGACTGAAGCTCCCTAGGCAGAGGTGGTGGGAGTTTCAGAAAAGAATAGTTTCTGGAAAGACTATGGAAAAGCAGAGTCTGATGGATTTATTCAAAATTATATCTTGAGTTAGAAATTATAAAACCTACCTTTGCTTCCATTTTTTTTAACATGCAGCAGAGAACCTAGAGAGTGGTCTTACATTGAATTAATACTTGTTCTGGTGTAAATAGACTGAAAAATACTTGTATACATCTTGGCGTATCAATACAGGAAAAAAAATCTAGATTTTAATGTGCCATGCTGTGTTATGATGAGTGGAGTGTACATTCAGTATCAAAATGTAAGCATCTATACTTTTAAAACACTGATTTCCAATGTTAGCAGTTGGATGGAAGGTCATTGACGTGGATCGCAGGGGGTCTCAGGGGTTGAGATGTGTTTGAAGACAATATTTGCGGTGTCTCCGTACCTTCTGTCGTTAGCAGGCATTCACCAAAGGACTGTCCTTTGATTATATTTTGCACGCGGCTCTTAAGTTTTCTTAGATACTCATTGGAAAACTGTGAAGTTTCCCTGTGCCTTCAAGAGGCCCGTTGGTGGGTGATGAGACCGGTGTGTTCAGAGCGTGTGTGGAGTCGGTATGTCTGAGCGAGCGGGGTGGATGAATTGGTGGCGGGGGGAGGCAGTTTGGGATACTTGTGTGCTTCCTGCATTTCTAAGCAGTATAAAGGCTATTTCAGCTGTTGAGATGAAGCTCAGCAGCTGCTCTGCAAACTCCTAACAAAACAGGGGCCTGAATTTTCTTTATCTCGAGCATCTGCCTCTGACCACAGATGTTGCTGGGGCTCTGCGTTTCTCTGAACCGGTAGTCTTTGAATTACACGGTCGATATATAGCAATAATGAGAACAGTTTATATTGGATAAGATGGGACTCGGAGATAATATTGTTACCTATTAATTACTAGGTACATACTAAGACTCTGAATCACGAAGAGAAAAGCTGTGTGTGCGAAGCAAAGGCTTTGCACAAGAGGAAAACAACTACGCAGCCATGCTCTGGGCTGTTACAGCATCACTGTGGTATTTGCCTTCCCATTATCACTTTAGCTCGCTTTTCCGCAGCGTATTTTGATCCATACATATGTTACTTTTTTTTTCTTTTGCTCCAGCATGTGCTGTGGAATTTAAAACTGTAACTTCATTAACTATTGTGCACAATATCTTTAATTTTGTCTTTAAAATACGGAGGGGTTTGTAGTGTCAGTGGTGGTACATTTAACGTAGAATATTCTGTGGTTTTGGAGATTCCCAGTATTACACGCCAGAGCAGCCTTCTGACCGCGAAGCCCAACCACGCTTGTTCTATTAGCTGTACTTCAGAAGTATTTCTTTAGTTTTTTCCTCAGATGGATAACCAATATGGAACATTCTGTCCACAGAAGTCTTATTAAAGAGGTTAGAGCATCCTGCTAATTAGGAAAAAATAATTAGGCAGATTGTTGCGCCTGTAACCAGAATTGTATATTTTAATGCATTTTGAAATGAGGTATGCTCACTTCTCCTATTGTAAAATACACTTCTAAATGTCTGGAAACACTCTTTTGGAGCAGATTATGCACTCAGAATAAGAAAACAATAACATTTTAATTTTTGAATTTATTAAATAAACTAGAAAATATATGAGGGTTGGAGCTAGATGATCTTTAAGGTTCCTTCCAAACCATTCTATGATCCTATATGCTGTAAAATTGGTGAAATCAATAATGCATGCCAGCTTCTTATTGTGGCAGTCAAAATTGTTTTGTTACCTTCCCGTTGGTAGGTTTAAAGTTTTTTTTAACCACCCTAAGGAGAAGTTGGATTAAGTTTGTAGGAAGAAGCAGTATAGTTCGTGGCTGCTTTAAAATTAGGTGTAGATGGTAGACAAATCTCACAAATCCCTCTTTGGCTACTTCAAGCTAAAATGCATTGACCACTGTTTCAGTGAGTCTTGGGAAGTTTATTGTGTTTAAAGCTGGATCAAACCCACTTGTGAGTGCTCTTGCAGTGCTGTTACAGTCTTTTGGTCTGGAAGCTGAAAACTAAGCTCACTCTCAACTGTGGGGTGACCTGAAAGCAAACCATTGAGGTCGGTTGGGTTTTTGTGGTTCGCATCGTTATTCCTGGTAGGTACAAATGACCAGCGTGGCATTTCTTTGTTTGCCAAAGTACCATGCGGAGAGCAAGGAATTTTTGTCTGGGGAGAAGAAAGTCTGATTTAAGATACATACATATATATATTTAAGATGGATTTCTCCTAAACGTCTACATTTTAACTTTTTTTCAGCAGTGCCCTACTACAAACTTTAATTAGTATTAACCTTTTTTCAGCCTTGTCACTGCATTTTGCAAAATGCTTTGGCTGGCGGATGAGCCGTGTAGCTGGGAGCGGTGGGCAGCGACCTGCAGCCTGTCTCAGGACCGTCCTTTGGGTTGCAATTCAAGATACAGATGTTGGAATCGGTGAGACGAGGTTGGCGACCATCTGGATGTCGGCCATCTGCTCCTTCCTGCAGAAGCACAGAGCGATACGTTTGGAGGGGTCCCTGTCCCTTCTTGTCACAGCCTGAGTCAAGACGATTCAGAATTGAGTCTTTGAAGGCTGATTTGTGACTATCGGATTGCCAAGTGCTTGGCACTTAGTGATGTAAGGGGTTAGAGCGGGGAAAAATGGACAAATACTTCTCGACAAGATTTAGAAATGACCTGTGTGAATGGACTTCAGCAAAGCACTGTGGGCTGAAGATCATATAGCTGAGGTCTAGCAGTGTGGAGGAAGAAACCATGGAGCAAAGGGCGATGCAGAATGCTATGTTAACTGATAGAAAATGGGCAGTAATGCCCCATCAGGGCATGGGGCCTGTTAATTATTTTGCTGAAGCATCAGGAAATATGCACAGGAAGTACACAGAATTTGTACCGTGTGGAAGCAGAACTGTGAATACAGGGACTGGAGGATGGAGTAATCAGGTATGGTCCGCTTAAGGAAAGCCTTCCTACTCCCAGTGAAAGGAGGCTGAAAAGAAGACAAAAATATTATAATACTTATTTTTGTGGTGCCAGCCTCTGCCACTGCCAAACCTTCTGTATTTGCCGAGTGTCAGCTCTGCCTTTGGCGAATCAGATTTGTGTTCAGCATCTGTGCTGACCTGTAGATTCGCGCCCCTCCGTGCTCCTGCAGTTCGGTTTTCAGCCTGGAATCTGGGACTGTTATCAACCAGATGGGTCTAGGTAGTTAGCATGATGTCATGTCTCTCAAGCAGTTTATAGAACAGGGGTGAAATTTATGCCAATAAATATTTTAGATTGTTTTTGTTTGGCTGCCCCAGGAGAAGGTTTTCCTTAGGTGAGAGGTTATTTTGCAAGCGACTCGGCTCTATGATGTGTTGATGGTTTCAGTACATAGGAGGCTTCTCTCCCTTCAGAGGTTGAAATTGAGGCTCGCACTTAATAGCTTTACAGATTCTTGTTTAATTACTGGTCGTTCTTCTGATGTGGATGACTCATTTAGCCTTCAGTGATCGGAAGTGTTCTGGCCTTCCATATAACTACACATACATATTTTTGCTCCTAAGAACCACAAGAATGCCTGTTTTTCTCTTGCATGACTCGTTTCCTTGGGTAATACAGAGAAAATGATCTGTGAGGGGTATGAACTGAGACAAGGTGCATTCTTAACAAATTCGCATCGGTCCAGGTGGGTGTTGGTACGCACTTGAACTCTGCCCGTTCAGTTCTTGCCTGGAAGGACGTGCTTGGCTCTGTCTTATGGGTTGTTCTTAGTATTATTGCTGCTATTATTAATACGTGTATAGATTATTAATGCATCATAGTATTTCTAGAAGTCCATACATCTATATTGGTATTTCAAATTAGGCAGCATTTCACATGATACAGGTATGTTGTTTTGGAAATATTTGGTGTTTATTGAGAAGTGGGCATGAAAAAGATCGTTATTTCTTCTCATCTGCCAACATACTTGTGGTGGAAAGTGAATTCTCTTCCTTTGCCCCTGGCTCTAGCCCCTTACCTTTTGGATTTGCCCTTCTGTGTCCTTCCTGCAGATTTGGGGAGCCATGGAATGCATTAGAGAGGAAAGGCAAAATTGCCTGCACGTCAGAATTAGGGATTTTATCATTAGCTGTTTCCTTATGTGCATTGAGTAGTTTCGAAGAACATTTACGGTAATTTTCAGGCACCATTTGCAGACCAGTTTATGGATGACTCCAGCTTAATTATCTTGGCTCTCCATATCTCTTAAATGTCTGTGTTTTACCATGTTCTGGCATGGTAAAATGTTAAAATTTACATTAAATCATTTCAGGTTAAACTTTCACCAGCTTTTCTTCCTGGCATTTTGGGCTGTGACATTGCATGTGTCCTGGTGGAGGCCCATCACAAAAATACAGGCTTTCAATTTACCAGCAGATAAGCCTTTCTGTATCAAGAGGTTGTCTTGTGCTGAGATCTAAATAAATTTGCGTTCATCTCAATAAATGTGGAAGTTTTGAACCTTGACTTTCTAATGCATCACAGTTGGGTATTTATTTCCCTGCTCTGTCAAGGAGGATGACTGAAGTAAGACCACGAGCTGATTACTCCCTGTATTAGATAATAATTTCTTAATGTGGGAGGGATATTAAAAAGAATAGATGTGTGTACTCTTGGAAGGCTCTTTATGGAATAAGGCTTAAGCAATGCTGTAAATAGGATGCATGTTCCCTTTCATGCTGAGTCAGATATAGCTTGGCTGTTGTGGGATGAATATGCTAACACCCAGGACAAAAAAATCAAGAAGGTCTTAGAAAACACTTGCAAAACATATGGTGACTCTACTATCTTTAAAAATTGGCATTATTCCTGTGATGCATTGTCACCCTTGGGTTTTAGGTGGGCAGCAGTTGGAGTTTGATTAAAGACCAGCCCTGGTTCTGGCTATAGATATGTCTCTGAAGTGCATATTTGTTTCTCCCCATCATGTGTTTGTCTTACAATGCACCAATGGCAAATAAATCTGAGTTTGACTTAAATTTTAAAAAAACCTGTTGGTGTTTGGGTATCCACACGCAGCAGTCAGGAGGCTGCTTGGTGAAGGGGCCGTCAGAAGGGTCGTTGGGTGTCCGTCCTCTGGAAAGCCAGTGCATCAGTGGTCAACTAAATCTGGGCTCTTCTTTGGGGAAGCCTGAATCATCATTAGAGATGAAATGCCTATTTTAAATGAAAGATAACTGATTTGATTGGTGGTTTCTTTTTCTTCACTAATGACATTTAAGAAAGAAACCCAAGGGTTCTGAGGGTGGCTGTTAAAGTTTGAAGTTACTTCCATATGCCAAAATAGGTTTTTATTAATTGGACTTAGCCTTAGTCTTCAAGGCCAGGCTGGATGAGACTTTAAGCAACCTCGTCTAGTGGTGTCCCTGCCCATGGCAGGGGGTTGGAACTAGATGATCTTTAAGGTCCCTTCCAACCCAAACCATTCCATGATTCTATGATTCTTATAAGATAAGACCTTGTAAAAGTATATATATTTGTGTTTGCTTTTTGCTTGGTGTGTTTTGTGTTACTTTTTTTGTAACAGCTTTTTCTGAATCATGTAACTAAATGTAGGACAAGATGCTGCAAGTGTAGTTTGTGTTTTATGGAGTGCTCTAAAGCCACAATAATCCACAAGATGGATGTGAGAAGGATGGTAATCATAGGACGGATAGCAATAATGACTTTGTTTCATTTTTTTAAGGGTGTTGAACTGTATTTTATTTGTGTGAGCTTTTTAAAGCCTTAAGGTTGATCTGCAGTAGTATATTATCAACTGTTTTACTCTTTTGATTTTGGTTGGTGGACTCTACAATGGCTTTAGTGTCATTCCAAGTGGCTTTTCTTAGAAACTTTCCACCCTACTTAAATATTTTAAGATGCCTTCATTATAAGAGCCCTTGAAATCAAGATTTTTTTTTTTTTCCTCCTGTGATGGCATATGAATATGGTTTTGCCATAGTGGCACTTACCCATTTCAGATTATTTTCTACCTCTGAATATTGTGTGATTTCTTGTTAAAGTGAATGACAAGATGATGTATGACACACTTGAGATGGTATTGAGCAGAGTATAGTTGGAAAATTGCAGTGATAATTTTCTTTTTACATCTCAAACTTACAAGCCGTTGAAGGGAAAATAAAAAAGTATAACAGGCAACTCAAGAAAAAGCATAAGGGGAAACCTTGAAAAATTACAGGGAAATTTCCATAACAGATACACTAGTAATGCTGGTTTAATAATGATTTCCTGTCATGAACTATTTTTATCACTTGCCTGCTCTGACGTGGCATTCTATTTAACATTTTTGAGAGCCATGTTTTAATCAGATTAAGCTCAAGGAAACCGATAGGTATCTGTTTGGCTCATGACTTCTGCTTCTGTTTCTGATTTAGTCACAAGACTGTTGTTGCTGGAATCTTTTAAAATCCATTTTGCTTCCCCTTGCAGCCGGCTTACGGTGTGCAAGCCCGGAGGTTGTGTGCCAGGGATTTTTGTGATATACGCACAGGGTGAATTGTGGAATTATTTTGTAAATTAGACTGATACAAACTGTGTCTTTTCCTCATGTGATTAAATAGCTAAAAATAGCTATCTATTTTTAGTTTTGAGCACAGTAATGTTTCTTAGGAACAAACTCACCCAAAGCAGTGTGGTAGGAAAGGCTGATCATGAATAATGCTGCATTGGGATCTACTTAACGTGAACCAAAAATGTTTTATAAATTTAAATAAAACACTAGTTTTGCTTGCATCATTTTATATAATGTGCAACATTAACAGTGCTTCCCATACAAGAGGGGTCATGAGAATAAAATGTAAATACATGCATTTTTATCCTTGATATTTTAATGTTGTTCGCTCATTTTACTAAAATAAGAGAACAGGAAAGTTTGTAAGCAAAATTCTTAGTTATGTCCTCCAATGTTATGCAGATCCTGCAAGTATAGGAAATGACCTCCCCAAAAAAAGTGCTGTATAATATTTGGGTCTGTTGGTTGTGCTTGCATATTAAGTGGACTTGAACCTCATTCGATGGTCTCGACGTCTTGGAGCATGGGGGAGGATCAGCTGCTTGGCTTTTAAAAAGCTCCGTCTATACACGCTTTCAGAATTTCCAGAGCAAAAAACATGTATTAAATTTCTAATGACCTCTTTTGTCTGCTACAAACAGAGATTTTTGCCCACAGAGTAGAGACAATATTCAACAGCTTGGTTTGTATTGTATCTTCCTTCAGTATGTTATTTATTTGGTTGATGTGCTAGAAAACTGTGAGGCTAAGAATTAATAAAGGTTATTAGTTACTTTCCATAATAAAATTAGCTGACCTTTAAATAAGAGCATTATACAGGAGATCTCTAAGTGGAAAAATGACAGAATGCATTTTTAATACGGTAGCCATTTCGATTACTAAATCTTACAGTCACAATATAGAAAGTACATGCTGTGATTAAATGTTACTCTCGACTGTGTATTTTCAGACAACAGTGAAATCAGTGAGATTTTTGTGTTCAGCGCGGAATTTAACCCCTTGGTTACACTTTCTGCCACTTCTTATATTTGATTACATTTGAACAATACCGAAAAATGAAGATGCAACTTAATTTTCTAAAAATGAATGTCCTTTGGAACCAGCAGCAATGGGAGCTTTCTGTGGTTTTTATTAAGCGTGATGATATGCAGATTCCTTGAGTGCTCGAACAGACTGTCTTGGGTTGCTATCAGGCATATGTGATGTACGCCCTGTAGCCGGTCAGATGCAGTTCACTGTATCAGTGTGCTATTATGTATTAATCTTTCCAGTGTCTGAATTTGTCTACCATTTTAAAGAGAGTCACTACGAAATACAATATTCCACGTCAAGTTTACGTGCACACCTTCTGTTTTTAAGTTGGGAACGGGATACACCTCATTTCCAAAGGAGCTTTTAGAGCAAACTTAATCTTTTTTTGTACTAATACAGGGTTTGTACTAAATAATGGCATGATTAATTGTGCCTCTCTCTAAAAAATTTCTTCTAAAGACTTAATAAATACTCTGTATTTTTATTGCTATGTTTGGAACTTTGATAATAGATATAAGGATTCTATTATGGTTTGGATTTCAGGTAAACTGGAGTACCACAGCACAAGCAAATCTGTAGTTTTTCAAATTTTGACTAGGTCTTATAACATTTGTTGAAATCCTTACAAGATATTCATCTATTTGTAGCATCATATAGGTCTGTCTCCCCATCTGTCTCTGTTTTTCATGACAACGAGGCTCTGGTACATTTTTTTTTTTCCTTCACTTTAGTACTTATTCATTGAAGCCCACTGTAATGCTGTTTCTATCATAGTTATTTGTCCAACAGCTTTTATTGATCATTTGTGATAAAATAGAAGATTTCTTCATAGGGAGAAACTTTAACCAATGATCAGTGATTTCTGTTTAATTAGACTTAGTCTTATACGGTGGGAAAACTAATGTAATTAGTACTCATTTATATACTATTAAAAAATAAATTACTAGTTTGTGGTGCCAAAATCTTACAAACATTAAAAAAAAAGTTCTTGCTAAATTATTTTCTGCTAGGCCACATTCATTAAGGATTTCATACAACTTTTGTATTTTAAAAGTAGATACTCATCTAAGGTTCAGCTTCCCTCCAAATAAATCCTTATTTAACAGGATCTCCCTGAGACTTTTTTTTTCAGTATTGGCAGCCTGACTAAAATAGTCTCATCTGGTTTAACTAAAATCTTTGCGTTGCTTGGCGGTGGTTTCTTTTGTACGTGGTGCTTAGAGCTCATTGAAGCTCAAACGGTACAGGAAATGCAAATCATGCAAATCATCCTCACGCTGACGATGTACAGTGGCGTGATTGAGCAGCAGTACGTATGGCTCGTGGGCTGACCACATGAAAGAAGTCATTTAAAGACCAGATGAGCCCAAGCTGGGTTAAGTTAGACTATGTGTGAGCTTCAAAGCTTATAGAATAGCATCCTTTTTAAAAATAAATTTATTTTATTAATAACACCTGCGTCGAGTTCTTAAACAGTGAGAACATGTATAGATGAACGTTACATTAAGTATATGCCATACTTAAATCAGAAGGGCAAAATTGTTATTTTTGTGGAAATTCAGGTATGCATTCCCATCAATGGAAGCAGACCACAGGCTAATGCACTCCAAAAAAAGGTCCAGGTTATGGTTTTTTGCACATAAAAGCCCAACTTTTCTCTGCCTTTCAGGTAAAAATGAAAATAAATGGAAGATAAAAGGGAATTTTGTCTCTGCAGAAGGGTTAAGAGCAGGCTTTCTGTAAGTGCTTTTGAGTGGAGAGGAGAGGGAGGTTGAGTGCTTGCAGCTTCACATTTCTCGGGTAACTTAAAAAAATATCCTGCGTGGGTTTTTTCCATACTTCTTGAGCTCCTTCTCTAGTTTTGGGACTGTATCCTTAAAGCCGAGCCCTTGTTGCGTTGCGTAACTGAACCTCGAAGGTGGCTGGGAGGGCAGTCATGGTGGGAACGCTGGGCTTTGTTGAGTGGCTTTTGTGAGATGAGCGTGCAAACAATGTGTTAATCTGAGTAAGGTCGTGGGTAAAAATTGGTAGTATAATAACAGTTTTTCGTATGAAATGTGCAACAAAGAGATAACGGGTGGTATATTTTTTAAAGGCATTCTTGCCTCTTCTTACTATGGGTGGTACTCAACATGGGTGGCTCTTTTTCTTCTACTAGGAGTCTTATTTCTTAGGAATGGTTTTTGGTTTGGTTTTTTTTTTTTTTTTTTACAGCCCTCATTTGCTTTTCTTTGCTGTTTTGATGTTTTTAAAAGTTGAGATTCAGTCAAATAATGTGACGTGACACAAAGCTGGAAAATGTCAATCTTGAACTGTTTCTGTGTAATCTTGTTTAATTTTTCCTTGAAACAGTAGCCTTAAGGAGGTCTACGATGGGACCAGTCAGGACACTGCACTGTATCACCCTGATGGATGTAATTTTGACTTGATCTTTTTTCACCAGTGCCTTTTTCCTCCTTGATTTTCTTCTTTGTACTAATACACAAGAGCAAGAGAGAAGGAAGAAATTCAGTTTTTATACTTTATCTACCACATTTTTCATCTTGCCCATCAAGCCAACCCACAGGTCCTGTGTCAGAAGGAAAGAGGGAGATTTCCCGTCTTTTTTTTTTTTTTTTTTTCCTCTTAAACACTAACTATATTCCCTTCTTTAATGCCGTAGATGAGGAGGAGCACTTCAACCTCGGTGTGTCTGCAGGCTGGGGCAGCCATGCTGAGCATGTAGAAACGGTGGCTGTGGGGCCTTCTGGGTTCAGTTGGGGCTGGAATGGTTAAGTTCCTTCTGTGTGGTTTGTTTGTTTATTCATTTCTTAAAAAGAAAAGAAATAAAGGTGAATGAACGGATGGTGTCCTGAAATCATCGCAAGATGCTGGGGAAAGGAATATGGTAAATAAATACTGTTTTCCTGAGCCAGTTTGTAGAGTCATCCCTTATGGGGGATATTCATGAGACTTCTTCTAGCACAGGCTTCTGGGCGTGCGTTTGTACATCCAGCACACACTTAGTGTTTTAACAGAAGCTGGAATTTAAATCACAGACGATATTAAATTATCTTTTATACCCGGTGCAAGAAATACCAAGATGCGGGAGTTCACAGGGAAAGCAGAAAAGACATTTTACTACTTGTATCTATAATAATTTAATGTAATTTAATATCCATTTCAGTGTTTGACAGGAAGTAGAGCTTACTTACATATTTGTACCTAAGAGCACAGGGCTGTAGAAAGATCTTTGAATTTTAAAGTTAATTTGTTTCTTCCACCAGTATATAGAGATATATACAGAAAATTAATCCCATATGATTGTACAGCTACCAGCCCTCCAAAACTTTTTTGGAAACACTTTCCAAAGAACATCTCCAGTCATCTTGACAAACAGCTTGAGTAAGGTTTCCTTTTCTGGAGCCCCTGAAAAGTTTTATGTGTAGTCCAAAGGCTTCGCTGAAAAAATGGGGTGATTTGGAGACCTTGACGGGACTTGTTTCCCTTTGCTCAGTGTTTGTAGATATTAAAGCTTGTTGGCCAGCCACCTCAAACAGATTTTTAGCTTTCTGTGATGGAGAGATGCATGATCTTTTCCCAGTAACAAATCAGCTGTTGTCAAAACTTTCCCAGCCAACATTTAAATAGCTTAATTCAGAATGTAGCGCCTCACAGTGATATCCTGGAATTTGATAGAAATGCAGAAAGCGTCTGTGTTTGTAGTGTCAGTGCTTGTGTGTGCATCTGTCTGTATATCTGTGTGTGCCTGCATGCAAACGTGTATATACATGTACTATCTGTGCCTGAAAACACGCTATCTCAAAATACCGAGTCACTACGTACAGTCCCATGAAGATAACGTGTTATTTCAGGATGTCTGTCAGGTACTGTGGTGAGCAGGGTCCATAAGATACGTAGACAGAGTGATAATATATGAGTTGATTAAATCACTAGACCGTGACACTCACTTATCTTCAACTCTGTCTTGGGGTCCCGAGTTCTCGCTGTGGCACTGGTTCTCTTCGTGGCACTCGATAAGCAAGCTTTGGCTTCAGTTTCTTAATCTTAAAAGATTAGAAGGCATCTAGTATATTCTTCTGACTTTGTTATGTTGTGACTGTGTATGACTTCAACCCCAGAGGTGTGTAGTTCTCCTGCATGTTACTGGGGAATAATGGGTTTTCAGCACTGGATGCTTTATTTAATGGTAAAAGGACATCCAAAGTTTCAGGATACCACAGTTGCGTATGAGATGTGTTGGGAAGACTTAATTTGTAAATTAAAACTAAAAGCATTATTATTAAAATATTTCATTGTTGTATTTTTCCACATGGGGAAAATCACAGAAGGTTGCAGCGTTGGGGTTCAGGTTGCTTACTCAAGGAATGCATCCGTACTGTAAAAACGGACTCGAATGTGACTGTGACTAGTGCAGTTGTTAACCCTCCACCCAGGAGGTGGAGAACAAAAATGGGCAAAAGGCTTCAAGTTCACAGCTGTCAAATTCTCTCACTTTAGTTAGTTTAGCACATTCTCTTTTTCATTAAATTCTCTCCTCGATGTCTCTGCTCTTACGTTGGTCCCTTGTGTCCCGTGTCGGGAGCTCCAAACTGCCTTGCCTGAGCTGCGAAGCTGAGGCCCTTTTCTTCCTTTTCTTCCACTGGTGACATTATAAATAAAACCTGTTACGATAACACGTGAAATAACATGATAGAACATCAGTACAGATTACACTTAAAATCTTGCTATGTAAATGGAAATAAAACAGCTTATGGGATATGCCAGGCATGCTGCAAGTTTTCTTTATTAAATATATGACTGAAGGCTTGCATTCAGTCCAAATGGTCCCCTTTGTGATCTTTAGCCATGTTTGTAGAGAACCTTTCTTAAAGCACTTAAAGTTTAATTCAGAACAGACAAAACAATTATTTTTTGAAAGTCTGCTGAAATATGTTTGGCAGCTTTTGAGTTTAGGAGAGTGTTTGTCTCACTTCTTTGAAATCTCGCTTCAGTTGGTCATTCAGTATTTCAGTGTAATCGTTCAAATCTGGTGGCGAGTGTGGTCTTTGCCGAGTTAAAAAATGATCTAGTAAGAAAGTCTGGCAGATGAAAATAGTGTGTAATACACGAAGAGTGAATTTTTCCTTATTGATATGCTTTTGAACATTGGTCTACCTGCTCTCTCCCTGGTTTTGGTGAAATGCTGGTTGATAAATATGTCCGTGTAGGTTGGGCTTTTGTCATCCAGTACCTACCCGTAAGTGGGGCTCTCCTGCAACCTCCTTTTTTTGTGGTCTTGGTGACTCAGCATCACCTTGTGATGTTGCAGTGGTCACAGTTTCTGGTGGCTAGTGAGTAGCTCATGTTGTCCCATGCTAATATTTGAGAAATAGTTATGCTTGCTTTTTACAAGGGCAGACTTTTTACAGGACAAGGAGTAATGGGTTTAAACTGAAAGAGGAGAGATTGAGATTGGACATCAGGAAGAAATTCTTTCGGGAGAGGGTGGTGAGGCACTGGGACAGGTTGCCCAGAGAAGCTGTGGGTGCCCCATCCCTGGAAGTGTTCAAGGCCAGGCTGGATGAGGGTTTGTGCAACTGCTCTAGTGGAGGGTGTCCACTAGGCAGGGGGGTTGGAACTGGATGATCTTTTAAGGTCCCTTCCAACCCAAACCATTCCATGACAATATTAAATTTTGACCTAAATAGGCAAACCAGAGAGCCACTGCTCTCCTGGAGACTTCTGACTAGTATACTGTGACATACCCTCTCTTCTCATGGTGCTTCTGTAGTTTATTACATAGATACAGATATTAGATATACAGGTCTGCAGGCTCTTAAGCATCAAATAGTCTTATTTTTAATTTCTTTGAGAACAGAAATTCCAGTTTATCTTCTGTAAGTATAAACGATGTATGTTGATGCACCAGTGTGTGGCTATTTCTTACAGGAAGGAGAAGGAAGAAGATTGACACTACGCAATGTGGTTTTATAGTTGAACCGTTGCGTGAACACAGAGCAGAAACATTTAAATTGTAGTTCTGATTGTCAGTTCACTGGTCACATTAAATAGTCTGATCAGCTTATATTACATCAGGACAGTTGCCACTGTGCTACAGCAACAAATATTACAGAAGTCTGAAGGACAGTTGGGAGAAGTAAATAATTGCACTTTCCTTATATTTTTTGTAATATTTAACATACTTTTTTTTTAGTACATATCGATATGAAGGAGTATCCACTTTGTGAATATATATTAACATCACTAAGTTATTCCTAATGTTCTGTAGTGCTGCCTGCTCCTGACAAACATCTGATACGGATCATATGCCTCTAAAAAGAGAAGTTCCTCGAGCAAAATATCCTCATGAAAACAGGTTGGAGATACTCACATTCTCTCGCTCGCTCTCACTTGCATGTTACATTTTGGCACGTTGTAGAAGCAGGTAGCATATCTACTACCTGCTGTTGAAAGTGTTGAAGATACTGAATTATTTATTCCATCTTCTGCACTATCCAAACTCGTTTTGGGTAGTTTGACACATCTCGGTCTTCCATATGGATACTTCATGGTGACAGAGTTGCCAGCTGCTCAGGTTTTATGACAGTCTGAGTTTTTTCGAGGACTGTATTAGTTTCCTGGGAAGAATCCTGCTTTTCCTGAGGTCCCCATTTGTAGGCAGTAGTTATGCCTTGGGTTGATGCTCTGGAGTGGGAGTTTTTTTGGAAAATCAGCTAAGTGTTTCCATAAAAATAGATTTTTTTTTTAAAATTTTCTTCAGGGACTTGATGTTTATAGATTGTGTGAAATGAAATCAGAGCCATGGGATATTAGAAATATGTGAAATCCATTTGGTAAGGAAACTTAAGTTCCTTTTAGCAACAGTCTTCAAATTTGTAAGAAGAAAGTGGTTAGGTATCACAGTGCATAAAGCAACATAGAGAACAGTCTGCAATACTCTGGAGAACAGAATCTGTGAGGCACTTGTTATATAAAACTAACTGGTCTGCTAAGACCTTGCTCATCACCTCTGCAGTTGTGCAAAGTGAGTGGGTCTTCTGTTGTTATAAAATACGGTATGTGCAAACTTGAAAATTGGCAAAAGGTGTGTTTTGTGTTTGCCACAACTTTTTAAACTCAAGGAAAATCAGCCATTGTTTTACTTTGCCATTCCTTCATTTGAGCATCTATTAATTTAAACCTTTTTAAGGGAAACTCGCTAGTTTGGTGAGGCTGTGCTGCATTGAGTTTATTCCCCTTTGCAAGTTTAAATCAGTCTCACTCGCAGTAGAGTCCATATATCCGTGGCATGGAATGTCTGTCTCTTCTGTGTCATTCTGCATCTAAACTGACACCGGGTGATGTGAAGTAATGGTCCTCAGAGTTTGTTGTGTAGAATTCCTACTGGACAGTAGTGTTGCTTTGTGTAGTCTTAGGACTTCTCCATGTTTCGACAACCTCTTGGGCATTTTGCATTTTTCGTGCCAGCCATTTGACATGTTTGTTTTTTCTCTAGGGTTAGATGGGTAAGATACCCAATGAAATGAATTTGCAGACTTAAACAATAAATACTGGTATTTAAATGTTGCTTAATTGAGTAGAACATTGGTTTTACAAGTCTTTTTCATTAAAAAAGACTTGTCACTGTATATCGCTACATCCTGTGTATTTACCCTTGTGCCTTCAGACTCTGTCCTTTTTCTTCTTTCTTTTTCTTACTCCATCCCAGTATATATTAAAGCAGAGTTGCTCAAGGCCAGGCTGGATGAGGCTTGGAGCAACCTGGTCTGGTGGAGGGTGTCCCTGCCCATGGCAGGGGGGTTGGAACTAGATGGGCTTTAAGGTCCCTTCCAACCCAAACTCTTCTATGAAAAACCATCCCGCAACGGCTACTTTTCACTAGTGAGTTATTCTGATTTGCTTATGTTCTGCTCTAATAAGATATTTTGCTTCATTATTTAATGCTGATGGAGTGAAATCTGAGTGAGGAAGACAATGTAGATTCATGGCTTTCTCCTTCCCCCCATCACCACAGCTATAGCTGCTTGGTCTTGACCTCTCCCTTCATGGAAGCAGAGAGGACGATGTAGCCCATGGTGAGCAATCTGGCCACTGAAGTAAAAATGTGCATCTGTCAGTAATTAATTGAAGCCACATTTAATTACAAATCAGGGGAAAAAATAGTACTGCTCACTTAATAAAATTCAAGAAGCTTGAGTGCTGTTGCCTAAAAATCAAAGCTATCCAAAGTACTCCCCCCTCAAACATCTAAAAGTCTTACCTGTGAGAGAGTCTGTTTCAAGCTTACTTCTTGACGTTAAATAGAAAAGTAGATTGATTAACAGGTTTCACATCCTTTTTGGTATCATTTGAGTTGAAGGTCATCGAAAGTAGTGGTAAGTGTTTAAGGCTAGTTCTTAACCAACTGTGTCAGCTGGGAATCTGGCACCAAAATTGGATTCTGAGATGTGATTGTATGTAAATATTCTGATCGGCTGGTTGAAATAAAAATTCAGAGGGGTAGGAAGGAATTGAGGCAGCACCGAAATAGTTTACAAATGAAATAATGCATTTCTGTAACCTCTTGGATATTTTAAACGTAAGAGTTTTGCTATTCAGCTTCAGCCTCATTCTAGTTTTACTGAATAACATCAGTGAGGTCCACAGGTTGAGAAGGGAGGTTCTCAGGAACTATACCCATGGTCCTAACAGAGGTCTGAAAATCTGGGTGGCGTGAGGAGACACAGGGAAGGGTGGGACATGCAATAGCGGAGCTGGAAATGCAGCCCCCTTCTACTCCAGCTGTGTCAAATAGCCAGTGTGCATGCAGGTAATTTAGAGTTCTGTTTGGGGTATGGTATACGTGAAAGAGGGGAAAATGCATTTCTATGCAGTAAATTCTTTTGGAAAACATAACTACGGTCTGTCACAGTAGGAACAAAAATTTCAAGTATAGTCTGAAATAATATAAAATGAGGGAGGGAGAATGTATTTTTAAATCAAAATATCAAAAAGGGATTGGCAATTTGAAATAAGCTATTCATTTCTACTGTATTTTAGCATACAAGACAAGCCCCAAATCCAAAACTATTGAACCTGTAGCAGCCATGAATATTTATCACTGTGCACTATATGTACATATAGTAATTACAGCAAGAGGAAAAAATATTTTCCTTTACAATTAATATTTGTAAACGTTTATGAAAGTACATAACAAATAAATAAGACAAACACATGGCCTAATTAAGATGAAAGGCATGACAACCCTTGTGATTTGCTCTGAAAAATAAAGAACATTAAAATAGGAAGGCTTAATTATTTCTGTAAAGGTTTCAAATTATGCTGTATCGAGAAAACCTGAATTTATGAGATATGTATTATAATAACTATAAGCATTTTTGACATTTGTACATTCCATGTCAAAAAATTACTTTTAATTTATTATTTATTATACTGTATACTGTCATATTATCACTTATTAGTATTTATTGTTCAGAAGTTCAGAGTCATCTATTGTTTAATGGGAAACAGGAAACCATTTTACAGCTGATTGCAGTTTGTGTATTCTTGGTCTAGTGATAAAAATTCAACTTCTACAAGTTGATCATACAAAAATGTGTGTAATAATAAGCAAAAATAACGGGTCTGTTTAGCATTCCAGGCATTAAGAACGCTATTTGACATACAGTTTACATTTGAAAAATAAAGCTAAATCCATGCTGGGTTGAAATCAAAGAAACTGTGTGGTAATGGATGAAATGGAGGAACCAAAGCACTCAGGTTTGTTCTTGAGGAGCTCAAAGATACTGTGGTCTTTGAAGCCCTTGTTTCTCAAGGGGGATGTGTTGATGGCCATACCTTTTGTCCTTTCATAGAACCATAGAATGGTTTGGGTTGGAAGGGACCTTAAAGATCATCTAGTTCCAACCCCCCTGCCATGGGCAGGGACACCCTCCACCAGACCAGGTTGCTCCAAGCCTCATCCAGCCTGGCCTTGGACACTCCCAGGGATGGGGCACCCACAGCTTCTCTGGGCAACCTGTGCCAGTGCCCCCCACCCTCTCTGGGAAGAATTTCTTCCTGATGTTCAATCTCAATCTCCCTCTTTCAGTTTAACCTGTTACCCCTTGTCCTGTCACTACCTGCCCTTGCAAAAGGTCCTCCCCCAGCATTCTTATTTCCTTCCTCTGTATTTCTCTGGTGTTTAAGGAGGCTATGGTACTTCTTCTTAGCCCAACCTCACTTGCCTTCTCAAGATGAGCTGCCCCAAATCTCACTACAAACTGTTCCCATAACGGCTCCTTCCTGTTATTTGCTATAAGGTTTTTGTTGGTTTCTGATCAACTGGTGGAAATGTACCCATGAGCAGCGGTGTGGTTGTGTTCTGTTTTTACGGTTATCGTGACAATGCGTTGGGTCGTAGTGCTTGTGTGGTCTCTGGTTGCACACTGCTGAGTGCCCAGGATAAAACCGTAGTTGGGGTGAAAATCTGAAGATTTAAGACTCTGCTGTATGGCATGAGGACTGCCAATTGAAATTTCAGGAGCAAGAAATGAATTTATAGATACAGTATGATTTGGGGCTTGGCACCAACAAAACGGCCAGTGCCTTGTGAGAAGTATGGTGGGATTTGATGTCACCAAGTGCTTTATGTTTTGGTTCTAGATTGATGCAGAAACGCTTCTCCCAGCATCATGCTCCTCTCCTGAAGGATGGATGAATGCCAGTTCAGTCAGAGCTAACTAATGAACAGTCTTCAGTTTTAGTATCTGTGTCCCTCTAAAAGACTCATGTTTGTAGCCATGTCCAACTCTAACTACATTTTATTGTAATACTGCACATGGCAAATGAGGAATGCTCGTGCCTCTTTTCTGAACTGCCAGAATTTCAATCATAAACTCATTTTGCTGTGAATGTAGTTGTTTTGCAGCAGAAATTGATGACCTTGGTTTTCATTTGCAGTGCAGGAGAGTCCCTGTTGGTGCTGCAGGATTGTACCTTCCAGTAATCATCCTTCTCTAGGGAGAGCAGGGTGTGGGTTACCTGGGCTGTGATGCAGACCGTGGCCATGTCCATCAGTCCTTTGCACTGGCAGAGCTTCTGCCAGACAGAGGGAATATTCAAAGACAAATCAGGTGCTCTTTTAAACTCACTTTGTGCTGTAAGCCTGGTGAATTGGAGAATTCAGCCTCCATATCCATAGGTACATAAATATGCCCTGTGTGGTCTCCCAGGGGGAAGGCAAAATGTGTTTTTAGTTAAGTTGCATGGGAATTTAATGGAAAGATTTAGGGCAATGCTGTAAAAGAGTAAATCATGGTTACGTGCCACCAAGAAGATTTATAAAGCAAAATAAAAATACTTTAGCACCTTTGTTTTTACAATTTGCTTGATATAAATGGAAACCTGTATTGATCATTTTGTTTGCTGGTATATAAAGAGAAGTAAAGGGTTTTATATTTTACCATTTTGCAGTCCTTTGGAGTAAAATAATGGGAAAGACAATAGCAAAGGTCAGAGTGTTCTCCGGATGCATCACGGCTCAGAACCTGCAAACATGCTCAGCTTTCCTCCCATGAATATTTGTATGAATTAAGCACACGCTTAACTTAATTCACGTAAGTAGTTCATCAGAAGTCAGAAGGACTATTAAGTGATTCAGATTAAGCACAAGCTTAGTGTAAGACCAGAGCTTCTGTGGACAGTGGCCCTGAAATTTGGCCAGGCTCCAAGGCAGTGATGCCACTGTGTGTGTGATGGTCCTGCTCTGTGTCAGAAGGTCATTTGTGACACAGAAAAATACTTGGGGATGTTTTGTAGAGGAGGACGAGGGCAGTTGTGTTCGAACTGTGACCTTGAACTCAGGTTTTGTGAGGATTCGCACAATAAGTTTATTGAAGAGCACTCAGTGGGTTATATGTTGTAGCGTTTGATGGGTCTAGATAAGAACACCATAATAGCAATTGAAATGGGGGTGTGTGTGTGAGATGGTTAAGTTAATGATGTGGCTGTTAATTTGAATTTAGCAGACGTTTTAAATATAGGTTTCTCTTACAGAGACAAAAGTTGCAATTTAAAGCTCTTTGGTGGTCTAAAAACAGCTTAATTCTCTAGTAGCATGGTAATAAGTACTAATCCAGCTTATACAGTGATTGTAGTATGTCATGTTTGTGAAAGATTGCCTAACTCTGCTTTCTCTGGGTTTTATGTTAATTTTTTTAAATTAAACATAAAACCTTATAACATCTTTATGCTGAGATAAACTGTTCAATTTAACTTGTGCTCAAGCAGCAGCTGTCAGGAATTATCACGTTTTGAGCGTTCTTGCCATCACCTTGTGTCTCTACCTCCCGGATACACTCCGTGGGATGATAAAGCTCACCTTGTTAGGATTTATTACTTAAATAATAACCCGAGGTAAAATGAAAGTTGATGTCACACGGAATGACAACTGACATATATTTATGTCGCACGTTACATTATAATAAACTTTCCTTTCTTCCTCTTGTAATAGGTGTTAAGTGGAAATACACTCCAGCGTATCCTCCAGTGCCCTGCGTGAGTCCATTAGCCACGTACGCGGCTGCTCTGTGGGCATGTTCGTGGGGACTCGTGCTGTCAGGTGTTATTTAAGCTTATAATGCTGGAGAGATTGGTTAGCGCTGGTAGTTAGCAGCTTCTGTGCCAAGGAATAAGTATAAGAGCACCTCATATTTTTGGGGTTAAATTTGGGAAGTACTGTGTGGTAATGCGAGCAAATCAAGAAGGGTGTTTCCTAATAATGTTGCCATTTAAATGGTTTTGGGTTTATTTTTTCACTGTACGAAATGGTAAGCAGTGTCATTTCAGCCTCTGAATCTGAATTTGCTAGTAATTGCAATAGTTTTCTCTTGGTTTATTGATGGGCTGGACAGCGACAAGTGACCTGCTTGTTAATTGAGTCTTACCCCTTCCCTTTTACAGTGGAGAGGATTTGGGTCTACTTCTTGCAGGATTTCCAGGTTTTTGGCCTTTCTTGCCTTACTCTTTCTAATGGTGCTGTTGAGTCCTCGCATTTGTCTCAGCCGGTACTGCAAACATTATTTTCCTTTCCTGTGCATATAACCATCTTTTTAAAATATTGTCCTAGTTATTTTGTTGTCCATCTGGGTGACTTCAGATATTTGAACTACATGGTTTTGTCCACGCTTAAATCTTGGATCTCATTTCTTGTGGTGCTCCCCGTTGCCCTTTTCTCTCCAGTTGTCATGTTAACCTTGGCACCCCCACTGTCTTCTCTTTCCACTCTTGCTTTTGTGCCTTGCTCCACGCTGCTTCCCGTGTTTTCAATCCCAAAGTGCCATCTTTTTCTTTCCTCTCTCCCTTTAATCGCAGCCAAGTTCATAGATGCTATCCTGCATCCATTCAGTTTTCTTCTGAACTCATCGCAGAAAGAGGTTTTCTGAAAAATCAGTAAAGGATAAACTATAATGCAACCCAGAAATAGCGAATACTTTGCCAAGCAACCATTTCAACTCATTTTTGTAATGTATGGGGTATGTTTTCTCCTGTCTGTATTTTTCTTTGTCACTCTGGTGCTAAACTCACAGCCGTCTCTGAGCCGGGGGATTGCATCGCCCGTAGGAAACTTCCCTGCCTCTGCGTTGAGTCTGGCACCCAGGTCGTTACGAGGTCCAGAGGTTATTACTCTTCGTGACAAATAAGTGATGACTTAACGTAAAACTATTTTTTCCTCTTAGTATGGCTCGTAATAAACCCCAGCTCGTATCTTAATTGGCATTCTGCTTGACAGTCCCTTTAGAACGATCAAATATTTGATGAACAAGGCAATAACATTCATCTCTTACTTTCGTAAGCCTTTCAGATTAGCATTGACTCGGGTTGATGAAGATGGATACAGGATCTGTTCTCTAGGAAGTGTTTGTTCTGTAGATACAGATTATCTAGGAACGGTGTATGTTAGCATAGGTGATATTATGATAGATACGGATGTTTGGGGGAGTTCACGAGTTTTAAGGTTGACAGCCAGAATCAGAAGTTTATTAGTGAGGTCAGTTAGGTAGTAATCCTGAATGCAAAATCCATTTAAAGTAGGAAGAATGGGAATAAAATAAGATAAAGAATGGGAATAAAAATAGGGAAAATTAGGAAAGGTTTTAAAAAGAATTAAACATTGCATATATAATTTTTGAATCTGACCCACTAAAATGGTGGAAAAGTCAGAAACATGCAATGTTGAAATGTAGTTTATTAAAGCTTAATGTTTTATATGCAGATCTCAATTTTTTTTTTTTTTTTTTTTTACCCCTTATGATGAGAAATGTATAACACAAATGTCTACAGCTCTGCAGTTCTCCGTAGGTTCAGGATTCAGTTGGCCTGAAAGCGGTGTTAGCAGGGGACAGGAGATGCTCGCATACTTTCAGTGAAACGCAGGGTAATCTGCCACTGGTTACAGTAGGGTCACAATCTTCTATTACACGTTTAAATACATTCATTTTCTGATTGCCTGGTAAGTTATACCAGGCTAAGATAGCAGCTTGTTAGTGCTGTTTGTGCCTGCTTTATGTAATTGAAGGATGTGTGCAGTGTTGTAGGCTGTGGAATAGCGGGAGTGCTTCGGCAGTGCTGGGGTGTAAGGGTAGAAACAACATTTCATTATAGAGGATACCTAATAACAATGTGAAAATAAAACAGGAAAAGGGTGAAGGAAAAAAAAAAAGAAAACCAGACCATACTAGATAAGTGCACTGCATAAATCAAAAGGGTTTATGTCATAACATGAACATGTGCCATTCCTGCTCATATATTGAATTTCAGTAGTTGGTTGCATAAAGAAGTAAAGTGTAATGAAACTGGCAAGCAAAGTATTCCCTAGTCAGCCTTATCTTTGTTCCATTTGTCCTTCAGATACAGCTTTTCTTGCCTTTTTCAATAAAATCCATGCAGCTTTTTTTATTTTGCATCTCTCTGTAACTGAGCTGGGAAGACCAATGAGATTCGGTGCTTTTCTAGTTGGGTTCTTAGCAGCTGCTTTTTAAGAGATCAAAACTTTGAATGCTGCTACATGGTATTAAGGCTTAGCTATTGATGTGTCCCTATAGGGGTTATGTTTTTCTTGGGTGGGGGGAGAGGGGGAAGGGGTGACCCCTGTGAGCATGCTCACAGACAGTAAACACTGCTCTCCTTGTTTTCCAGGATCCTCTTTGCAAGCTCGGTGCTTAACCTGGCTGAACTCGCTGCCCTCCGCCCTGACCTTGGCAAATTGAAAAAGGTCCTCTACTTCCATGAGAATCAATTGGCATATCCTGTCCAGAAATGCCAGGAAAGGGATTTTCAGTATGGATATAACCAGATTCTTTCATGGTAGGTGTTTCTCGCATCGCTCCATCCTATTTAAGGTGTCCTTCTGTCCACAGCATTGTAAGCCTGAGGAGTCCTCCTCCGTATAAATGATGACCCTGTAGCAAACCTAGGTACTGGCAGAGTCCCGAAGAGAGGTTGGTTAAAGTGCTGTGGCAGAAATAATCTGCTCTACAAACTCATCTCAATTTACTGTATAGAGTGCACCGATGCTCGATTGGGCTACCATGGCGTTCCTGTCAGTGCTTATTTTGACCTGTGTCTTGGCCGTCAGCGAGATGCTTTGTTTCACGGATGCTTCACAAAGCTGCAGCTAATCAGCTCTTGCTTGGCCATAGCTTTTACTGCATCCAACTGAAATTATATAGAGGGTTTTAGGGAAATAAACAGAAATTAAAATGTACTGCAGCACTTTTCTTGTGAAGAGAGGGCAGTAAACATACCAGATAAATCCTTATATTTCTTTCATCTAGTATTCAGAAATTGTGCAGTGCTAAAATACCCAGACATTTTAAAGGCTGTGGTCCTTTATTGTTGCTAAAAACAAATGTATTTCTCGAATCAGAGTTAATGAAAGAAGTTAATAACAGCACCACTGAAAAGCTTTGTGGTTAGGCGCTGCACAGCCCTAAGTGAAACAGCAAAACTCAGTTGTTTTGAACTGAAATAAATTAATTTCCATGCTCTTTCTCACCTATTTGTTAGTAGGAGAATTATTAGGAGTAGGGATTGAGCATTTTAAGATATAAGTTAAGCTTTTGCGTCTTTATAATATAAGCCAGTTGATACTGAAATAATGATCTGTGTATAACCTGACCATTCGGTAGCTGCTTCTGGTGCTGCATTTGCAATGTGTTTCACTCACTGGGCAGTAAAGATGGGAAAGCAGAGTGAAAAGGTCTTTTGAAAACACAAGCTGCCATTTTCAGATTTTATAATAAAAAATGTGGGGTTTGGCACTGGAACAAGGATTATTTTTTTGTATATATATTCTGCTTTATGATGGCAGTTATTTTTCACACATCTATTGTAAGCTGACATACATTTCTCCTCAAAATAGGCATTTTTAAGATAATAGAAGTATCTTCTTATATTAGGAAAAAAAATAAAAAAGAATTCTATAGATGCTCCATTCTGTCTTCTTAGCTTCTCCAAGTAATTATATAGTATTCGTCTTCCCTTTTTGTTGCTGCAGAAACCCCAGCAGATAGAAGCCATCTCCTCTGTACTGTTTGTAACTACCTAGTGGTCATCTGCACAGAAATGCCATCTTCCAAATCTGTTAGAAATGCTAAAAATGGTTTGTGTAGAGATTCTGGAGACAGTTGAAATTGGAGCACTTTGGATGTTCAGCTTGGTGCTTTGAATCGTTAAGAAAGAATTTTTTTTTTTTCCTCCATAATGATTCTATCGAGTTTAGGTAATAATCATTTTTCAGTGATGGCTGAGATTCCTTTTAGCTGCTCGGGCAGGGAGGGTGACAGGATCTTTCTAATTTGCAGGTGTTATGCAGAGCCTCTAGGAAGAAGTTAGGCAGGTTGGACCACATGCATGAGAGAAGCAGAGGTGGTGGTTGGAGCCTTTGCTGCATGGCAGAGAGCAGCAAAGAAACGTGCTGGGCTCCTGCGTTGTCTCAGGTCATCTGTAAATCAGTGTGGAAAAGGTGACTGGATTGTTTGTACAAAACCAAGGAGACCAACAGGTTGAAATCCATAGGAGGGGAAGTGGGTGGCATTCCGACAGCGTTTTAGCTCTGCAGCCTGCTTGGAAAGGATTATTTCTCTCTCTGATGGTTTTTCCTGCTGACTCCTGCCGCTTTGGTGAGCGGTGTCAGTTCTCTTTCTTGACCAGACAGCAGGGAGATGCAGTGAGGATGAATGACAGCCTCTCACCTCAAATATACTTCTCACCAGCCCGGTGACTTATGAACGCATGTCCTTAATGCATCTTGTGACCCATAGGTCTGTATTACAATATATAACATACTGAGCAAACCAACCGGCCATAAAGCATTTCGTTCCTCCGTTAGCGTTGTGTGTGTGCTGGCGTAGCTAAGACTCTGTCAGCGCTTCCAGGATAAACTTCCAGATATTTCAGGGGTTTTGATAGCTTCTCGTTTTCTCCAGGCCAACTCTACGGGGAGAAATAATACCTACATTGCCATTTAACTACATCTTAGAACTACTGATCCAGTTGAGCAAAGAACAAAACGTGGCACTAATGCCAATTTTTTAGAAAACTTGTTTTTGATACGGTGTGCTAAGTGTATTGTATATGTACATAGGGAATATACTTTTAGTCAGGATTATGTACGCATAGGTTACAATAAGTCTGTTTCTCTGTTATCCTGCTACCTGTCACACACGCTCATTTGAAGGTGGGTTAACCCAAGGTAAGTTATCCTTCAGTGTGAAGGATTATTTCTAAGGAATTTTCATTTTCTTCCAAGTTTACTTTTACAAAGTCCATATTACAGTGGGCCTTATCTATTTATAATCCTTTTAAGAGATAATGGCAGTAATACTATTTTTACCATTTTATGAATAAAAAATGATCCATAGATAGAGTAGGATGTGATCACAGATTCACAGAGTGTTAGGGGTTGGAAGGGACCTCTAGAGATCATCTAGTCCAAACCCCCTGCCAGAGCAGGATCACCTGGAGTAGATCATACAGGAACAAGTCCAGGCGGCTTTGGAAAGTCTCCAGGGAAGGAGACTCCCCCCTCTCTGGGCAGCCTGTCCCAGGGCTCTGTCACCCTCACAGGGAAGAAGGGTTTCCTCATGTTCAGGTTGAACGTTCTGTTTTCCAGTTTATGGCCATTGCCCCCAGTCCTGTCACTGGACACCACTGAGCAGAGCCTGGCCCCATCCTCCTGACACTCACCCTCATTAATAATAATTTATTGCTTAGTTTAAAAAAAATCAAAGATTGAATAGACAGAAATCAAGTAATTTCTAATTAATGTACATATGCTACTAATTCATGTGAAAAGGCTCATTTTCATTAGCATCCCACTTGCACCATTTTTTTGTTTTTGAATATATGTATCCTATTTCCATTGCATTTAAAATAATTCTGTTCCTTTTGCAGAAGCAGTACATTCATTAATCTTAACTGTTTTTTACAGTTTAGTTGCTGATGTTGTGGTGTTCAACTCTGCTTTTAATATGGAATCGTTTCTTACATCCATTGGAAAATTTATGAAGCTGATTCCTGACCACAGACCTAAGGATTTGGAAAAAACAATCAGACCGAAGTGCCAAGTTCTTTATTTTCCAGTCAGGTTTCCTGATGTGAGCAGGTCAGTACATTTTCCACATCATAAATTGCCTCCAGCCTGTCAAAACTCTCTATTTATGGTGACGTTCTAACTAATCAGCTAAAGCATTGTTAATGGAAGAGTTTGATAATATGCAAAAATTCCCTAATTGATAAATGTATTTCAATAATCAGAGGCTATTCAGGCAGTGTCTGATCTGCCGAGCTTGTCCTTAGTGTGTGTCGTACACCCATCGTTCAGGATGGGTGATTTCCCACTCGTTTTAGTCTTTAAGGAGTTGCCTGCTCCTCAGCCTCGTATATATTTATACAAGGGAGGTCAAGGAGGAGAAAGAAATGCTAGAGAATGGTGAAGTTGATAAGCCTGTAGTCAAGAAGCTATATTTCCCTTGGTGTGTTGCAGTGGGATTTTATTCCCTCCTCCCTCCCCTACCTCTTGTTTTATTGCTTTCCAGGTAGGCAAAAAGCATCCCAGTAGCAGGGAGCAGACTTGCAGATGTTGGCATTAGCTGCAGCCGTCGTTGCTCTTCAGTCTGCCGCGGTTACTCTGAAGGACGTTTTTTATTACCCTCGTTTCAGAGCCCGTCTTGAAATTAGCGGTGGGTTATGTGGCTCAAAGGGAACATTCGCTAGATCCTTTTCACTTTTGATTAAACCTGGCACAATTGTTTTTCCTGTTGTAAGGGACTCTCCTCCCACTGAACAGGAACTTTGCTTCAATGGGACCGGCACTAAATAGAGTATGATTCTGCAATTTGATTATACTCTTAAAACCAACACAATGCTGGGTACGTTCTTTTCACTGAAATAAGGATGGAAAACACCGTAATGACTCTGCAAGAGTCTGGCTTTTGATCTGATGATAAGTTCTGGTCACGCTTGAGAGCTTTGTCTGTGCCCAGCTGGTACTTGCAGGTATTAAACATACATTTGTGGTAGTTTGGGGTAGAGAGATTTTTGGTCCAGGAGCTCAGGTTGTGCACTCTGTTGATGTTCACGCTGCGAGGTTTTCATTTCAGTAAGTTGGAAAACTTTATATTCTAAAACAGTGATGCAAATCATTTAGCAATCAATGTCAAGTCTTTAAACCTAGGTTTTTGGCATGTGGGTTAAAATCCCTCTTCCTTAGGGACTTGGCTGCCTGGATGGCAGGAGGTCAGTACCTATATATCTTTGAGGATCTGCTGTTGCTTCGTAGAGGCCGTGTTTTTCAAGAGTGAGGGAATGCTGTGGATGCTTAGCATATTTGATACCGAGCCATTTTAAAAGCCTCTTGCGGTTTTTGGCATACCTTAGGAAGTCACGTGGCCCAAGCCTAGTTTTGGAGATGAAGTTGTGATAATCCTGTCTCTTGGATTAAATCAGCTCTTTGGGCCTTGTCAGCCCTGGGGTCAAACGAGACCTGCTAAATTAGTCTGAAGTCATATGCACGGTGATTGTTTGTCCAAAGCAGAAGGTGATTAGGTGGGTAAAATCATCAGTCGCCTACCCAAACTGCTCAGGTGGGAAGATCCCACCTTGCTGTGTGCTGCTCTTAATGTCCTGCTCTTGTATTACATCTCATCTCACAAAGCAGGACACCTTTCACATCATTCATTGTGGTTCTTGCACTTGAAATTACATCAAAAAGCGATTTTCAGGAGTGATGGACAAAATTAAGATGTTCCTAAACAACTGTGTGACTGTAGAACTTTCTCAGCAGAGCAGTTAGAAATGCAGATTGATATCAGTTCTAGTATTTCTAATAGGTATTTTATTCAACAACTGACTAGATACAAGTTCTGGGGTTGTTCTTTGGGTTTTTTTTTTTTTTAGACAAAGCCCAGTATCTTCACAGGAGAAAAAGCAGAAGAAAGGACTGCTTCTGCATAACTGAAGTTCTTTGGGGTTTGACCTTCAGCTGCAGCCAGTATTTACCATTTCTTTACAAGATCGTGTTTTACATAATGTTGAATGCACCTGTGGCAGTTGAATGCTGCTTTCTAATTTTGACTGTATTAGTGTAGTGACTGACTGGAGATTGAGGAGAAAGAGGTTAACAAAAATTGTGGCCAAGCTAAAATTTCTAAAGCAAGCTCTTAGCCCAGAGTGTTTTTCAAGTTATTTTCAAATGGTAATTTGCTTTATCCAAACCAAACTCATACAGTGTAAGTAAGTGATTATTTGCATGACTGACAATCATTTCAGTGCCTGCAGTCTTTTTAAAATGCATAATTTTGCTGAGATGTTGGGAAAATATTTAAAAATTCTGAAGGCAAAACAACCAGGGTGATTCTTTTTCCCCCCTTTGCTTTGACCTCTTTTTATTTTGCGTGTCAACATCTCAGGGTGTGTTTGTCTTAAACGTAATCTTCATTTGGATTTGGGAGAGAGTTGTTCTAAGACATCATCCTCACGCATGTGGTGGTGATCTTTTTAAGATTATGTTAGATTAATATTGTGATTGTAGGGCAAAATAAAATACATCTGACCCTTGATCAGAGCCAGGAGCAGGTCACAGGGGTTAATCCTGTAACCTACCTACCTTTTAATGAAATTACTGTAGATGGTGGGTGCGCAAACTAGCGCAAGCGGCATAGTAAGTGGTCACTTAAGAGTAAAGGTGCAATGATGAAGGATACCCTAGGAAATACTTGTGGATACTATTAAAGGTACCAGTATACAGATGTGTAATCTGTATTTAAATATTTCAGATGGGCATCTAATCCCTTCTTTTCTACTCGTGAGAGGAAGTTATCGATGCTTTTTTGTAAGGATTCTTCATTTTAATAAATATTTGCCATAAGTGCAGCTCCCAGAGCAAACAACCAGGCTGTGGCTCTTAGCTGACAATGAGAAGAGATGAAAGGATTTGAGGATTTAGCAGAGTAAGAAATGTACTGACCTAATCCTTCTGTTTTCTGGTTCTGACAATGACTAGTTTCTGTATTGCAGCCAGTGGTGCCACAGCTACTCCGTGTATGTTCATCCTCTATTTCTGACTTTGAATTTGCCTTTTCATATATTCTGATGAAGTATGTTATGTAAAAATACACATCTGAACACTTCTAAGCTTGGAGACGAAAAAAGTCCAAGTTAAGGCTGTCACTTCACAGTGCCTAGGTGTTGTAAGGGATAGACCAGTAGCTGATCTTGCGTGCCATATGTGCTGCCTATCAGACTGAGGTTTTATAACGCAGTGAATTAAATACGTTGTAATTCATGCTTATATTGTCATTGAATTAATTTCAGCATAATTTCTGTTGTAATGTAAATACTGATTTTTGTTTTCCTCTACAATCAATAGAGTTTATTTTGATATAATCTGTTTCCACTTTTGCACTGGAAAACTATGGTCCAGGAAGAAAATCCCTTTCCTGCAGATGTCTTCGGTACACGCATCTCCATATGCCAGCAGACACTGCTGGAAGACCTGTGGAAGCTCTTTGTTGATATTTTATAGGAATTCTCTCATCCCATCTCCATCCATAATGTCTGTGGCAGTTGGCAGAGGGGGGTCAGATTAGGTACTCCTCGGATTTCATTTCAATGAAAATGGTAATATAGATTTTGGTTATTATTACTATTCCTCTGATTGTAGTATATCTTAATTATTATCACAATGTGGTAGAAAAGGAAGATGTTTTTATAAGCAAGAATCAAGTTCCTAAGAGCTCAAAATGCACATTGGACTAAGGTGGAATAATATAAAAGAAACGTGAGAGGATGAGAATTACAGCAGAAAATAAAAATAGCTTCTTCTAAGTGGAACTTGTTAGTGAGTCTCTTGTACTATCTACGTTACACGTTTTGAAGTAGAATTAAGGATTTTAGACTGTTGTTTCTTCATTTGCTTTTATAACTTAGTGCAGTTAACAGGATGTTTTCAACCGTTTGATTTTATATTTTTTTAGTTATAGTGTAAGCGAGGCAGAATTTGCCAGTTTAGAGAGTACTTTAGGGCCAGTCGAGGGAGTTCCCGACTAAAGCAAAAGTTTTTAAAAGATGCTGACAGTATCTCTTGTACAGAAATGTGACTGTCACCTGTGGGGGAGCCTATTTTGGGGCAATAATTAAAAAAGAATTGCATTACTTGGACCAGGCTCTCGGGGCTGAACTTCAGACCTCTAGATAATTGAGATGCAGCCCCTTCCTGTGTAATCCTAATGCTATACAATAGCTTTGTTGTGCTGGAAAAATACAGATGTCAACAAGCAAGGAGAGACTTGAATCCACAAGAGCCCAGAGCTATAGATAGGCGCTGGGGACGTGCCTACGTTGCACAGAGAGATGTTCAGCAGTGGTACCCAAGTGAGCTCTAGTGAACTGTCTTGTGTACGGGAAGCAGTATACCTCAGAAGAGCAGTTTTTGGCTAATTACTCTTCTAGTGAAATAGCATATATTAGCTTAGGTGGAGTACTATGCTAATGATAGTGATTCTGGTACTGAGGCTAGCTACCACCTTTGGTGGGGGCTCAGGCATCTCCGTGGTGTGCCGTGCTCTCTCTGGTAGGCGCAGCCTCCCCACCACCACGCTTTATGGGTACTTAGCATAATTAGAAAATGCCGAATGACTGCTCCTACCTTGGGGCTTGCTGCTGAAGAACTGGGTGATGGAAATTACTCCCCCGAATGTCTTTCCTCCTCACCTGCCGCAAGCAGGTTTTGAGGGTTGGTGTTGGCACAAGTTGCGCGGCAAGGACGAGGGATGCTCTCAAGATCTGGGACACAGCACCTATTGGGAGGAAACCGCAGTACTGGTTTAAAAGGGGCATAAAACTGAATCTTTCCGTTCTCGAGCCTTTGGCAGCCGGTCGGTTACCTTCCGCATCTCTGGGATAAGCGCTAACTGCAGGTCCTGCACCTACAGCAAGGGGTTGGGCGGTTCAGTGACAGGTGCCTCAAGCATCCGTATGCAGGGCTGCTTTCTGACATGATGCTTCCTCCACACATGCATCGTGTGCCCTTGGGGGAGGATGCGGGAGTTTCCATTCTCACTCTGGATCGTGGAGGAGTAGCTGGTGCCCCAGACTGGTTTTCCAGGCAAAACATGCCAGTTTTATCCCCAAAATACTTATCCCCAGGGTTCTCCAGCAGCAGACTGAGTGCCCTCCTATAGGAGTGCCCAGCTGAACAGTCTGCTGGGATGTAATTGTTTTGGAAAACTTTCTGAAAAGTAATTTCTTTTTATCTATTCAGGGACAAAAATAGTTTTACTGACTCTTTTATCTCTTGTAGAGGTATTCCACTAAACGCTATCATAATAACCATTTAGTCTCACAATAGCTCACAAGGATACTTAAGCAGAATTCTCTGTGCAACCTAGTTTTTTATTATGTTGGGTACTGCTCATGTTGCATACAACACATTCCCATAAAACTTGCATTTTGTATTTACAGAGAAATTTCTCTGGAGAGTTAAGGTCTTGTAAAACATTCTTGTTCTACAGCATGAACGAATTATTATACTCTGGGGCATTAAAAGTGAAGTGTACTGAAGAAAAGAATTTTTTCATTAAAATGCAGTTTATATTGATAAAACAGATTACTAGCATTTGATGAAATGTGAAACTTGGATCTACCCATATCGCTAAATCGCCAGTAGGTTTATTTTGGCAAGAAGAATAGTATGTAATGTATATCAGGACCAATCATTATACAGTACCTGTTAGTTTTGTATTAGATTAAATTGTCTTTCACTAAAGTACTTGGAAAAAACCTACTATATCTGTATCTTGAAGTAGCAGAATGTGGTAACCAAGAATATTAGAAAATAAAAGCTGTCGTGTTATCAGTTTTGGCACAGTCATTTATCAATCAGTATTTTAAACATTGACAAGTGGTAATTTAATAGGGAATGACCCTGTTGGCAGGAAGTTCTAATGACAGATGATGCAAACTCATTTATCACTATGGGGCTGTGCTGGCTTCTTACCTTTCTCAGTATCACAGCTCATATTTTCCAAGTCTGGGATGTGAGAAGCCACAAAGGGCAAAACCTGTGGCACTGAGCCTATAACCACTCCCATCTAATCTGATTAACCCCTTAGCTGCAAAATTATCTGCAGTATGGCTGCAAAGATCCAAGAGTTCTCATGCTGATTTAAACACTATTTAATTTTTTAAGTAGGATTTGCTTGTAAGCACTTTCCCATCGTCGTTTTTTTTTAAAATGTTCAGGTTGTGTCACTTTGAATACAAAGTTGAGACACGCTGGTACTTGGCTTTCAAAAACAAACCACATTCTAATAATTAATAGCACATTTCATTAGCAGGCATTAAAAATATTACATGCAGTGCCCTATACAATGGGCAGCTATTATTACTATTATCATTACTGCTCGAGAAGGAAATTGATGCATTCAGAGGTTTAATTGATTCGTGCATATTCATGTGGGAAGTCAGTGGTAGAGTCACGACTGGACTGGATTATTATGCGCTTCCATGCATAATAATTTCCCTGCAACTTGTAAAGAGAACAGACTACCTTGCTGTAATATATGTGGACATTTGAAGTTGAAGGGTGTCATGGGAGAGGAGGTGAAAATGACACCTTCATCAGCAACTGGTAAGGATGGTCATTTTAATTCTTCTGGGGAATAGTTTATTTGTAAGACAGTAATTCCTTTATACCTACTCAGAATAAAAACAATCTTATATTTTTTACTGTCATTTCCACAATAGCAAAAGTTTTATTTGATTTGATATGATTTTTATGTTAATTTTTGTAAAGCATAACAAACACAAGTCCTGCTTTGGGCTTTCTCCACCTTCTACCTCAGTTCTCTATCTCTTCTCTTTTCTTTTCTCAACAGAGTCTTTCTCCTTAAGGCTGGGATCAGGTTAAATATCGTCCCTGTAGAGGATGATTCAGACATGAAATACCTCAGAGTTTGTATTAAATTGCTGTAGTGAAAGTCCATGAAGTTTAAATGTAATTGGTTAAAATTGTCATGGCAGTCAACGTAAAGTTGGTGGTTTTTTCCCTCTATTCAAAGTGGAAAAAGGCTATTGATTAATGGTAGGATCCTACAATGTGCTAAATACTCTCATTTTCACTGCAGACACTGGGAACTGAGGGCACTCGGCATGAGTACAACAGTAACACGGTGGAAAGAGGTGGCACGCAAAACTAAATGCTGGGTATCGAGTGATGTAGCTGGGCCCAGTTCAGCTCCAATCCGTAGGAAGGTACAGACTTAAATCCTTTGCATGTGTGAAAGATGGTTCTCATAGACAAGGCCATCCCTGCTGAAGTTTGCATTTCAAAATACTGCCCTTCAACGTTTGAACAATTCCATATTCTTTATTACAAAATTCATGAATATTACATAGAAGTGGAGGTGGATTTTTTGTTTTTCTTTGAAGTGATTTCATGCTTACGGAATTGTAACAGAGAGGGAAGCAGTCGTGTTGGGCATATTTCTGAGTTGCTATGTGAGGCAGTGACAGAATCTTATTGCTTAAATATTCCGGGCATTCATTGTTGTAATATGATGGAAAAGAAAGTAGGCGACATGCTAAAAATTGCAGAAAAGGTAAGGAATAGGAAGTGATATCCACGTTTTTTAGAGATTCTTCACTGAGAATACAAAATTTTTCTAGAAATCATTTTTTGGAGAGTGAAGTAGTCTCTGCCTTGGGGGAATAGCAATACCTTTAGAAAAAGCCATGCTTCATCTTGAACATAGTATTAGCTGGGGAGGGGCTGGGGAATAAAAGCAGAAAGCTAAATAAAGACAAAAAAGGATTTTTTAAATGAGTGATGGAATTATAGATAGCCTTGCAAATTGTTATTAAATGTGAAACTAAAACTTTTAGCGGGTTGGATCTGCGTCGAGCACTGTTGTGTGCTAGATTGCAGGCAACCGGTTCAAGTTGAAGTCAGAGGTACCGTTAGATGGAAGTGTCAGTGGGGAAGATACTAAGATGTTCTATAGGAATTTCAGAGCATAAAGAATAAGAGAACAAAATTACACGATGGAATACATAAAATTGCAGTTTCAAGTTTGAAAAGGAAACTTGAAACACAGCTTTCCAGTCCTATGGAGATGACCTTTATGTAATGTATAAGAACAATTTAATGCAGATGTTTTATTTATACATAACCAAATGGGATGAAGTTAAATGACTTTTAATTTTGCCAAATCACACATAATTTCTTTGTCGTGCAAGGAGTGTTTTAATCTGTTCAGGTTTTTCTTTTTTTTGCTTTTGCATTTGCAACTAGGAATATTTAATATTTTATATTTTGGATGTTCCCCCTGCTCAGTTGTGACTCTCGGATGAAATAATCCTCCTCTTCTTCCCTTTAAATAATTCAAATAGCATACATTTAAAAATAGGAAAATCCCAACGTAAATGTAACAGAAGTCCTTTTAAGGTAGGAGGCTGTTCAGCTTTACTATTGAAAAGATGCGTGTCTAAATAGTAATGAAGGTTCATCAGAGTTTTGGGCTTACGAGCATCAAGTAGTAGGGATGCGGGTTGTAGAGCTATGGTACATCCAAGTCCAGCTATGCCTTCCCTGTTTCTTTGCCTCAAGTATTTATGAGAAAAAAGATCTTTGGATTGTATTGCCTTTTTCAGCGGTGGGGCTTTTTGTGTGAAATCTGTATTCTCAACAAAGGGGGTTTTGATACTGTCTAACAAGATATTGCTATGTTCAGTCTGGTTTTCAAACCATTTTATAGGCACTAATAGCCAGGAAGAATGAATTAGATATTAACCTGTGTCAGCCAACCTGTGATTAATTTTAAAGCGGATTCCTCCTTCCAGTACCTGAAGGGGCCTACAAGGAAGCTGGGGGAGGGCTTTATACAAGGGCCTGTAGCGACAGGACAAGGGGTAACGGGTTTAAACCAAAAGTGAGGAGATTTAGATTGGATATCAGGAAGAAATTCTTCCTGGAGAGGGTGGGGAGCACTGGGACAGGTTGCCCAGAGAAGCTGTGGATGCCCCATCCCTGGCAGTGTCCAAGGCCAGGCTGGATGAGGCTTGGAGCAACCTGGGCTAGTAGAGGGTGTCCCTGCCCATGGCAGGGGGGTTGGAACTGGATGGTCTTTAAGGTCCCTTCCAACCCAAACCATGATGTCATTCATCTGTGAACATGCACATACATAGAGACCTCTTGCTGCTGGAGATGCACCAAGCTGCAGTATAGCTACACCAGATGAAAAATAAAAAAAAAAACCAAACCACCAAACTTATGTGATTCTCATGTTCTATAGAAAGGACTTTTTTTTAAAGATACAGATTTGGTGTGTCTGTGTAAAGCACTGAAAAACTGTATGTTGTTTTCATCACCCACATTCAAGAAAGATTAATTTCAGCTGTGAAACAGGTACAGAGAATTGCTGCTAGGTAGATTAGGAGAATCTGTATTATGAGAGCAGATTAAAAGAGTATGGTTTACTTGTCCTAGCAAAATAAAGGTTGAGAAGGGGATATATGTTAATCTTTATAAATACAGTCAGAGGATAAATGCTATGAAAGAGGAATTATTTAAGTTGCAGGATAATCCTTACAACATCCACTAGGTATAAATTGGTCATTATTAAATGATAAACTGGAAATAAAAAGGAGAATGGTGTATAAATAGGTGGTTTGTTTTGGTTTTTTGTTTGTTTTCTGAGGCATTTAGTTTTGAAATGATTGTTGAAACACTATTGAAATGCGAGAGGATGTTGATAAATTAGTAGAATGGTTGGTTAAGCAATACAGGAGTAGTGCCAGGCAGTTGCAGATGATTGCTTTGATGATATCCCAAAGTGAAGATGAAAAGAGATGGACTGAGAGGTGTCTGATTGAAGACACGTACTGACTTCAGTCTTGAGACCAGAGTCTTGAGACCTGAAGTGGTCCATGAAGGAGATGATGTATTTCCAGCATCAGTGAGACACAAAGGCAGACCATTCTGTTCTGCGTACTGGGCTTATCTTGAATTTCATGGATCAGGAGTTGCATGGATGAGCAGTGTCCTGCAAGGTATGTCTTGCTCACATGTTCAACCTCTCACCATGTTTGGGATCAGGAGGAATTTTCATTAGCCAGCTTCATAGTGGCCATAGTGGGAAAGGAAAAAAATTAGGAGAATGTTTTTGCCTCTATCTATATGCTAGGATCACCTGGAGATTTTAGTGTTTATGAAGAAGGCCATGTCATGGCCAGCGTATTTGGTCCCTCCTCTCCTCTGGATTTCTTGGGGCGTTGGTCTTGGGCTTTGTTGTTTTGCAGTACCCTGGGCCTCCCTTGGAAGACAACACAAACTGAAGTGGTACCGAGGTTTGACAACCACGCTGCTTCGGTGAAGTATTAGGTGATACGTTCTTCAGCAAGAACCGTCTTCAGGCAAAATGTTTGAGTATCGTGGCTTTGTAAGCATCCTTCTGGATTTTGCCTCAGTTTACTTTTGCTCACTGGAGCATTTGGATAAAATTTTTCTGTTGAGCTCATTGGAGTCAGAATGAGTTTATTTTAACTTTCTCATTTTGATGAGTCTGTGTGGCTCTTTCATATTCATCCTTGTGTAGCGTAGTCTAATACTAAAATTGCCTCAATCTGCGCTAGAAGCAAATGAATCACAGAAAGAAGGACGTTTTATGCGGTAATTCCTTTCAGTGACTGAAATTTTATCTGTCCTTCATCAAACTTCAACACAGGTCTTTGGGTTTTGGAGTTCACATGCATTATCTGCCATCTGATTTTGAATTACCGATCTTGAGTTATGTGATTGTGTATGGAAAAGGAGAGGATTTGACCCTTTTCAGGTGCCTAAACTGTCTGTTGTTTGTTGCGATTAAAGAAGGAATTATGTCAGGATTTCTAGTAAACTAGTCATAAAAAAAAAAATTAAAATTAATAATAATAAAAAAGGCAATAGAAAGTAAACTACGGTTGTTTTCTTTTTATGGTGAAACCTTGTTAGATATCCGTAAAGCCCAATATTTATGACATTAAATGTGTATGTCTTTGGTTCTGAAAGCAGCTGAGCTCTTTTCAGAGGTGCTGAACTTGTCGGCGCATCTATACGTTAGCGACTTACTATTCTGCGAGCGTCCCTTCATTTGGGCTAGCAATAAGTCCTGTTCAGTCACTGTGCTGCAGAGGAATGTTTAAAGCTGCAGTGTGCATTGGAGTCTGTTTGTTTGCAGCAGATGATTTGCCTAAGCTTTGATGCGCAGTCACTTTCTGACATTTGTGTATTTCAGCAGTGAACAATGTAAACTCATTTTCTGAGCACTTTGATTACTTGCACATAGCAGTGCCCATGGCATGTGACAGAGAAGAGCACTCTATCCACTAATCAGATAGATATGCTTCAAGCGTATTTACACAAAATAATGAAAACAGCTGTTAGATACCTTTAAACTTGAGTGTGTTTTGTTATTAATCTACTAGCCCGTACACATGACACTATAATTCTTCGCTCACTCAAGTTGCCTTTAATGACACAGTAATAAAACGGAGAGGGATGAAAGTAATGGAATTGTAGAATGTAATGCCTCAATTGTTCTACAGTGTCTTCCTTTTTGCCAAAATAAACCACAATTAGGTCCATATGGTGTTTTGAAGTTTTCAAGCAATGACCCTAATAAAAAGTAATGAATTTCTGACAAAAGAAAGCATGGTGCTCTTTTAAGCAGATATCTTCGCTATTGATCTAGTTATGATTGCAGACTGATATGCTAATAGAAGAAGAAAGGTTCAACGTGCCTGGTACAAGCACTTTCATTTGTGGTTTATTTTATACTTACGAAATTCAGATTGAAAAGGTAGAAACATGTTGTAATCCATCAGTCCTGAGAAAAATGGAATTTGGAAAGCATTTGTTAACTCGGAGTTTCAAAAGCGCATGTTAACTGGGAGGGTGTCTCGCAACGATGAAGATGCTTTGTTTAGATCTAAGAAATCTGACATGCCCACTTTATTGTCTTCAGAGGTCTGAGCTCTATTATTAGTTTTCTCTCTTTAAGTATTTTCATAGTGAATTTGGAGTGAGGCCTCTCTCCATCTAGAAAACCGAACGACCCACGGAGCAGTTGTTAGGTAAGTGTAGATACTCTAGCGCAATGACAAGGGAGGATGTGCGGCTCATCCTCCTATAAAGTACATGGCTATGGGCAACCGTTAAAAAAGTATGGTGTGTCAGTATCGTTGCAGTGCAGTAATAATGATGCCTGAAGTATGGGTAATCAAGTCTTAATAGAGAGGGGAAGGCAGGTTCTGGAAACAGATACCAGGGGAAGAAGAAAATAAATGGCTGATTTGATGAACCTTCGCTGTTAGTGGTTGTTGAATGTGCGTTCCGCATACACAGTCCTAAATGACTGAATTGAAAAGCATCTGCCGGATAGTGTATATTACTGGCGTTATTTTACTCCAAGTAGTGTAGTTAATGTTGAGCAAGGCCTATAGTCTTGCAACATGAAACTATTCTGAGTGTCCTTTCAATAAAATCTACCTTGTCTACCTTTGATCGCCGCTAGAAACTGTCTGAGTGGCTCCTTCACTGGTAAATTAGGAGTCCATTTATTTAATGGGCTATTTTCTCTATTGCCTGTTCTCTAACTATTGAGCTGCCTTTCAGACTGCCCACTCTAGTCTCTACTGCTGCACGTTTTGGAAAATAACATAATTTTGGCCTCAATAACCCTTACCATTTTTCATTTACGTTTGCTACCTTCTACACTGGTAATTTCTCCATCTCCTTATGTATCACATACTCGTGCGTGGTTACTGTATTCATCTTAATAGAAAAGAGTCTTGTTCGTGGGTAGAACTTTAGCCTCCACAATGTATCTTTTATAAGCAAGGTAGATGAATTTCTATTTATTCCACCGTTTTTTTTTTCTTTCTGAAAATACTCTTTTCTAATTTCTCACCTTTTTGTACTTGACACTTCAATATGAATGATTAATGTATTTTATTGCAGTCATGTCTAATAGCAACTGAGTGGTGCTTAGGAACTGGGGCATGCTTTTTGGAGGAGGACATGGGCTGCAGGAGAAACTAGTCTCACTTCAGATTATAAAATTTGAATTATTTCTGTTATTTTGAATTCTAATAAGAGGATCGTAAATGTGAAACCCCCCACCTTACTTCCTCTAATTTTAAAGATGTTTGAATTGATTTTTCTTGCCTCAGTGTTCAGTGTTACAAGCTTTCAGAAATAGTCTTATACTGTGGAATAGAGTGTCAAAGTTTAGACTGGCTTTAAATTATCTTAAAAAAAGAAATTCATCAAGCACAGGTAGTCTAGGAGGTGAATGTGTTTAAAATGTTCTAGTTTCTATAGCAGATGTGAAATGTTGGGCTTTTCACCCTAACTGAGCGTGTTCTCCCAAGAAGCTGGATAGAAGCAACAGTCTTTGGTGTGGCTTCTCATGCACCACTTTGGTGCTTGCATTAAACATCCCTTCTATATCACAGATAACAACAAAATATGTTGAAATACTTTTAATACTATAAAAGATCTTAAAGCTCAGGAAAAGTGTGGAAGACTTCAAATGTTTAAAAAGGTTTTCTTCATTAAGATATAAGGACCTAATTCTTCAATGTCATTCTGCCTTGAGAGTTCTGAATACCTTCAGGAAACTAGGAATTCTGGCTTATATTTTATCCAACTCAGTTGAAATTATTTGAGTTTTCTAGGTACTTCAAAGTTCTTGGTACACCTGCAAAGACTTCTATAAACTTACCTTAGTACCTTTTGAAATCTCAAGTTGTAACCATTTGTGGTATCCCAGGTTTTGGCCATTAGTCTAGAAAAACGATCATTTTGGCCAGTGCTGATTGTGCATTTCATTTATTTGATAAAAATACCCCAAATATTCTCATTCCCATATGACTAGTACTTTCACTTGCGTTATGACAGCACCTGGTACATACTGTGAGTTTCCAACGCGTGAAAATAATGCAGTCAGTGTTGTGAAACATTAGCACCCCAAAAAGATGATAATACGAGGTTTCTGATGTTTAATATAAGTGTGCTTGAGTATGTATGGACTACACTCATGTAGGCTTTCTCAGCCTGCATGCGTCTGCAAGACTAGCTCCTTAATGAATGGTAATTATTATTACAGAGCTGTTATTAGTAGGCCAAATGATTGCATTATAGATCTTATGTACAATCAGGTCTTGACCAAGGGAACGCAGTTTTCAACCCTTCATGCAAAACCCCAAGGTTTTCTACTTTTTGATCTGCTGATATATATATATTTAGACACATACTGTGACTTTTATTTAATTTCTTCTTCTTTTTAATACATTCCAGCTCCTTTAAGAGCAATGTCCGTTACGGTGTAATGATCAGAGATGGTGATTTTCAGTGGTAGACTGAGGGGACAAGTTTAAGAAAACATTTGTTGTACTGCATTGTGGAAACACAAGGTAGTTGTAAAGGTTACGTTCAAAATAGCAGGAACTAGTACGGCAGCATTTCAGTAAATTGGGATATAAACAAACATCTGTTGCAGGAATGTAGAAATGACATCATAAAGAATGTATGCAAAAACTTAATTGAAAAAGAATGATGCAGAATTGCAGCATGACTTTAAGTCTAAATTGATTTTTGCCTTCAGAGTGAAAGTGGGATTTTTGTGCAACATTCCAATACTATAAAGTATTTAAAATGTAATGTCCTATTAATGTACCTAAAATGTAGACTCTGGGTCACCCAATAAGAATAGTAGTTACAGTAATACAGTATATGTAATATGCAATTATCTTGACAATAGTTTTATTTTTTCAACAATTTTGTCATAAAAGAGCAGTAAGATACAATGAATTTGATTCATTTTGTGTGTGTGAATCATTTAATAGGCCATTACATCTACTATATTAGACTCCATTCTCCTTTCAGAGCTTTTCATTATAAGGCTGTCTTTAATGGAAAGAAGTTTAACCTTCCCTCCCAGATAGATTGAACCCCATAACAGTGTAAACATTCTCATTATAAAATAAAATCCCCTTCCCCAAGGGCAGCACTATAATTATGTTGCAGAGTGTTGTACAAATGTTTCTCTTAAAAAATGTTGTCTCATTCTTGTCCTCAAGTTTTTATCATTTTCATTTATGAAGAGAATCAATAATACTTTTAAATTGTAATTTAATAAAATAAATATGATCTGATTATTTTTTAATTTTTTGAAGTTATTTTAATCAAGTTTAAGAAGTCATCAGTAAAATTGCTGTTGATTTATAAATAGGATAATTAGAGGCTTTCCTCCTAAGTACTGTTCACTGGCATTGTGGCTGTTTTTATTGCCTAGTCAAACCTCTTCATTCAATTTTAAAATTGCCTTTTGAATGAACTGCGCTATGAGCTTGCCAAATAGTGTCACCATTAATACTTTGCCTCCTCTATTTCATTGTCCACTCTGTAAATGCGCAATAAATTGTTTGATAAGGAGGTCAATGAGGTTGTGCTAGTTTTTAAGTGAATTACGGTCAAACGTTTCGGATGATGTCGCACTCTTATTGTAGCGCTGTGCTTAAGAGATGGTGGTACAGGACGTGGTAGATCATTTCGTGTGGTTACTCCAGCACCAGACACAAATCAAGAGGGCAGGTTCTCCACCTATCTTTATAGGGAAAGTAGAGGGAAAAAGTGCACCTTATTAATCCAATTGACTATTCTGTAGTTGGTCCCTTAGTGTAATGAAGAAAACTCTCAGTAGCAGGTACACACCACATGCTCCAGGATAGGTTAGGATGAAGGTATTTGCAGGCAGGAGAGTATTTCCCTGCTTTGGCTATTGAAAACCTGCAGTAGTATTCCTAGAAAGTCATAAAGCTGCTCCTACCAGCGTGCTGGGTGATCATGTATTTCATGAGATATTTGGTGGGAATTGGGTTTTTCCCTATGTAAAACTGATTTTGGAGAACCGTGCCGGGTAGCCGTAAACATTCCAGCAGTTTCCCAGAGCGATGCATCACCTTGCCCCAACCCTGCTCCTCTTCCAGTGCTCCTTCGCGGACACGGCGGTGGCTTCCATCCAGGCGCGTCTTCCCCCCGCACGCAGCGCGCGAGCCGTTTCGAAATAGAAATGTAAAAGGCGAAAGTAAGAAACTTTGAGCTTGTTGAGTCTAAAAGAAAGTCTGTTTGTGTGTGTCTCTCCCTTTGTAACAGAAGGAATGTTTCTTATGTTTCTGTCTTCAGACAGTTGGCACACATTTCATCTCAGCAGCTGCTTTCTCTTAAAGTGCAGTAGAGTGTAGGACTGTAGTGACACTAGCATTAATACTTCACATTCTGCTATCATATGCTGTCACTGTGAAATATGGATCTAGGTTACATGTGTTTGCAGACTTTGTACTGCTGAATTATGAAAGCTGACTCCGTTGGAGGATTGTGTTGTATTCAGAGACTGTGAACTGAACAATAAATGAATGCAGGCAGAGACTTGCAGTCATAAGCAGTATCCTCCTTTTTGGCCTAATTGAGCTGATAGCTTTAAAATGTAAAATTGCCAAATAAAACCTCATTGTTGACTTTGGTAAGTATATTTAGCCGGCATCTAAATATGTCTCTTGTGGCCACCTTTTAGTTGTTATCCTCAACATTGTTTAAATATTATTTTTAAATCTCATTCGTCTGAATAGTATGAATTACTGCAGTTGAATAAAATTTACTACAAAGAATAAAAGCACTGCTGCTGTCTGACAAAATAAATTATTGGGAACAATTAGTTATTTTGTTATCAAGAATTAGTATGTACCCATAAATATAACTCTGCAATTTTTCTATACGTCTGGATGGCTAACAGAGGGGTGAAGAGCTGCGCTTTCCTTATACCTAAAGGTATAAAGTTAATAAAGCTGTAAATATCAGCTAAGATGTCAGGAAAGCAGGGAGATTTAGATTAGATATTAGGAAGGAATTCTTCCCAGAGAGTGTGGGGAGCACTGGGACAGGTTGCCCAGAGAAGCTGTGGGTGCCCCATCCCTGGGAGTGTCCAAGGCCAGGCTGGATGAGGCTTGGAGCAGCCTGGTCTAGTGGAGGGTGTCCCTGCCCATGGCAGGGGGGTTGGAACTGGATGGTCTTTAAGGTCCCTTCCAACCCAAACCATCCTATGATTCTATGAATCGTAGGGTTTGGACTGGAATTCATGGTACCTGTGGATTGCACGGGGGTGCGTATGAGATCCTGGTCCTGCTGAAGTTACTCGTGGATGCGTCAGCACATCATGTGGGCTGTGACAGTGGGAAACTAAAGGGTAAGCAAAGCTGCTGAAAAGAAATATTTGGAAATATTTTGGAATGAATGCTCAGCGCAAGGAGTTAGGGGATATCAGCAAGCAGAGCTTAATGCAGGCTCATCTATGCGTTTTTTTTGCGCTGAAATGTTAATCGATATTTTTGAAAGTCAGATTTGCTTGGTGCCTGAATTTCTGCCGGTAAATAATTTTATTTCTTAAAACACCAGTCTTTAGGTATCCGTAATTCCAGTGACAGTGCTGATGCTGTGACTGTTCACTAAGAACTGAACTTGATTTTCTGTTTGAAACCACTGAGGATCAGTAAGCAAGCCTGAGTGCAGAAAACTGGCATCCAATATAACACCCTCCACTCATTTTCATGTTTTACCTTTGAATATTGGCATGTATAAAAGGACAGAGCGAATGATCAAAACACATTCTGATTAGTAAGTGGTGTTAGGTTACGTTGCTGATGAATGATCTTTCAACTACACCTGCTTAGGAGCTTCCAAGTGGCAGAAAACCATCATCCACATCCTTGCCATGAACGGTCTAATGTTCAGAATAATGTTAGGGTTGCAGTGGACAGTGTGAAAGAAATGTTTTGTGTTCCTCAACTTGTCTGTGGATTTTAGTGCTTTGCATGCATTGGCTTTGTATCATATACATAAGGAATTTTAGGTGAAGTGGTTGCTGTCATGGCTCTTCCCGTGTTAATTTTGATGTTTCTTTTGTGCGTGATACTTAAGTGGGAAGGTGGGGTTGTATCCTCTCTAAGCAGTGCTGTTCCTGTGCATCAGGGCTGCCCTTAACAACCTTTCTATTGTCATCACGTTGCGGACGACTTTTTAAATTGCATCCAGGTTTAATCTGGGTTTAAGTATACTTGTAGAGAACTGTCTTAGGCTAGAAACCATGCACTTCTAATTTTGTACTTTAGCAGTACATTGTTCAGTTGATCGTAAAGAGGTGAAATACCTAAACAATTTTAACAAGAGAATTTAACCAATTAATGGATCATGTTGGAGGCAATATCTATGTGCTCTCTCAGAGTCCTAGCTATGTGCACAGTAAATCAACATGGTGCCTTTTAGATGCTCCCTCATCTTCTGTGCAGTTGTGTCATCAGTCTTCTCATAGCCATCAAGATTTTTACTCTGGAGGACAGTATGTGGAAACTTTGCTGTAGTGAGGTTTACTTTTTAATATAGGGAACATAAAATGTTAATATATTACAGATATTCAATCAGCTACATCTACTTTTCTGTCACCATGAAGATCATATTCTTGATCTTGACCAGTCTGTGGCCTTTTCTCATCCAAAAGAATGAGGTTAATGTGTTGATGTTCCCATAAATGAGACTATTTTGTAGTTTACTGCTTTTATACAGTCTCATAAAATATTCTTATATTTGTCAAAATACTTCTGTGGCATGTGACAGTAGAAACAGGATGAACAATACCATTTTCCTGAAGTTTTTAGAGTCTCTATATAGAATAGTGCGTAAATCTTCTATTATATATATACAACATTCATCTGGGTAGGAGAATTGCACTGGTTAGAAGGTAGAGTTGATGTACGCCATCTCTGATGAGGTCTAATAGTTGAATTGCATGAGTTTTAGGATACTAAGCCTTTACTAACAAAATTGTCACTTTTCTTTGGGGACCATTTACAACGAATCTTGTCAGCATGTAAGAAGCTGACCTTTGCGTGCTTGAGTTACATTATTTATCAGAGCTTTTCAGTGGGTAGCGGTTTCTTTTGTTTCCATGCACTTACGGTGTGTAATTCTATGCATTTTATAGTATTAATTGGAGAAACCATAAATGCACTGTGATAACCTGTGACATTCCTCTTGCACCTACCTCCTGGTTGGGTGTTCTTCTACCAGAGTTTATGTTGTAACCTATGTCTTTATTCACCAGCCTTACAGTGGGACAGCACTGAGGATCATGGAATCACAGAATGGTTTGGGTTGGAAGGGACCTTAAAGACTATCCAGTCTCACCCCCTGCCATGGGCAGGGACACCCTCCACTAGCCCAGGTTGCTGCAAGCCCCATTCAGCCTGGCCTTGAACACTTCCAGGGATGGGACATCCACAGCTTCTCTGGGCAACCTGTCCCAGTGCCTCCCCCCCTCTCTGGGAAGGATTTCTTCCTGATAGCCCATCTCAATCTTCTTCTTTCAATTTAAACCTGTTACCCCTTGTCCTGTCACACCCTGCCCTTGTAAAAACCATATGTACATGATATGATTTTATACATGTCTTTACGTGGTATATGCAGAAGTGCTGCAAATCAGACTGATTTCTTCTGCCTGAGGATGGGGAGAAGCAATAATAGCAAAGGGTAATGCGAGGGGTTGAATGAGGAATTGTGTGAGATGGAAGTCTCTGGAACTGTGGATGTCGATGTGGATGGGTCCTCAGAGCTGCCTGCGTGCTGGCATCATTAATTGTAACATGTGCTACAAATATATTAGGACACACAATATGGAGTTGGATGAACGAAATAGGAGCTTGCCTTGTGGTGGAACCCAAGAGGACTATTTGAACATGACCGTGAAAAGGTGTGGTTGGGGATTTTTCTACCTTTGAGATATTCTGGCATTTTAATATTTACACCGCTGCTGTCTGCTCTCTGTTCCTGACCCCTCGCAGGGTGATGGACCTCCCATGTGTGACTGGCAAGTGCTCATCTTCATAAGCCTCGTAAACTTAAAGATCCTCAGCACCCTTTTTCATCAGTGAGATCCTCAGAGCTAATCTAGCGTGCAGTTTTTCAGAGATTACTGTGTAATGCCCCAGAGACATGATGAACAAAGTTCTCAAGCCCCAGAGGACTCAGCTATGAAACCACATTTCCAAATAGATTAAAAGTATTTGTCATCAGCTGATTTGCCCTGAAAGGCTGACGTCCTTTACACGTGTGTGCTCATGCATGCGTATGTGCACACACACATTTGAGCTTGTAGGAACCCAGTGTGCTCGGTTGTTTTATTTACTAATAATCTGGGTTTTAATATTTCAAACAGTACCTATTTCTGGAGCATTCTGAGCCAAAGGTGGAATTGCTGAGACACTCAGAGTTTATTGTGTTCTTTTCCCCCTCATTAGGGTCCCATTGTTGTGGGAGTTCTGAGATGGTCTCAAATAATGGCTTTTTAGTTCAGAAGAATTGAGCCATGCTGTCAGAGTCAGTACCATAGTAGGTTTCGGCAGGTTTATCAGAAAAGTGTGTAGAAGGAAAGGAGTCCCTTCGTTACTCCTCCCTTGCCCCTCTGTTACACCAATTCACAAGGCAGCAACGTACATGGTATTTTGTGCCTTCTGTGGGAATCCTAGCCAAAAGCTTTATTAAAAACAAACCCCGGGACCCACACAGAGATGTTTTTCAACCCGTGCTGGTGCTCCTACGCCAGGATCCTGCTAGGTCAGTCTGAAAAAGGCAGTCGTCTTCGGCCGGCCCGTGTCCTTGGTGCTGCTGCAGGTTACACCTGCTGTTAGATCAAACGGCAGCGCTTCAAACCAGGGGCGTTCTCAAAGTGACTCCGAGTCGCGTTTTCTCGTTTAAAGCCAGCAGGATATCCCATCATGCCTACCTTTTAATTAGATGATATTCTGATCACCATTCTCATTCATTAATGATCAATATTTTCTTTTGATGTCACAGATGTATTTAGTCTTCAACTAAAGGTTGGTGTTACGGGCACTGCTGTGTCCAGCAAGGATTGATTTATTTTTTTTTTTAACTTTGTAAAATGTAACCAGAAAATGTGACAATTATAATGCAGACCTGAAGGCCCTTTCCAGCACAACTGCGGTAAGTGCATTAAGCATATGAAAGTGTTTTAACTGTGACATGGACTCTTTAATTGTGAAAAATAAGCATCTGATTCTGATAGAGACTCCATTTTATCAGCGAAGCCAAACAACCGAGTAGATGCCTACTTTGTGAATTGCCTTAGTTGGGTAGCCAGTACGCCATAAATCTTGTAACCAAAATAACAGTGTAATATTGAGCTGAATACAGAGATTTTTCTGTCTCATTTGTTATACAGCTCAGAGAACTTTCTTTCCTTATGACTGTAATCTGTTCCCTGTAACGTAGTCTGGCGCAGGAGGCATAGAGATCAACGTTTCTAAATGGTTTGTTTGATCAACCATGCCTAATGGTTTGTGGACCAGATCTTCAGCTGGCTTAAAGGGCTGCGGTTCTGTGGAAGTCAATTATAGCAATTTATATCATCTGAGAATCTGATTTCTTTTTTCAGCTATATAGACTTGATTGAACAATATCCATAGACATCGGAATTGCGGATTTATTTCTCAGTTTTTGCAATGCCATGTGCTGATGTCATCAATATCATAGAAATAATGAAGGACAATTTTTCCCCTCCCAGTGATTTGAAAGAAAAACTGGTGAATGACAGGTATACAGGATAGTTTCAGAAGTAATGTTGAAACTTAACTTTGGTGAATGGCAAGTAGGACAAATGTGCAGTTATTATCTATTTAATTAAATGGTTCATAAGAGTCAAAGTGTTTTAAATACATTGTAAAATAGGAGAGGTCAGAAACTTAAGTAACCTAATAATTTAAGTCAGTATTAAATAATAGGTAAATGAGGGTCGTTTTTCAAGGCACTCACTCAAGACTTACAGGACTATTTTATCTCAAACATGGAAGAAGACTTGAAAAAGAGCCAGCAGAAAATACAGGGTTTTTTCCACGTGGGCCATGATTTCTGTTGCTCTGTGGTGCATAAGGAAACTTGGAAAAAAGTTTTTGTTTTGCAATACTTGTTGCTTGTTAATATTTTCTCTGCTTTTTTAATCTTAAAGACTGTAAAATGTTTAGGCTATTCCTACCCAAACACACTCACAGAAGACCAGTGTGCATTAAAGATCTTTCATATGACTTGTTCTTATTTAGTAGCTGGACAAGCACATTGGTTAATAAACTAAACCCAATGAAAACCTCACCCAAAGAGCAGTTTTGCACGCAGTTGCTCTGTTTTCATATTCTTTTTCTTTGTGATGATGTGATCATTTCACTCCAGTTCTCCAGTCACCGTGCAGTCTCCTAGGACAGACAAGACCGGAATTTCTAATGTGAAGAAACATGATACAAGCATGCTATACATTATCAAAAAGGGGAAAAAATAATGTATCCCGTCGTTGATTTTCAATTTTCCGTGCACCTTTGATTTTAAAAAGAAGGCTTTGAGCATTTACAGATTCAAGTTTCAAATATAAGCTGTGTGGAGGTGCTACTTTTAGATATTTAGATAATTTTCTTTTCTTTGTAACATTCCAAATTCTGTTCCTCGATGAGATGCTGCTGCATTTCTTTTGATTTTCTTATATGCTGATGTGTGATTTACCTCTGGAACCACATTTGGAGGTGGCATGCCACTCTGTCATTGTAGTAAAATTATGTCTGAGGTTTGAAGTATGTATGTAGACTGCTGTCTGCATCATCACAAGAAGAATGTTTCATAACTAGGTATGTCATAACTGGTTCTTGAAAATTTCTGTGGTTAAATAGAGGATGGTCAAGAATAATGGCTTGTTTACAGTTCCATTTTAAATCAGTGCTCAATTAAAAAAAATACAGATAGTGAAAAGGATGAGAAGAACAGCTAAAGAGAAACATATTCTTGAGTACGGAGTAGTAAGATGTTTTTCAGTGGCATAGGTTTGAAACTTGAAAGCAGCTCATGTGTCTTCAGAGGGATTACGTTTCAGTGTGTCGGCAGTGCTATTGTATTAGCGCAGCCGCTTACAAGAAATTTATCCTGTGATGATACGTAATATAGAGAATCACCTTTTTATCTCCCGCTGAAAAATAAGCTCCAGCCGAAGCATCAGCAGCTGTATGAACTTTGCTGACATATTTGAGACCTTTAGGTTTGATTTGAGACTCTGGGAATAGATGGAGGTATCTCTAGCAGCACTAATGGGTAACCTTCTTGCATGTTCAACTGAGGGTGCGTCTTGGCATCTGTGCTACTCTATTTTCCTGTACTTAAGTACATGGCAAAGGTCTCGTTCATTCTGCTCCACAAGAACCAGCCAGGAGTGTGAATCTGTAGACACCATGAGAGCTCTGCAGAGGTCAATGCTCTCTCTGCTGTCAAGAGACAGCTTGAGGACCTGGCTGGATTGACAATTCTGTGATCATTATGCTGATTTTCATCCAGGCACAGCGAGCAATATGCAGTTGATTTAAGAAACAGCTCTTCCCAAGCCAGAGAGCCATGCAGCTGTGCGATGAGGTGGCCACCACAGCAAGACATAGTCATCAGGCGCTTTGCCCTTTGGCTCAGACCTCACCTTCATCTCTTCCAGAGCGCAGGGCTGTGACTGCACTTACGCGTGTATGGTTAAACATTGGAGTGTGCAGAGGCTGCTGGTTGTTCTGGGTTCAAACCTTGAGGTCTTCACCTTCGCACCTTCCATCGGCTCTCCGCCAAGAGCCGTTCGCAATTAGTAACTTCATTCTCGTTTGTTGGAGCCAGATCCAGCTACGTCGCTGGCTGGGTCGCATCCTCTTGTTTCTGCTGCTCTTCTCTTTGGAAATCAATGTGCTTTCGTCTTTGGAAAGCAGAATAAAAAATGGTGAAAACTAGACACAGGTCATTCATGGTGGAAATCTGTTGGAGGTGGAACAGGCTGTGGCAAGAATTTGACTAATTCTGGTTCCTAATGCAAATCTTTGCCCTTTTTGGTGGAAGCAGGTATTTCTACAGGGAAGGAGGGGCTTGGTTTTGGGTTTTTTTTTGCACAAACCACATGCTAAAGATCTTTTTAGAACCTCTGACAGGTGAATTTTATGGTGCCTTGTTAGTCTCTGTTACATCAAGAGACACAAACACATCAGTCCTGCTTTTTACAGAAGCCTAATGATGGGTATGGCTGTGTGTATTCCAGGATTTGCATCACAAATGCAAGTTTATAAGGTCTGTTATTGCAAATATATCTTGTGCCTGTTTTCCTTCTTAAAATAATTTCAAAATATTTTGTGTTCATTATGAGACTCTTACAGTTAAGGAAGAATGTGGTTTTTAAAAGCAGCTTTACTGAGTACAGCTGAGTGTTCTATTCTCATGTCTTGTGGTGACAATAGTAAAGCAGAAGCATAAAGTATTTGGAGTAAAATATGTTGATAATACCTCAATCTTATGAACTATTCAGCAACACAGCACAAAGTTTTTTTGAAATGTTTTCTGACATAAATGTTTGTCATAGATGATGGAGATTTAATCAACCGTGAATAACCCTCATGGAGTGAGGGGTTCTGTTGGGGTTTTATACTGGAATATCGCAGTATGACGTGAGGTGAATACTGACCTTTCGCACTAAGCGTATTTCCAAACTGATTTGGCAACTCCTAAGAGTACGTAGCAAGGGGAAAGCTATGCTGTTTCCTGAACTCACAAGTACTTCTCAAATAAGTGGTAAAAATAAATCCTGTGTAATCCAATGTAATTATTCTCTGGACAGAGAAAATCAGTTGCTGGAGTCCAAGAGTCTAGTTGCTCTAAGTGTAGGAATTCAGATTTGTTCCTACCAAGAGCAACAGATAGGCTTGACTTCAGGCAAATGGGAAGGAGCATCAGCCTCCACAAGTCGGCAACAGGGGGGTAAGAAAGTGTGAGAAGTAGCTACACAAATGGGTACTTCAGCATCACTTAGTGAATATATGGCATATCTGCAGAGAAACCCTTGCTGCTGTGTGAACCCTTGGCTGCAGATTGAAAAACTCAAATTTGTGGAGGAAAAAGGGTTAAAAAGGATGAATATCTCTGCACCTTAATGGGAGAACTATTTCTGTAATAGTATCAAAGATAAACCAGTGTATTATGAACACTAAATGATAAAGGGTGATAATATGCCATTCTTGAGACTTCTTGGCTCTTACCTAACACATCAGAAAGTGATTGTTGAATTTTAAATAGCCATACAAATGGATGACATAGAAATTTAACTTTGCTTTGACCTTATTCTAATTCACAAGATGACTGCAAAATGACTTTGTTACATCTGAATGTATGCTGGATGCTAAATCACTCCAGAGTATAAAATCTTTGTTTTGGCATAATGTTGATGCATAAACATTTGTACCCCATACTAACCCTATAAACATCACAATCCATCAGTACAATTACAAAAAAGATTGTTTGTTTTCACACTTAAAGCAGACATGAAATAGAGTGTCCTTAACTTAATCACCACCTTGATTTACCACATTTGCATATATTTGCATATTAATTGGACTACAGATTAAAATTGGTTTTGTAATTTTAATTAAGTGTCCACAAAGGTAAATGATTAGAACTGTTTAAAATACATTCTGACATAAATAGCAGTAAAAGCTTTTGTGATGATGTTTTTGTGGAATTACATTCAGAAAGTGGCCTTTTTATGATAGTAATTTTAATCTTAAATAGAATTATACAGTCAAACAGAACTGTGGATTCATAATCATTTTTTCAAGATTCATTTAATATTTTGCTGATTTGCAGCACTTGATGAAAATGTACTGTAGGTTTAGTTGATTGCAAAATTGGGCCTGTAGAGCTGATAAACTGAGGGTTTAAACCCTCGGTCTTTATATCCGCCTTACGTATTTCAAATGTATTATGTATACATATGTAGACAAGGGCTTTTTTTTTTTCAAGCTGAGAAATATAAAAGCTGTCTGTAATGGATGATCTATCATTTTGAGATGTAATCACCTCCATTGACCATCTTCCTTCAGTCTGGATTGTGGAGCACAGGACATTTTAAAGCCTCTTCAATAAATCATTGCAGGTGATAGAGGAATCATTCTTGGCCTTGTCAAGGGAGGAGGAGTGCTATAGGTAAAGATACGCTGTCAGGATTGCTATGCTGAAGTCAGTGGATGTTGATAGTCTGACCAATAATGTCTACTGGACCAAATGGTTTGTCAAACTGAACTGTAGCATGTATTTGCAGTTAGAAAGGCTCTAGGAACTGTGTTCTTAATGCACCTCTGAGTCTGCCTCTTTCTTTGTGGACCGATTCACGCTTTCTCTTAACACTTAAAGAGTACCAGTAAGGACAGACCGTTAGCCTGAATTGTAAATGGGAGTTTTGTCTACCTGATGAATTGGTGAAAGTGTTTTTATTATGTTCTGTAACTTTTCAGCTGGGGAGCAGGAAGCATTCATTAGGCATTAGACCATCTTTTTGTTATAAATAAAATAGCCAGTTTATGTTTTACAGCATTACTTTGCTGCTTTACTTACAAGAGAAAATAAACTAGCTGTTGGTTTTGGTTTGGGAGCAGATTTGGCAAGCATAGCTTTAAAAGAAATATTTAAATTCTGTGAAGTTAGTAGAATTTAACAGTATACCAGCTGCCTACTTTCAAGAAAAGAAAATGTTGGTGTGAAGTCAGTAATGAATTCAAACTTTAGGCTCTGCTAATTTACTTCAGCGTTTTGCGCTGCTCTGAAGGCTTACGTTGTTTCTAGTTTCATCTAGTTTATGTCCTGGATTTGAACCCTGGCCATTTCCTACCTTACAGTCTCCGCAGTGTACGTTAGAAAAAAAGGAGATTGAGAAACAGTATGCTTGTGTCCTGTCATGCTTCATTGATTTGAAATAATTTTTCCGTTAATGGTGTATTTAATACTTAGTTTTCCTCCTATCCTTGGTAATGCTTTCAAGTGAGAGCAATAAGACTTTTGGGATGCATACATTCCTGTCCGATGGACTTGACATCATCTTCTGTGTTGTACTTACACTCCAGCTTAAGTAGGCAGTGTAGATTGCAAGCCAGATCCACTGGGCTAATTATATACCTGAAAACAGGTTTCTTGTCAGGCTTTTACGTAAGGTGCAAATTATTTCTCAGATTGACATTATTTAGTGCCTGTTAAATATTTCTCTTATACCTGATGTACTTTCAGGTTTCTGTTTATGTAGTGACTGGTTACAGTGTCAAACTGGTTTAGGTTCCTAATCTTAGTAGCATTACAAAACTCAAAGCTCAGTCCATGAGTGAATTCCTTGTGTTAAGGCTCACATTGGGTATTAATTGGAGCTGTGTCTTGGGTGAGTACTCCTGGTAGATTTAATCTGGAAAAAGACCTGTGATCATATTAGTGAAAAAAAGCTAAAGAACTGGAATAATCATTGAATGAAGCATCGAGGAACAAACCTGCCAGACAAGTACCATTATCATTTTTTAAATGGGCATGTAAGCTAGATGTCTCGTTAGATTAAATTGTTATGGATGTCCATTCATCTGTGGAAAAGATGGTTATTTCTAGTTAGGGTATTGCTTCCCTTTCTAATGCATATCTCGCTAACGTCATTCATACTTGTGTCACCTGAGGATCAGAAAGCTAAAATACACATCATCTGCAACTGTTTTGGGGAGATTGTTTGAAAGCTGAATCTAGCTTTCAATCCAGCTCCATTACAGCCGTAATTATATTATGGAAACTCAATCATCCCAGAGTTGGGAGAGCCAGCTTTGAAGTGGCTGGTATCAAATTTTTTTTCAAGATCTGCTTAAATTTAAGAACAACCAAAAAAAAAAAATTAAGTGCTTAAGCACCACTGGGTTTTTATGAGACTTGAACTTCTAAGCGCTTGAGTCAATCGTGAACCTGGAAATTAGGCTCTAAGGATACTTAGTCCTTCAGAGGTATGCATTGACCTGGCTTCTCTTTAGACACCTGACTCCACACGGTGTCTCTTTGAGAATAAAAGCACTGGAAAATGTGTTTTCTGAAGGGTCTGCTTTTTAAAATAGAGCCATTCTTAAAAAAACCCCAAACAGATAGGCTGCTTGCTTGAAAAATCATCTTCCTCCATCCCTGCCTCCTCAACCCAGTGAAAAATGGAAAGCTTTGAAAACTTTTTGTTTATGGGCAAGTACACCATTCCCATTTAGAGAAGGTGCTGCTACCATAGTGAAGGTTTTCCTTCTCATTGTGCGCCAACATGCTTGGATTTTCATATGTCATCTCTCAGTTCCTTGAGAGCAATGCCCATTTACACCTCTTGATTTCACAGAGTGCCTCACTGAGACCCCTGTGGGTTGGGCATGTAGGGCACTGTTGTATACAAGTTGAAGAGTTCTGCTTTAGTCCTCACATGATTTATCTATTCATTTCTTCGAAGGCTTTCTTCACCTGTTATTGCCGAGGAACAGGCATCAAAGGCTTCACTTATCACAAAAAATTTTTGGAGAACAAGGAAACAGTAATGTTAGAAGTCTGACATTGCTGAATTAAGCACTGCGTTCAATTTCCTTGGACTAAGCCTAGCAATGTTATAGTTTATTTAAAAATATTAATTTCAAAACTGATAGAAAGATAGGGATTTAATGCGAATGTTCGTCATGTATGGTCATCTGTATGTATATTTAAAATATTTTTGTCAGGAATAACTTAACACTTAACAGTAGTTGCTTAGATAAATGCAAATAATAGAGTTTTTCCACTGTAAGCATACAGATTTAAATATGGTTTCTATTGAAAAATAGGTTTGGTCATCAGATTAATTAAACATTGATGGCTTGATTGCTTTCTCCTATCCCAAAGTCATTATGTCTTTGATTTAGTTGGTTGTAATTGCCATTTTCTGAAGATCTGAGAAATCAAGTTCCTAGCAGCTGGGAAGAACCTGTGCGTGGTCGCAGACCTTCTTCCTGCTGATGCAAGGCTGGAGCTCTGGGTGAAGGGAAATCCTGCATACAAACCTGTCACTTACTCAAACCATTTTTCACAGCAGAAGGTTTTGCATTCTGGGTGGTGTGTTCATCCTATGCCCAACAGTCCATCAGGAGATGTCATTAAGAGAAGGTGGGAGATATTGAGGCTCTCTTTCCGCTGAAGAGGCACATAACTTTGGGCAAAATTGTTCACCTCCTTTACTTATCCTGCGGTTGAAATGGGGCTAATAAGGCTTATAATTTGTATGCTTAGTATGCAAATTGGCAAAGCAAAGAATGCTTAAAAAATGGTCAGTGAACTTGGAAAGCCATTTTTCCTATTAAACCTGGGAAAAGAAGGAAGTATTGGAATGTGGTCATCTAATTGCGTCTTCGCAAGCCACGTGGCGGAAGTATAACTGTGACTCCTACGTGTAATCTCTTTAGAAAGTCTTTTTGCCACAAGAAGAATAATGGCAGCCTACTCAGCAGGCTGCAGGAGGATGAGATAGCATGCTTGCAGCATTTCTTTGCAGCATAATTGCAGCATCAATGAACCATGAATTCAGCCTAATTAACATAACGGGAACCACTGCAATCATGCTGCCGTTCAATTTAGGTTTTGAACATTCTGGTGAAGCATCACGGTTCTGCTGTTTATTGTTGAGATGCTGTAGAGAACTGTCCACTTACTTTCTTGCTGCTGTCTTGATGTATTTTTATTGTGTCAGGATAACTAGGGAACTTCAGAAATGGAAGATCGTTGCCTTACTGGTTCCATTATGGAGTCTACAAATAATTCTGTATTACTTCCTGTAAAAAGTAAAGAAACCATTTAGTATACTATAAAACTGAGAGTAAATGCACTAAATTTCCAAGTTAGACACAGGTTCTGAATTGTAATAGGTAACGAATGGCCAAGAATTCTGGAACTATTTTGAGTTAAGGACTGCATTACCAGAATTTTAAAAATAGCATTTTCTATTACTCTTTTTAAACGCTATACCTAGGAGAAACTTTTATTTTAGGAAAGCTTGGATTTTTTTAATGTGTTTCTCTGTAAAAAGAGTATTTTTCATTGTTGCCGTTGGTTGTGCTACAGTAAAATCAGGAAGCCACAGAAGTAGATCAGGTACCACTGCTTTTGGCAACAGAGCACGGTATTTTGGACGGAGAAGTCAAGGGACTGCTGAAAACAGCACTATCTGGTAGATAGCAGGGGTGGGAACAGGAGGCTTCCTGCATCTCTCCTGGCCATTAGGCAAGAGGTCCTTAATAGTGGCACTGAAGCCACTCTGAAATGATACACAACCCGGAGTTGTTTCTGCCATTTGTGACAGAACTGAGCTAAAAAGCTGTGGAATCACTGCCCTGTTATTTTCTTCTCTTGAGTAACAGCAGAGCGAGCAAAACTTTTCCTTGTGGCTGTTTTTATGCAGCTGCAGTCATGGTACCACATCTCCATGAAAATTTGTTCACAATCAGTGAAGTACCTGTTGGGGTTTTCTTTTATTTTATTTAATAACTTTGATTTGCAAGAAAATTGATAAATTAAAATTTTAATAATCTTTCTTAATAAGCAGTTAAAGAGAAAATTTTGCACTAGGAGCTAAAAATGTTTTTTTGGAACTTGTTCATGGCTACTACAGGAATGATTCCCTAGTTTCCTGCTCAGAAAATCTCCTACATATGTATATCTATATGTATGTATACACACAAAACAAAAGAGTGTGAGCTTTTGAAGGACAGTCATGTTTAGAATATTTGTTTCCATTAAGTAAGACCAGTGAGAGTGAGATACCATAAATTATGGATGCAAGTTGTTGATGGAGGGAGCAGGAGTACAGAAGCAGTATGACTGTGGTATTTAATGCTGCTCTGAGGACCAGTTGTTGGCAAACTCTTTGAATTGCAGCTTTGTAGGAGTTGTTTTTTACAGCAAGATGGTTTGTAATGCAGCGGTCTTATCTGGGAGCAATGAATGATGTGTATGACTAGGGTATCATTTGAGAGGGTGGGGTAGCCTCCCAGATAATTATTTGACAGAAGGACTTTTTTGAACCTTGTATGGTCTAATAATCCCTCACCAGTGTGTATTCTGGAAGGGCTTCTATGTCGCAGGTTGGATGAGTGAAGCATAGGATCATTTAGATTAGAAAAGGCCTTCAAGATCATGGACTCCAACTGTGGTTTGGGGACAGGTGCTGCTGGAAGAGTGAGATACAGAAATTTCAGGAAAATGTTGCAAGGTGGTTTTCTCTGTTTTGAGGATCATCTGTGTTTTCCTTGAGTCTGACTTCAGCCCTTTTCATTCATGTGGCTGATTCAGAAAATTCTATATTCATGTTGACTCCCAGACGCTAGATTTCCATTTGTTCGTTGCTTTTTTTCTCCTGATGCTGTGAACTCAGGAAGTTAGTTACACTTTTCACTCTAAGTATCTAAGTATAATTTTAGCATAGAACTGCAGACCTTTTGAAATAGCCGTCTCAGTCATCTGTTGCAGCCTTCTGTGTCCCGATGTAACCCTCAATCAGCATCTGAGATCATATGAAGCTCCTGTATTTCTGCTGGTGTCACTGACTTTTCTACTGTTTGCTTTTTTTCTGTAACATGCTTAGTGTCTTCTGAGAGGTGAACATTTTTTTCAGCCTCCTTTTTCTACTTCTAATACAAAAAGTATACTTTTTTTTCCTGACAACCCTTTTTTTTTATGTCCCGTGACCGTCTGATGCACGTGTAACAAACCTAGGCACTGCTGCTTATCTGGTTGGATGCTCAGGGTGGGCTCATCGGGTAGACTCATTGATGCACTGTTAGGTATTGCAGAGCCTCAAAGGCTCACAGAATTCAAATGTGCACCTGGAATTTACCTAACACAAGTAACAAGTTCTTACAGACTTAACTGCTTTATAGATGCACTCTTCCTTTCAGAGCATCATACCTGAGGGAGTTTAGCTTAGCATTGTCCATAGAGAAAGGCAGTTGGGTCCAGCATAGATCCAGCCACATGGTGATATACTTTTCAAGGAGGTAATTACATGTATGTATATAACCTCAGTGAATGCAGACGGTCAAACTGACCTCGGCACCAATGAGACTTCTTGTGTCCATATGTTAAAGGTGGGGCATGATCTGGGAGCACTGCAGGGGAGTTGGGGGAAGTCCAAGCATGGTGGGTGGAGCAGGACGACTGGCTGACGCATTGCTTCTCCTTGAGTGAACTGTTGGATTGCTGATCTAGTTTTTTGCAGGTTGTAACTTAATTTTAAGAGATTATTATAATGAAGAGTACCCAGTGTACTCTGTTTTTGCATTAATCTGTGATTAACATCCTGTGTATAACTCATGGTAGAGTTCTAGATGACACATTGTATTATTATTATTGAATAAGAAAGTGAAGAAATGCGAGTTTCGCTTTCTTCAGCAGTGACTCTTCTTGACTCTAGCCTGCGAACAAGCCACAGTGGCTGTAGGAGAGTCCATCAAGCTTGCCGTCTTAACTCTAGGTTTTAGGTGTTAGTCATTCTCTTCTCAGAAGGCTTAATACGTGTTTTAGCTGAGGCTCTCCAGTTAACATTTATTGAAGGTGGGGTCAAGCAGAGGGCTGGCTGCAGTTGAGGAAGAGTTGAAGGAAGTGCAGAGAATAGCTGAAGTGGTTGGTTCCTGGAAGACAGAGTCTGTGATTCATCCATTTGGAAATGAAGGGGGAGAAAGCAGTGCCAATTAAATATCACAAAAGGTTATGATAAGCATCTAAACTATGGGGAGAGATCAGTCTTTCAACGTCTTATTCCCTGCAGCTGTAATATGTAAACTCAGGAAGATGACTGAACATTGATACTTTAAAAGTTCAATAGTCACGCTTGTTATTGAGTGCAGTTACTGAGAATTGACAGGAGAAAATATTTTTGAGAGGAGTTTCCAAGTAGAGATCATATTTCTCGTTTAGTGTGCAGCAAAACCAGCGCATTTGAATGGCTGTCAGATCTGGCAGAAAGAGAGAATAACTGCTCTGTGGTAAAATATTGCAAGGGAAATCATCAGTCTCCTTCAGAACCAGTATTTTTTTTATTGTTCGTAGGTGCAAATTCAAAAGCGACACAGACCAAATGTCAGAAGTAATCTAAGTGTTGGCGTTCTAAATCTAATTGCACTATTTCCACAAAAAAACTCTTGCACATATTTCTGGCTGCTTTTTAAACATTTATATATACTTTTCTGCCTTTTATACAAATTCATGAAATAGGGCCCTTGAAGATGCTGAAAAAATTTTAGCTGGTTTGCTGAAATAAATTGATCAAAAAATGTTAAAGAAATACATTGGTAGACAAACACGGACCTCTTCTTTGTGTGCTGTTTGAAGAGGTATTCAGGCTGTTTGAGTGCAAAATAATTGCTAATTTTCACCTTTATCTGTCACTGTGGTATTATTATGAGATTTATTTTTTTAATGAGCCATTGCTAGGCACTGAACTAGTAAGTCAAGGAATATTTTAAGGAGAGGCATATAGAAAAAAACACGCCAAAAATTGTTCATGAAGACTTTGTTCCATTTATCTTATGGAAGTAGCTTTAGTAGAAATAAACAGGGAAAGCCATAGGTAAATGAGACAGTGTAGAGAAAAGAATGGGTTGAAAACTAGGGTCATGGTGATGATCAGCTGAAAAAGAGAGCTGAAATTCTGTTATTCTAGGGACTGTGACCTAATGCAATGGCTGGTGAGCCAACTCCAGCTATTGTGGTTCCGACTGCCATGTCCATCCCGACGCAACGATGTCAACCACATGGTCCTGCTTAAGCAGGTCATGTTAATACCAAGTCTCTCCATCCGTGGGTCGTGTAGGCTGTCACCTGCTCTCACCTCAAGCCTCAACAGCACCCGCTGTCCTGATGTCTCCCTGCCCTGTACCCAGATTCGTTTGCTGCTGGTGCACATCCATCTGCTCCCGCTGTCGTTCAGCGACATCAGCCGGCGAACCGTGCATGTCACTCGCCCACTGGCGATGGGTGGTGCAGAGCCGCCCGTGCTTGCTCACCTCACCAGTACCGTCCTGCCGCGGGAGAGACGGGCTCCAAGACGCAAACCTCAAAGGCTTTGGCTGCAGTACTCTGCTCCCAGCAATTATCTGAACATCCAAAGGAGCACATTCCCTGTTGAAAAACAACAACAACAAAACAGCACTTTGATTAATTCTAAGGTGATTGCCTCTTAAGAGACTCTGGAAACAGTTTTTCAATTAACAGTCTAGTTTACATAAAAGGCACATATTGATGAACATAGTCCATGACTTTTTGCTCAGTCCCATTATTCTCCTCTAATTTGCATGCACTAATATTTCCAGTGATCTCACTGTTTACCAAAATCCAAGGTACTTAGCGGTTAATGGCTTTGTTACCTTCTGGTGAGAGTTTCATCTCTCGTTTTCTTCACAGAAGAGAATAAAGGAAAAACACCCAGAAAGCACACAGAGGTACAGATGACCCTCAAGAATTAGCAGAAAGCTCTTGTGAGAGCTGGAAATTTCCCTAACACTTTTAGCAGATATTTTCCTGTTCATATTCAGAACTGGTTTTAATGCCAAATATCGCTGATTGACAAACACAAATTTGAGTTGCCCATCTTGCTCTGAGCCTTTCTCCTGCAACACACGCACACCTTTTTATAGCCACTGTGATAAGAACGTGCTCAGCATTCACATAACCAATGCGATACCCTTTCGGTGTGGCCAGGAAGAGCATAATGTTAATGTGTACCGTAACTAGGATGCAGTGCCTTCCTGAGGTAAGGAAATGTTTGATTTGGAGAGGAATGGGAAAAAAGGCCTGGGTAATAGAGACAATAGGTGTGCAAGATGAAACGCTGATGTTAGTACAACAAAGTTTTTGAGAACCAAAGGTGATACTACAGCATAATGAAATTAAAACAACGTGGGGGTGTTTATGCTTATTCACGTAAGTACGGTGGAACGCCTCTTGAATTAATCATACAGCCTACCTTATAGATATGATCATGTACCTTACTTCCAAATCACAGCCAGTTATATTAGAGTAGCTGATTATACTCAAATTCTGGAGTTCACAGGAATTGGTTCTATAAAAGACTGGCTTATTTTAAGAATTCTGACTTAAGGCAAATAATCCGAAAATTGACGCTTGATTGAAGCTGAAGAACCAAACACCATTTATTGCTTATTCAAAATTGTAGTGAGAATACTACCCTTTCTTTTGTAGGACCTTCTAAAAAAATTCTGGTAGTTATTAATGGTTTGAGTGAGTTGGAGGTATATATATATATTTGGTATCAGAAATTTAAGAAAAAAAAATTCTTGGGAGTTTTATACCTGTGGGGCTTAAAGATCACTTGATGGTGACATATGTGATGTGGAACATCAAATTGCCCATCCAAATTTCTTCTAAAAGTTATAGCTATATCTTTCTAGTCTGTAGGCATGTTCTACTCTGAATATACATAGAATATTTTTATTAATTTATTCAGCAGTATAATCTTAAGCCTTCTCTTCTTGGTGAAGCTTTTCTTCCTTAATGTATTACCATGAAGAGCTGCCTGCAAAAAGACGAAGTTAAATATGTCCTGAGCCCACTTTGTCATAATTGCCACAGTGGGTTGGGTTTTCTATTAATGAAGTACGTAGAACATGAAAGTCTAGCTCTGTGCTGGGGCTGAGATTAGATCTGAATGCAAGGAAAAGCAACAAAGGTCCACAAAATATCTGAAATCTGCAAATACTTCCTGTACTTAACCTACACTTTCGTTGCGTGACTGTAAAGAACAGCAAATCTTTGTTCTTTCCCTCTCCATTCCCATTCAGTCAGTTCAGAGACATAGGAGGAAGGTTTTGGGGAGCAAACTTGTTATCAGTCTTCCTACAGTTTCCATCTGACTCTGTCAATAGTGAGTACATCAAAACCATGAGGTTACAGCCACTTTGAAACACCAAAAAAGTTTTGCAAAACTTATTTTATATATATATTAACTTTGTAAAAGTTGTGATATACATATACACACTTACATATAACATAAATTAATATAAACATAGTTTATGAATGTGAAGTTCCTTTATCTCTTTAAAGTTTAGCTGATTTTTGAGTTGGTAAGAAACTAAGCTCTGCTTTTGGGTTCAAGAGGGAGTTACATGTGCCTTTGGTGGAGTGGAGAAAGAGCAAGCGTTCATCTTGGTAAGATCCCAGAATGTTCAAGTGAGGTGATTAGACTTCTAGAAAGTCGTTCGGGTTCACCCATTTATCAAAACCTATTAGGACATTTCTTGCGTCTGTGTTCCAGAAGGTTCCTCTAGTCATCATCATTTAATAAAAAAAGAAAGGCTGAGAAATGCTTCGCTTATCCTTTGTGCCTGCCAGAAGGTGTTGGTTTTGCAGCTTCAAGAGAGTCCGGTGGTTTTGTGCATAGGTAGGATTGTTGGCCATAGGTTCACTGATCCATTATACAGAAAGCAGAGAAGGTTATAGCATACATTACTTACAGTTGGAAATATGGCAAGAAAAATGGTTCATGGCTTCTCACAGCTCAACTTGTGGTAATTTGAGTCTAGAATAAATAATCTTGTTTATGGATCATCAGCTGCAGAGGTATTATTAAAGAACTTGTGTCGCTATTCACTTGGAACACCTGTATGTATAGCCATGTTATAATTGTTCAGACATGCTGAATCAGACTTCTCTGTCTCAAAACGGAAAATATAAATATATGGAATGTCCCAATCATCGTACTTATTCTTTTTTTTCTTCATCTCAACAAGGTTACTCTTTTGGGAAACCCTCGCAGAAGCAGTCCAGTCTTTTCAGTTAAAAGCCATTCATATGGCAACAAACCACTGTTCTTCCATTTATATCTGTATTCATCCATTTAAACTCTAAAGCCTTCCAGCTTACTTCTGGGATTTATAGCCAGCTGGCTGCTGTGTAATATGGACATATTCTGACTGTGCGTGAGATGTTTTGTCTGGTTTAACCCGTAGTTGTAATGTTCGCTCTAGGCCGCAGCTCACCCACATGCATTTAGCATCGACTGTTCAAGCTCCCAGAGTCATGACTTGCCATCTCCTCACATATGTACAATCTGCATTAGAGAAAAGTTAAGTTTAAAAAGTAAAAACCAAACCAACCCCAAAACAACACCCCCAAACCCCCTCCTAGAACTGAGCTGGATACAATGAATAGGTTCAAGATGGCGGGCCAGAGCTGAGCCAGCTCATGTGGGATCCGTTCCCACTTTTTGGCGTTTACAATAGGCTTTGGAAATACTTTGTAACATGAATGTTTTAATAGCAAGTGGGGAGGGGGAGGCAAGGAAGGGAAGAAGGACATGTGCATTCTTTTTTTTTTTTTTTTTTTTTGTGCTTATGAATGCTAGATTGGTGATTTTTCCAAAAATAGCCTATACCTGTTAGCTGATTTCTGTGGTCTTTTTAAGTCAGGGAAATTCACTGGAAGTAATATTCTGAAATTCCTGCCCTAATTTAGTGAATCATCAATGAGAAGCTTACATTCACAGAAAGCATGAATATTAAAATTTGTTAGCATACTTTGGCTTTGTAAGAAATACAATATATAATTATTTTTCTTTATGCAGCGTCGCTGGGTTCTAAGAGAGGCAATAGAACCATTAATTAATAGTAGTAGTCCTGGATAGTGTCATAATAAGCAATACAACATATTAAAGCACATTTACTCTTGCCAGCTATCAGGGGGAACCTTTACATGTTTTAAAGGCCCATTAGGTTTGTTTACATACTCAGTTGAAGCTGGTATGCTTTGCTTCCAGTGGAACTGCCATTGGCAGGGCCTGAACCTGACTTCAGTACTTGACTCCGAGGGTATTGAATTTCCCGACTGTTGTATGCAGCCAGTAATATATTGTCGCTACTTCAGGGCAGCCTGTCTCTCTGGGATAGCAGGTACAACTCAAAACAGTGTAGTCCCCAAAGCTAAGGTGTCTGGGGGTTGCTGTCATAAAAATGAAAATAACTGAAATTATATATATCAGAAGCAATTTTCCACAATGGGAAAGGTGGTCAAGGAATCAAAACTGTGCCTTCAGGTATATTACCCAACAGAACAACAATAACGTGCTGGGCTTTAAATTGCACTAGCAATCTGGAAAGGATTTTCTGACTACAGCTATGTTAAGTGTTAATAGTGAAACCTGGGTTCTTTTTCCTTTGATCTCTCCTCGAGCTCATATAGAATAATAGGATCAAAATAAAATGCCATTTATATGAACACCTTGTTCTTTTGATCTTGGCACAAAAAATTCTGTCTGCAGCTACAACTTAGCAAACAGTGCCTAGGCTCCTTTTAGTTGAACCTTCTAGTTTATCATAACCTTTAATGAATGGTGTCACAGCCAATTTTTTGTGTAGTTCAAGAATTTAATTGTAATTTTTGCCCTAAGAGTCTTTAACTGCGTTTTCAGAAGAATCGAGAAAAAGGTAAGTGGGACCTATAAACCAGTGGCTTGTGGTCAGTTGTGCGTAGGTATGTTGAATATATGGTGTAAACACTTGTGTGCCGGTACATTTCAAAATACACCGTTAGTTGTTCTGTGACCCCTTGGGCAAAACTGTTAAATTAGCTTACTCAGTAGGAGAGCATGCGTGGGTATGTGACCCCAAGGATAGTTGGGGCAACTGTGGTGATTATAGGTGCTAGGTTTTGGACCTGCTTTTTCCATCAGGAAGGTGATGTGCCCTGTGATGTCTGGTGTGGGATCCAAGCCTTTCTCTTTATTGCCCACCTCTGCAGGAAAGACCGTAGAAGTATTACAGCTGGTACTTATGGATCCCCATTGCTTTTGTGTAGAGATCTACGGGACGGATAATCCAGGGATGAACACGACTACCTTTCAGCTCTTGATTCCCTGGGGTTGCTGGTGAGGAGCGTTTCTTTCAAGTCATTATTGCGTGCACTTAAAGTAAAGCCACTTTTTCATGCTCTTTCAAATCTCTTGCTAAGATTCTGCTCCGCCTAAGGCTTCGACTGCGTGGAAACAGCTGAGCTGTGTTTATTGTGATGATTGATGGTGTCTCATTGTGATCCCTGCTTCAGTTCTCGTAACCTCCAAGAGTAGATGAGATGGGCACAAAGCACTGTGCCAAACGAAAGCAAATAAACCGAAGTCCTGCAGTTCACCAGTGCCATAATTGCTGCTGTCCAGGAAGAGGGATTAGCGAGTATGAAGAAACACTATCTGGGAGAGATCCAGTGGCCAAGCAGTATCTTGGGTGTCAAGTGTCTCTCTCAGGCTTTGCATCCCACTGTAATTTATATTTAGCTATTAAGCTTATTAGATAGGAGCAGTCAGCTTGTTCTACACTGTATGCACGGAACACCGCTGTGTAAGTGCTGGGTAAATGTTTAGGCTCTTGCTGAAATGAGGAGTTGAGGTTGCCGTACGTGAGCTGTCCTCCAGCAAGCTTTGTCGCAGACTTAGCTGGATCCCTGCACTCTGTCATGAGGCAGGAGTACTCTATAGAGCCATAACAGCGGCTATAACCCTATTCTTATAAAGTGGTACAGTATAATTCATTCTGTGCAATAAAGATACTTCCCTCTAACCGAGCTGGTTTGAGCACCAAGAGCAGCGTGGACGTATTTGTGCAGTACTGCTCTAGGATTAACGCATCTTGCTGAGATCAGGTCTCCATGCTAATGCAGCCACTCTGCCTCCAGTCCTTCTGCTAATTACTACAGAGCTGTTGTAAGAAAGTTTGCTGCTGTAGTTGTCTAAAAGTATCTGTCCAACCCTTAATTTTGGCAGAATATGTGTCCCTGCTCATCTTTCACTAGTTCTCATTTTGTACGTCTGTATTATGTCAGTGGTCCCAGAATTCAGACCTATATTTCGCATCAATTAAAGGAGGGATGCCTGGCACCTGGGACAAGGAGTTAAAGTGAAAGAATACAAAGACTCGTCGTTTTTCTCAGAGTAAAAATGTGATCGCCCTAGTTCTGTGGTTAGCATGAAACAAATCGGCTCTGTCATGAAGGCAGTGGGGTACAAGTTAATACAAGGTAGTAAAGGGATGACAATAAAGTAAAACAGCAAAGTCCACAGTCTTTTATGACAAAACCAGTATGATCCTGTTGCTGTCTAAGGCCCTGCTGCAAATAGTGTTTTCTGATGCCTGGATAAGTCCAATTTACATATATACAAAGTGTACGAATAAAGCTATAAAAGTAGACTTAGTATTCTACTTTTTTTCCTTGAAAGTAATTTGCTATTGTTCAAACTTTCAGCTTTCACTGGTTTTGTTTCCAAAACCCCAAAAGGAAGAGAAAATAACAAAAGTCCATAAAGGCAAAAGGGATATGTTCTCATTTCAGTTCACAGAATTTCCTGCCTTTAAACAATACAAATATATGCCCTTAGGTTTCTAACGTGCTGGAAGGATACCGAATCCTTGAAACAGATCAAATTAAAAGCAAGTCTACTATAGCAACAGCGAGTTTTACCAGCATGTCCAATAGATCTCAACAAGAATTCACTGGGCTTTAACCATGTTGCCAATCCTCACAAAATCTTAAACTGCTGACTCCATAAATGATGAAATGTTCAGAAACAGCAAGCAAATTCAAGGCTGAATTGGGCACAAATAAAATCTGATCCTTAATAATTGTTCCCTGTTCATTACAGGCCCCATTTAAAGCAATTATTTGATAGAACTTTTAGAGGTATCCACAGACAGGAGGGACATGGGGGTTCGCTACGTGAAACCTTTTAAAGTGCACGACTTCCCTTAACTACGGTTATCTGTTCAACAGACCAAACGTGTTGCTCCCAGCACTCGGGGTGAAGGATGTGGGGACCACGGGGGCAGCTGCCAGTAGTTGTCACCAGATAGAACATGGCTGGTTGGGAATTGGTGTCCTGAGAACCTGTGGCTTTGGATATAGGAGGATGAAAGAACTGAAGAAACTTCTGCTTGGTGTGATTAAATGCTTTTATTTTGATTTGTCATTTGGCCTTAAATTCTCATATGCTGGCCTTTCATCTTTTTGACCTATTTCACTAGAAACCTCAAAGTACCACACAGAGTACTGCTCCCCATGGGCACGTGGGGTGTATCTATATGAACAGCGTTCAGAGCTTAGAAACAAAGCGTTGGGCTGAACAGTCATGGTCAAGCTCTTTGCATCTCCAAGATTTCTGATTCTTTTTAATAATGCATTTAGTGCAGTACTGCTCAAGATGACCATGTCCTGCTACAGAGCGGGTGTTAGCTCAAGCTGTTCACATGTCTGTGTCTCCTTATGGGGTAGGCACCGTCCTTCCTGCTGGCCTCATGCTGGTAACTGCCAGCTCATAGCATGGAAGGGTAACAGTGCTGTTTGTGTCGATACTGCTGTCTCCTTTTTCCAACAAAAATGCATATTCCTCCTCTTGTTTTACAGTGTTTGATATCATAGGTCGCTCAGTGATGGGCCATTATGTTTTCCAGGAATTTGGGGGTGCAGGCTCTCTGAGGAAACTTCTGGTATCCAGATGCAGAAGGGCAGCATCACCATCATCCTTATTTATACCAGAAAAAGGGAGTCCAAGGTTTTTGGTTGGTGGGGGTTTTTTTTCCCTTCTCCTAGTAGTAAAAACATTTTTAGAGCTTTCTGACAAAAATCCTTTTAGGGCAGAGTACTACTGCCACTCTAGTTCTAGAGATGGAGAGTGGATTCTGGTATTTGGACAGTGAGACACTGACCCACTGCCAAAGCTGGGATTAGAACTCTGAGGTTTTTCTAAACCGCACTGCCTAGCTGCAATGCGAATGCATACGCATTTAAACTTCATTTGTAGTGCAAATATGTCAATAGAGCAACACATTTTCCAGTGGAGGTCCGAATCTCTGCTTTAACCCATGGTCCGCAGTGCCAGAGGCCGTTGACTGGACCATCTGATGTGGATGCCCTGTGGCTGAGATGACCACAATAGCCCTGTGTTTTTCTTATTACTCGAATGTTGTATTCATGACAAAATGTGGTTTGTTTTTTTATGTGCAGAAAATTATTATTTTTAATTAATTTCTTCAGCTCTTTCAGATAAAGCTCTCTTCAGTTAAACTTTCAAGTGAAAGTAGGCTTCGTTTCTTATTTATTTCTTGGGGTACCTGAGAAAGCGTTAAATAATTAAGGTGAAATATGTGTTTTCCTGAGAAACACACAGAAGTGTGCGTTTGCACAGTCAAGTGAATTATCAAAACCAGATGTGAGCAAGTGGAACATTTTACACAAATTTATTAAAATCATTATTTACCTGTAAGTTATAAGAAGGTCTTAGTTGCACTAGTTTGTTGCCAATATGTACTGCCAATAATCTGCCAAAAAGCAGCTTGCTGGCAAAATCACTGAAATGGTTAGCTTATGCTTGCACAGAACATTACAACCCTGAGTCAAATGAAAACGTATTATAAACGGACTCTTTGATGGTGGATTCGCTGGAATATGTTATTGATATATGGTATACAGTTTATATGGATTATGTATACTGTGGAAGAAATATGGATATCTATTAAGGGTAACCTGATATGTAATCGGTTAGGACAGTTATTGTTTTCAGTATTTGCTATGAATAAGATCACACGGTGACTGTTCAGTTTTAAAATACAGACTATTCATGTGCAGCCCAAAGCCCTAGCATACTATTTGTTCAATTAATACAGAAAGGCTATTGAAAATGTAAAATATCTGACATATATACAGAGTAATTTTAAAGGCAACTTTTCTTCTAGGAACAATTTATACATTACATAAACTTATATTTTTCATCCAAGTATCATTTTGAGAATAGCAAGCTTAAAACATTGGAGGCCATAGGGAAACATAATATTACGATAATGTTCTTTGGTGCGGTTTGGAAGGTTTTAGGAAACATTTGGAAGTATTTTTCTCATAAAGTCACTTAACTATTGAAGTGTTATGATAGCACTCCCTTCTGCATTGCGTATGTTACAAAACAGCTTGTTTAAAAGGGACATCCATCCTATATATCCTGATTAGAAGTATTTCCACAAAACAGGAAATTGTATGTTACAGGATCCTGGTATTAGTTTTAATTAAAAAAAAAAAAAAAAGACAAGATGATTTAAGGTGTGATATCAGTTTTCAAACACCCATTTCCAATTCTGTTTAACAAGCAGAGATACTGTATTGTTTGGAGCTATATGTGAAATTTGCATTTTCCAAGTAAGCACTTGAGAGCTGTTTTTTATTCTGTTTAAGTAAGCACTAATAAACATGACCAATCCTTTAGGATCCTAAAGAACCTTAAAAACCTTGCAATTCTCAGAAGCCTAACTTTTTTCCCCACAGTGTAATTCATTCTTTTGAACTTCTGCAGAAGCAGAACTTAAGTCAACAATTTCTGAATTTCTGGCAGTTGTTATCAAGGTGACTCTTAGCGCTCCGAAAGTATATCCGTTACCTTGCAGTGTCGGTGTAGCAGATCTACACACTCATGATGTTTAATTATAGAGAAAATTACTTTTTTTCTGAACTATCAATTAATTCATGTTTTCATATCTTGCACAAAATAATGCATAAATTATTTTTGACTGTGTTATAAAATATGTATTGTAGTTCATTACCATCTTTCCGAGGAGTTTTTAAATTATCACTATTTCATTTGTGGAGAGTGATGTTCTTAAAAATTATAACTGCACAGATTCTCACATTTAATGTTAAAGGATTTCAGGGATTGGAAGATGTGAATTCAGAAATGATACATTTAGGATCAAACTCTGTCTCTCTCGAAGTCAGAGAGCTTTGTCTTTGACTTCAGTGGCTCCGGAGTCTCCTTTCCAGTATTAAAAATGCAGAGTAATCACTTTCTGATATTTTTTTTTTTTGCTGACCTAAAGCGCTTAAGACATTGTTGAAGTCATGTGTCAGGAGTAAATATGTAACAAAATGGAATAATCCCAAAAATACTGGATTAGAATAGACATGCTTTTGGCTGAAATTATGTCCAAGAGCAGCAGCAGAGAGGACTCAAACCGAGGAAAGCTTAGAGTTTCAGGGATGTATTTGTTTTGGAGTAGTTTCCCTTGCTTTTGCTCCCGTTTTGCATAGTTTTACTGCAGGCTTGTGTTTTGGAAGGTGATACCCTCCCGTGTATTTGGGGGAATAGGAGTTGTAGAATGCTTTAGTTAAAACCCTGGTTATCTAGGATGTAGGCTTTACGGTGCATCTTGAGCAGTAATTTTAACGTTAGAAATTCATATGTGATGTTGAGAGGAAAGGTAGAGATGGGTTTGGACATCCTCCCTGTACTGAGGTAGAGATATGGCATCTTAGAGAATAAACTGGGTGTTGTCGAATCACCATGAAACTAGATTGGAAAGAAGTGTAAATGCTACATAGAATTGGGAATTTTTGGTGGTATCAAATATGAATACTAAATATTCAGGGATTTTGCTCAGGAGTTATTTGGAAAAATAGGTGGAAGCTACGGTTTGAGGGATCTGAGAATTTTCCAGTTCTGCTCTCTTTACTCTTGACATCTTTTGTCTCCTGCCCATCTCATCTTCCTTCCCCACTCCAACAGACCAAATTACCACTTCAGCCAGAACCAATTGCCTGTGGTTGATCTGGATCCAGCCTTTCTTCTCCGAGAGCATCTCCGGGTCCTGCCTGCTAATTGAGGATCCTGCTGGAGTGAGGATTGTTCATCCAGCTAATTTGTTGCCAAAACAGCAGTATTTTAGCTTATTTATTACAAGGAAGTCTTCTTCATCCTTGGCCTTGATGATAGTTAGAACTTGACTGGACAAGGCTCTGAGCAACCTGGTCCAAGTGAGTGGGCTTTGAGGAGGAGGTCAGACCATAGACCTTCTCACCTCAGTGGTTCCCTGAGTCTATTCTGTACTTTCCCTGTGCCGTGGAAGAGGATGAGAGAAGATGACAGGGGAAAACGATCACATCACAAATAATATTCTTATACTTTTATATTTTGCAGTTTGCAAACAGGGAATGGGTAAACCCTACTTGTTCTACCCAGGAAAAGATATATTCTACTGTGGGAAGACAAGCTCAGCCACAGACCTTGTATTTTCTTTTGCCATGCCCTTCCCGGTGCTTAATCTTGACTCTGTTCTGTCTCCGTTCTGTTCTCTCTCTTTGCTCCTAATCCTTGTCCATGCTTATAAGCCCCTAATATTTATATGGCATTATCTGTGTTAGAGATTACTGCTGACAAGTAATCTCTTCCCTCTTCTGAATGAAGAATTACACCCGCTGCTAAAGATCAGAAAGTGAAATTAGATCCCCGAAAGTATGTGACAACTTCAATAAAACCTAATATCAAATTCCCTAAATATTAGGAGTCTTCATTTGAGCTGTTGGGTTTGAACAGCTTTTGGGACACCTTATTGCAGTAAGCAACTCTTCTTTGTTTTTTTTCCTTGCTGTAGAGGAAAATGTGACAATAGTTGCAAAGGAAATTTAAAATATCACGAAAAAAACATCACTGAACTGAGACTGGCCTCCCAGTTTTGTCATTTGTTGCCATCTTTCGAGAAGTAAGTACACAGAAATGCAGCAGTTTTACTGCTATCAGGTGATTCACAACTTTTAATATAAACAGTATGCGTGCAGAAATTTATATATAAATATAAAATTCACGTATATACTAATGTATTTGCTGTTTGTTCGTTTGGCCTCTAAAGAACCTTTCACGACCTTTTTTATTTTTTTTCTCCGTAGAACAGAGTGGACAAAATTCTGACTTTTGAAAAATCTAGTAAAATCCATGCAACTTTGCTCTTTGTACAGTGCTTGGCCAGTAGTACGTGTTCATGGTGGTGTAGGTTTGCACTATTCTGTAGTAACTGTGGGAAGAATTTCAGCATGGGAACAAGCTGAATTCAGGGAAGCAGAAAGAAAGTGCAAAAGTGGAATTTCCCAGTAAATTGCAAATGACAGCAGTGACTGTCCATCACAGCAATTATCAGCCAAATGGACTGCAGGTATTAGAATCACAGAAGCTCTGCACAAACTTGGTAGTGTTGTAGGTCACATGTATTATGCCAAAAATATTACAGTTAGCAAAGAGAAATTTGTGATCCTGTTTAAAGACAAAGGAAATTCTCAGACAATGAGTGTGTTAAATGGTAAGTTATGCCGTGACGGTGGCATCAGTGACGAAGGAAACGTGGCAGCTCTACAATGTGTGTGCTCCAGCTCCAAGGCCTGGGGAAAGTTTCTAATATATTTGATTGTGACGATATCCTTTTACTATTTTAAAACACTTTTATGGCAATATCGGGGGGGAATCCACAGCACTTTCAGAATTATCTTTACCTTTGTCCCCAAATGTCACTACACTTACAGAAGGCCCAGTTTTTCTGAATTCAATTTTTCTTTTTCTTATTAGCTTATATCCATTCTTACAAATTGTCCTTCCTCATCAAAAACAACTATTCAAACTAGTGCACGACACACACAACTTGCCCATATAATTTGGTCTAACCTAAACCAGCACTCCAGTTCGGCTTTCTAATGTGGTTTCTATTCATCGAGCAGTGACATCATGGCCTTTCCATCCTTTTTTTAGTTGTTGTTTTTCATAAAATGGTGCACAAAGTGACTCTTAAAGCAACAAAAAGAAACCAAATTCTGTAAGTAATTTTTCATTAGGGCAAACGAAGTGCTGTGAATAAACTCATACAATGTATCATGGCAACATTTAACGAAAGAGCTGGGGAAAACGCACGTGTCTGCTTCAAGGAAAAGTATGTGGGCTTCCTCAGAGCGGGGTTTCGTGGGATAAATGAAAATATATAATATATAATTGGACAGTTGAAAAAAAAATTGTTACTCAAAATGGGAAATATTTAAATTCAAACTCTAACATGGAATTTTTATTATGTATGAACTCAGTTTAATTTTTAACCCATCTTTTTAACAAAACATCTATGCCCAGTATGCAAAAAGGGAAAGTTTTCAAGGCTTACTCTGTTTAAAGTCTTCATAAAGTTTTAAAATTTGACTGTTAAATGGGTCAGAGATCATAAAAAAAATCTGAACCAATAAAAGAAAAATAATTTTGAAAGTTTTGAAAATGTGTTGGTACTAAAATCAGATATCTAAGTCTCTCGTTGTTTGTTTTGAACTTTGTGTTTAAATAAGGGAGTTACACATAAATGTAAAAAGTGTTTATGGTATGGTTTTTTTTAATACTTAAGGGACAGTACCTTGTGGAATCTGTTGAAAATGTTACTATTTGTATGCTTTGGTGATAATTTTTTCTGGAAATTTTCACGTGTACAAGATTTCACTGCCACAAGTTAATAATAGCAATACAGTCCTCCCATATTGAAAATAGGATGCTATGGCATTTTTCTTAAATGACCAGTGGGCATTAAGGTTGCAAAAAAAATGTTACATCTTTCTCTATAAGTAATAATACCTATCTGTTGTGGTAGATCTCTAGCTTGTTGTTTAGAATCACAGAGTGGTTTGGGTTGGAAGGGACCTTAAAGATCATCTAGTTCCAACCCCCCTGCTATGGACAGGGTCATCTTCAACTAGATCAGGTTGCTCAGAGCCCTGTCCAACCTGGTCTTGAATGTTTCCAGGGATGGGGCATCTACCACCTCTCTGGGCAACCTGTGCCAAGGTTTCAACACCCTCATGGTAAAAAATTCTTCCTTATATGTAGTCTTCGAAGCCTATGTCCGCTCCTGCCCCAGGTCTGCTATTCCATCCTTAGCCTCTCTGAGATTGCATCTGCTGAAATTTAGACAAGGATTTCAGAAACTCTGATGATCTTTGTGGGAGGAGATGCTGGCTCCAAATAAAACGCTGGAGTACTTGTTTTTTCTCTGGGTTACAGACTTCGGAATGGTGATATGAGTCTTGTAAGTTCTTGATGTTTATAAATAACTGAGATTTGGGCAGGTCTTAGGTGGAGACATGACTGTCTGGAAGGTAGCAGAAAAGAAGAATTAATGAGCGTTTGGAAGAGGAAAAAAGAATAGCTGGAGCAAAAATGTTCTGAAGAAAATATAAACACAAAAAATGTGCTAACTAGACATTGGCTTTCTCCAGTATGCATTTGGGAAGTGCACATGAACAGGTTTAGAAGATTTCGTGTTGTTATTAGTTTATTTTCAGGTCATTTATTTAAGTGTCATAAAGAACATTAGCTAGTGGTTAGGGACTACAATATCCATTATATCATTCCAATCGTGTGGACAAGTTTATACTACATATGATTTACAGTGGTCTTTCCGCAGTTAAAATTGTTCTATTCAGGTACAGCATTTTATACAGGGTTGTATTCAGTAAAATCCAAGTGGCTGAGCACAGTGATGTCTTCCAATCAAAGTCCGAAAAATTAATGCTGTTACACGAGCACTGTGGGTTGCGGCGAGAGCTGTTTATGGCTCTCTGCCTACATCCTTTATCATGTCTCCACTGTTCTTAGTAAAATATACAGAACTACTTTATGCCAAAACAATGGAAGTTAATGCAGATAACTTGTTCCAAAGTTAACCATCAAATAAATCTTTTTTTTTTTTTAAACTGTTAAGTGAAATGGTGTTCTAAAACTTTTAAAAATTGTCAAGATGATGAATACTGTGTGTGTAATACAAGTAAATACCACGGAATTGATTGCACACATATGTCTTAAATAAAGGATATTCAATAGTTTATTCCAAAGAGAGATCAGTAAAGTTTTATCTAATATTATTAGAAATTCTGCAATGACGGGTCAGATTTATAAGGGCTGAAAACTAAGATGAAAACCTCTTCAGAAATAGAAATGGGGCATTGAGTGGATGATTGGCCAGGAGATTAAAGACAGGCAGGGGGATACAGCCTGCCTAGGTAGTCCGACCTCTCACACATCAAGCAATTCTTCTTAGCAGCAATGATTTTTCAAAATCTGTTAGTTAAATTAGGTTTGGTAAATCACTCCCCTCAATTCAGTCACAGGCTTGGTGGTTTAGGGCAAATCCCTTAACCTATTTCTCCTTCAGCTTTTCCCATGTGTAAATATATATAAAAGTATATCCTCACGGGGATGTGTCCGTACTTCAGGGCAGCCACCAGCAGCCAGTTTTAGGTCTGTAGTTCAGCTTAGACTGTCAAAATGCCGACTTAACTGTTAAGAGCATATATGTATGGAATTCAGCCACGCTGAATTTATACTTTGTGCTCTGAGAATCTGAGGGTGGGTAAGATGGGAATGTTTTAACTAAGGCTCAGGGAACCTGTCTTGATTGTAACATAGGTAATGGAATTGGATGAGGCTGTTGGATGTGTTTGTATCTACAGAGCACCTCCAACGAGTGATGAAGAGTGGAAGAAAAGGTGGATCTTTTAGGTGATTTGGTCAGTGGCTTGAAAACGTAGATAAACATGAAAATAATATGCCAAGGAGACGGCAAGCCAAATCCAAGAATGTGCATTACACAGAATAGTTACGTAGTGACTGGCTTAGGCAAGGAAATCTAGGGTTTTGAAGTAAAATCCTCAAAGCAATTAGTGAAGAGTACAACTGCAGCAAAGCTCACAGTGCATGCGTGTTTGTATTTTGGTAGTGGTTTCGAAGAGAAAAGGGTCTTGCATTTAAGGTGCTCCGTTGCAGGGTAAAGTGGATGATTCTGGTGTTTGGAAATATTTGTTTTGACAAAGAGGGAAGGGAGTGGTTTGTTCACAGCCCAGAAACGAGCTGTGATGGAGTAAAACTGAAAAACTGTGGAGGAGGTTGATAAAATGGAGCAAGTGTTGGCTTTAGTAAACAGTTCAATAAACAGGCTATAGTATGTAAACATTTGGAAATTAAAAGGAAACGGAAAATGTAAATGTCTCAACTTATCTGGGAGAACCATAATCACACTGAAAGGCATGTAAGTAAATAATATTTGAGTAAATTAACTTGAGGTACAGGCAGGCGTTTAGAGTGAGGATCCTATGGTGGCTGCGCCTGTAGTCCTCTTCATGTTAATTTAGAGTCATGTTTGGATGAAGGAGCTTCACTTGGGTGTTTTCTGGGCAAGGACCATAATTCATTACTACTTTAAATCAAATACTAATACTAGATCTAGGTAAAATGTTACATTTCGTGTATTACAAAAACTATTTCAGCTGCCGCAATATAACTGTGCAAATGCATCCTTGCTGTTGGGAAAGGTCTTCAGCAGCGTGGACAGAAGTCTTGTCAGATGGAAGAACCAGTGACATCTAATATTGTCTGTGGTACCTCGGGAAGGCCAAGAGCAGCTCTGCCTCAGTTTCCCCATCTTACTCCTGTGAAAAAACAGGGGATTGGTTGCTTTTATCCTGTACACGGTTATTTAACTCAATCCTTCTCTCCTATGTGTGGGGTTTTTTTTCTAATTTGTGATTAATTTTTTCAGTTAGTAACTGTAGAAATCAGGCATGGATAGTTGGATGAGAAGATCCACTTCCACGTCATGTGGACCGTGTTATTAGGCCGCAGTTTTCCTGCATTAGCTTTCATTTACCTGTGATGAAGCAACTTGATGGGCTCAGTCTAGGTGTCGACAAGGCTCACGTTAGACTGAGCATTGCTGCGTTTGGCATTTGCTAGCAATCCCAGCCGTAATCCTGGCATAATTGCCTTTTCCTTCCCAGCGGTGTTTGCTTCACTTTATTTTAACAGGCAAATAGTTTTGTTCGCCTGTTGACGCATGTGCTGTTAGCGGTGATGTGGTTCAGTGGAGACCTTTGCCTTTTCACCCAGTGAACCATCGGTTATTTTATTTCACAGGTGCCATATTCACGATCATTATATACAAGCGTGTCATTTACTGAATGCTGGTGGTGGTGTTGCTTGGATGGATGTAAAATATCAACTATGTTTTGTCTTATTTGCTATTAATTAATTAATAGGTGAACTGAAATTCAGCACAAACACAATACAGATATTTTTTTCATCTTCTTTTTCCTGACAGATTCATGCCAGAACATAAGCTTGTCCATTTGGAAAAGGTAATTGGTGTTAAAAGAAATGGAGATGCTTATCAACTGGAAGGTCTGCCTGGCCAGCAGAAGAGCAGAGGAGGTTTAATGAAAAACAGCAACGAGCATTGTGAGTCTGGACTTTGTGAAGCCCAGCCTGGACTTTGTACCACACAGCATGAGGGGCTGCCTTCCCCATTAAGAGCACCGGTGAGACTGGACGAGTCTGAAGCATCAGAAAGTACAAATCCTTGTCAGGAAGAAGATAAGCAACATCTGACTTTTAACCTCTGTAATATCCTGAGTGGACGTGACTGTCAGCAAAGACCTTTGCACATTGTCTGGCCTCACAGGTGGTAAGTGGCGAACAAATCCAAATACTGTACCTTCCAAAGATTTATGAATTTGGTTTGATCCCGTTTCTGTGACTTCTGTCAAGTATTAAATCATTTCCTGAACACATACCGACACCACACGCACGCATGGACGATAGAGACACATCACTAGGATCTGATTATTCAAAATAATTTCTTTGA
>CM050654.1:38988221-39005721 GCA_027574665.1 Rhynochetos jubatus | reverse complement strand
GTCTGAGGATGCTGCATGCAAATCTTCCGGGCTGAACTCCTACCCTTTAGTGTTAGGATGCTTTAGCAACTGATTTATGTAAATTCGCTCATGAAAAAAATACGGTTTATTTTTAATTGGTGAATATGAATTAGAAAATTAAGGCGCTGGTTTAGCATTCGCCGACCACCCGAGCATCCTCGGCCCGTAGCCCGGATGGCCCAGGTGAAAACACAGGGCTGGAAGCAGCTCCTTCGCCACGCAGCGTAGCCAAAAATAAACACTCGTTGCCTTATTAGAGGCGAACGCACCGCGTGCCTTATTCAGGCATCAGCAGTTAAAAACATCCCCTTCTTAGGCCTAGCGTGAGCCTCTTCGTAAAGAGAACTAATTTTAGCCGAGTGTTGTAATGTGCGAGCGAGGGGGTTTTTGTGTGTAAAACATTGGCAGTGGTATCCTGCTTGTATTCCAACACGGAGCGCTCGCAGATATTGTCCTATACAATAATACTTAACGACCATTGTCTACCCTGATGATTTACATGTGGTTTTCATTTTAGAAAAAAAAAAAAATAGAAAAGGAAGATTTATTTTTATGTTCCTGTGTTCCCCTTCACCTAACAAAAAACCCCCTTTGGCTAAACCGTAAAAAAAAATAAATATATCCTTGTGAAGTCGTGCTGTTGTTACAGAAAACCTCCTGAAACGAAGTGATGCTGACCTCATCGCGTTAGTGCTTCGCGGGGACCGTCAGTGCCCTAAAATACAGCGTTAGCCCCAACACCTCTCTCGCTAAGTCAACCCAAAGTAGACCCTGCCCGCTTGGAAACGCATCAAAATCAAAAGTGACATTCTCTAGCAGACATGTTCTCGCTTTGAATCGGTGTTAAAATGTCTCTGCATGAGAACAGGCCCTTCGACGCAATCCCTGCCCCTTCTCTCCATCCCCCCCAGATCCAAGCCTGTCGAGGATTACAGTGTGCAATCTCTGCCGACAGCAGATAAATAACTGACAGTATTTTAGCAGAGTTGCTAGGTTCTCCGCAGAGTAATTTGTTTTCTCCTTTCTCACCAAGTCTTTAATGTTTTGTTATAAACATCTACTGCTAACAGAAATGACTTACGGCCGAGGGTCTGGATAAAAAGCTGCCAGGGGTTTCCGAGCTGCTTTCTCGCAAGGGCTGTGCCAAGGAGTCGCTCTTCCCTTTGTGCACGTGGGCTTTGCTGGAAACAGCAAAATGGACAGAGTTCCCAGATTTGATCAGAACTCTGCGCTGTCCCACAGGTTTTCGTTGCAAGGTGATAGAATACTTATTTGGGGAACCGTGAGTATATTGAGATGGCACTGACTGGTGTGGCACAACCCTCCTCTCCCCCTCAAAAACTAAGCCATCAGCATTCATGCATGTGCATTATTCCTGCTCAACGAGGCCGCAGACACTACTTTTTTGCTATTTTTGCTGTAACTGGGGTACACCAGCACGTACCTCAACCTTTTTTGCGTGTGAGGGTGACAGTGGATGCGCAAAGCTACAACCTCGCTGCGCCCCTAACCACAATCACATCATCCAGGTGGCATGTACATAATTCTAATGTAAGATTTGAGGCTCTTTACATCTCTCTTTCATGGAGAAGACCTACAGTGCTTCTTTTAACTCAAGGCATTCACCCAAGCCTTACTGTTTTTCTTTTTTCCCTGTGGGTGCTGTATCATCTCAGCAGTTAAAGGCTTGATAAGAGAGAGTTGTCAGAAATCAATTCTTCTTCCACTAATTGTACGGGTGTGATAAAAGATCACACGGGGAATCTGCAAGAATTTACACACGCATGCAAACAAATAGCCGCTATCAATTCACGTGGAAGATCAGATAAGCCCATTATCTCATGTCCGTACGTGGCAGCGTGTGACAAGAGCATGGGGAAGGATGTGGGGCAGGAGATACAGGAGCGAGAGGAACGGTGGTGGAAGTCACGATGAGGAAATTCAGAAGAAAAAAAATATAATCTAGATTGCAAAAATTATCTAAAGATTTCTGGTCTAAGGGAAAATGGTGTGTACAGAGATAGCGCTGTGCCCAGTTGTCTGTTTTTGATGTAGAGCATCACAAAGTCAAAGAACTAAAGAAATGAGTCCACGGAGGAAAGGTTGTTTTGTCATCACCAATGCTTTACTGTGGCTGCCCACCATGAGGATCTGGTCCCATTCACCCAGGAGCAAGTCCTTGGTAAGGGCTTGTCCTAGATAGTGTGGTCAGTGTTGCACCTTCTGCAGTGGGGCAGCTCTTCATCAGTGAGCTGAGCACAAGTCCTGCCAGCTGCAAGGGAGAGGGGCCTGGAAAGGCATTTTTTAATAGTAGTGCCTTGTTCTTCTTCATCTGGGCAGTGCAATCCCGAATTTGTGTAGTTACTGTTTGCCTCTGGATTCAGAATTCAAAACTACTTAATACAGAGACATTTGAATCTATGGCCAAGTCAAATTTTCCTTACACTGTCAAATATTTTGGACCAAAGTTTATTCCATCAAGATGCAGGTATGGAAAGATGACCAAAGATGAAAGAACAGATGTTCCACCTGGAAATCACCACTGAGTACCCATAAATACTGTTAGCCTCAACAGGCTCCCTCAACACTGTAAACAGAGAGCACGTAGAAGAAAGGGCCGTGGTCCTACCCCTCCCTGCCAGGTGGCCACTCATGCAGTGTCATATAAGGTTATGTGTTGTCAAAAGAAGGTAGATCCCCCATTTCAAGGAAAGCATAGCTGACTGGGCCTGTTCTGCCCCTTTGCATGAGAAAGCAGTGGAGAATTTGGCTGTAGATCCGTGCTGAATGGGGAGTGAGTTCCTGCAGGGAGACCTCATCTTTGAAAAGCAACGGATTCTGTCAGATTTAATCCAAAAAGGTGAACGTGGTGGATAGATAAGATAGACTGCATACAAAAGCTTAAAATGCAAGTGTTGAGACAGCCTTAACTAAAAGGTACCAGATACGATAAAAAGCCTGTAGGATGTAAAATAACAATTTTAAAATGGAAACTTTTTAGCACTATCTAAGAAAAGCTGTCTAATACTCCCAAAGAAAATGGTTTTCACCAGGGCTGCAATACAGATGACAAATGGTGAATGAACCAGTGCCATGAAAGTGTACGTAGAGAGATCTGATTAAGTGGAAGGTGATACCCTCACTTCTTGAACACCTAAAGCAAAAAACCCCAGTAGTCTAACCTCACTTTCATGCAAGCTAGAGTTCAGTCTGAGAGCAGGTACTAGGTTCTTATAAGAGGCAAATAAGAAAGTTAATGACGTACTCCAATAAGTTCAGATTTAAATGTAAACTGGAAGAGAGTTTGGAAGAATCTGTTCTTCTCTCGTTGCTCATTCATTGGTGAAATCTGTCCTTGACACTTCTTCCCATGGGCAGAGATTTGGGGTTTTGATCCCTTTCAGTGGAAGATCAACTATTCCTTGATCTCTGTTTTTAAGAGCTTGCAGAAAAGTTCAGCCTGTGATGAAGACCTCTCCTGCTGTAGTGGGCATCTCAGCATCATTTTTTCCATCTTTCTTATAGCATGTTTTCTTGAAGGGCTATACGAAGGTGGTAGTCCACAGGAGAAAGCATCTCTTATTTTGATAACAGAAAAAAAAAGAAGATGCTTTGTATTACCCCTATATTCTTCATCTAAAAAGCCAGATATAATTTTGAGGAGCAGTTTGTTTATAGTATGAGCAGTGCCTATAGTAAGTATTTCAAGAGCAACAATTGGCCTTATGAATGTCTCTTCAGTTCCCTTCCTGGCTGATCTCTGTTTGAGGTGTGGATAACTAGAGATTTGGAAGAACTGTCCTGTAGTCATAAGCTAAATGTGACCCTAAGAATTCTGAAAATTTTAAGGTAAACACTTCATCCCATGGCAGAATGGCAGGAATTAAGTGAGGGCTGTGATACTCACCTGCGAGCCTGCAGGGAGACCTCAGCATTGCATCATCCCCAGCAACGAGTACCAACATCTTCCTTCCCAAACCTTATGGAACACAGAAATATTTGTACCGCCTGCAGTTGTATATCCTTTGCCCTTCTATAAAAACCTTGAACCTGTTTGTCTGAAACAGGAGTGTTCAGGATCCGATTGTAGAGATGGACCAACTGAGGCAGAAAGCGAGTTACCAGCTTTTGCAGCACAGCTCGCCAAATCACATCTGCCTTTGGAGATGCATCTGCCTAGCCCCAGCTTCCTCTTGTTTTTCCCACGCAAAAGTTCAGGTAACTGCCTCCGTGGGACAGGGAGGAATAATGGCATCTACCTTTAAAACAACTATTTAAATTTTCTTTAGGTGGTAAATCTGAAGAGCTGAAAATGGGATATTTTTTAGTTTTTGTATTTCTGCCAATCCTATCGAAAGATTCTCGGGGGTTAGTGAAGGTGTTTGGGTTTGAGTGGTATTTTTTCTTCTGTGGTTTCAATTGCCCCGCTCCTGATTAATAGTTGAAGCGGTTTGCTCATTTGGCATCAGCAATGTACTAAAGGAGAGGGGAAATATCTCGGAAATACAAAGAGCTAAAATATTTTGTGATCTCTTCTCACTCAGATGTATACTTCAAATCGCGTTCCCTCAGTGGAGGGAAATAATTTCAGTTACCCTGGTCACAGTAAAAAGCAGTCCTCTTTTTGAATGCCTTTTTTCATTAATGTAGATATGTTTCTGAGATGAGAAACGATGTTTCTTCTAATTATGGTTACATGTAGTTAATTTCCTTTTTTAAAAGCTTGGTGTGAAAGGCGGTTTCCTTTAAAAAGGGGTGGTGGGGGGAAAAGGAAAAAGTGATACAGCTGATGTTCCTGTTGCCTTAGCAACAGATTTATTTATTAGGGTCTGAAATGACATGAGTTAATATACCACATACCTGCTGATCGGCAAACTCTCCTATTTCAGCTCCGGTTGACAATTAAGTCCTGGACAGCTACAGCCAGGGGTTAATGTTACTCATTAGGAGAACTAGGTCATTACTGGGAAATCAAGGCACTTAAGGCAGCATGGATAAAATACAAAATTCAACATCTCAAGGAGTGAGGGGTTTTATGTTAATTAACCTTATTTTCCTTTCATTAAAAAAAATCTTTCATATATGCATATGACAGTAGATCAATTAATTGAAAAAAAAAATAGTAAGCTGTAGTTTACTTTCCTCTCCTAGTTCTCTTCATTTCCTTTGGAAGGGTTTCATTATTTTATGGAAAATTCTTATGTCTATATGATGAGTAAAAAGGGTATTAAAATTAAGAAGGGAATCATCATGGAAATCAGCTTTACCACAAGGGAATGAGCAAATAAAAGCCTTGGAAATGAAAATAAATAAGCTTTGCTAATACCTCACCTAAGGAGCAGAATATAAGCCCATCAGAGCTTGGAGATATTTAGAGGTACTTCTTTGCTTCTTTATTAAGCAGTTACATAGTTATTTGACCTTCAGAAACCGAAACTTTAGAGAACTAATTCAAGTTGTTGGTAAATATTCTATTTACAGAAAGCTGATCAGTGGCGTAGCTGACAGTAACTCCTGTAGTTCGTAATTGGCTGCTGATTTCCAGGAAAATTAAATATATTCTCTGAAAGTTTTATTAAGATATCTGAGTGGGAGTTTTAACTTGATAAGTCATAAGTGATTTAATAAAGCTCTCCTGAAAGCCTTTATTTACTAACTTTTAGCAGACTTCATTCTGATACTGGAGAACTTAATAGGCTGAAAAAGAATCCTATTAAAATAAAAGTGGTTTTGGGTTTTTTTTTTTTACTCACTGCTTCCCCAAATATACTTAGTTCTTTCGCTTCTACTAAGCACTCTACTTTCTTTTCTATATTTAAGCTCTGTGGCCCAGTTCCGCTTCTCATTGCGTTTATTTGGTGTAAAACCTTTAAAAAAGCCAAGGTTGAAGCAGCGTCTTACCTGGGGTGCAAATAGTAAACCATTGTAGCAAATTGTGAGAGCACTCTTACCTGTCACCAAAGCAAAATTCAAGCCCCATGGGTGGTTTTCTATTCCGTGGGGATGGTTTTACAGTCTGATATACCTGTTTTCTTACATAGAAGAAAAATGTTAAATAACATCAAGATTCTGCTTAAAATAGCACATGCAGAAACCTTCTTCTTCATTCCCTCTGTGCTATCCAGATGCTCATAGAACAGCTACTTCAGTGCCATCCTCTGAAGCCTGTTACAATACACGTTTAAACCACGGGTGAAAAAACGATTTTAAGTTAATGTAAGACTACAACCGCATCACCTGGACTTGTGAAGATTATTTCAGTTTGGAACAGATGTGTCAATTTGCCATAAATCTCCACTAAACTTGGTGCTCTCCTTTTTCCATGATGAAAGGACTCATGGTGTCTTTCTTCTCTGGTACAACGTGAAACCCAAGTCTTTGAGCAGAAACACACACATACTTCTGGGACTGAGGACTCCTCTCAAGGCTCTGAAGGAAGGGGACTCACGCTCTTCCACCCATTGCCATCAAAGCAATCTCTTCATGCCTCAATCTCCCAAGCTGGTCTTGGCCATTCTCCTTCAAACCTCTTCCTTCTCTCTTTGCCAGGCTCAGTTTCTCGGGCATCTCCTCGTATGTAGTCTCCTTGTGCAGCAAATTTGCATCTTGCTTTTCTCCTGTTTCGGAACTACTCTCCGCCTCCATCCTTTCAGTCACCCTCCCTGCCTGCGCAGGGGACCTGCTGCAGCACCTTGGTCCCTGTTTTCTTCTAAGCCCTGTGGTCCAACCTGACTGTGTTTTCCTCTTGGTCTCTTGTACTGATTTCACGTTTTTCTCCATATGAACTGGCTTTGTGTTGTATCTTTTCTCCGTCTCCTTTACTTACTCAGCTCCCTATTTCTTTGCCATGCTGTTCTTGCATAGCTGGTTGCATTGATCAGATCTTATTTGTCCCCTTGGCTTTTTTCTGGTCCACATCTTAAGAGTTTTAGTCAAACTAGTAAAGCACACATAACCATTGCCTCGTTCTGCCTTTTCAGCCCATTTCTTCTCCTTTTTTTTTTATTTAACCAAGTCTTCCATTTTCTTGTTCCTTATTTTGAATGTATATAAATCAGTTCTTTATTCTTCAAAGTCCAGTAATTTTAATCTGAGTCCAGTAGAGGAATCATCAAAAGTGAAGCCGAGACCTGTGTTTTCAGTTCGGGTGTTGGATCCTGCCTGGGTTTAGCAGCCTGACCTGCACTGGTAGGACCATCTTGCCGAGCTTTGGCCTGAGGCATGCCTGAGACCTGTGGACCATTCAGTGACCAGGCTCAAGAAGAAATTTTTAAAAGGCTTGGCTACATTGTTAGGAACACTTCCAACACATGCAACAAAAAGCATACCTTTGACTCAGAATCAGACACCCAAATATTCAGTTCTTGCTCAAAAATAAAAGAGGTTCAGATACTTAAAACAGAGGCTTACTTGAAATTTAATATAGGCAAGATGTGGTTTGTAGTATTACTGGGTAGTGTTGTGGGGCTTTAAAATCCTGTTCTTTGGATGTTCTGAAAAACCTTTGGCAGGATTTTTCTAGCACATTCTAGTCCAAGGTACCCTCAGTCTTGGGAAACATCATAAACAAGGACAGAATGTGTTTTCTAGTAAGTCCCAGGCAAACTTAGCAGGCAGTGCCACCAGCCCCCTTTGTAATTTACAGCACCCGTGGCCAGAGTATGTGGATACCCTCCAAGAGACAAAAATGAAATATTTCATAAGCAAATATCTAATACTCTTCTTTATTTTCACCAGTAAGAGGGGGGTTATACTTCTTCCTTCAAAGCTCTTTTTAATTAGCGTCCTCTTCTTGATGCTCTGCAACTGTTTGAGTACTCTCCCGTTTTCTCCTCCTCGGCTCTCTTTTCTCCTTGTTTTCACCTTTTTTCACCCTCTCTTTGTCCTGAGATCTCTGCTTTTTCTCAGTCATGTTCGTGCAAAACCTGACTCAATGGAATGAGTTGATTCCTCATTCTGAAAGCACTGAGATTTGTAGGTACTTTAATCTTGTTGAATAATGAGTTTCAAGCCTTAGTCTTGGTGCCAAGAAAGTTCCTGCTTAGGAGCTTCATCCTTGGAGATGACAGCTTCACAAATCCAAAAGGGATGAGTTATCTTAGGTACCTGAGCTAATTCCTCTTAGCGTATTATTCTCTAAGGACCGGGACCTACTTTTTGACCCAGGCAGGGTGTCTGGTGGAGCATTAAGTAGTTGTAGTTTGGTGATGTGAGTCCACCGTGGAAATCGCAGAGGGGCCACAGGGTCTTGTATGGTGGGATTGCTGTTCCCAGGCAAATGTATCATAATGTAGTTTTTATGTAGTAATTTATGTTTGATTCTTCTTCTGTTCTTCCAAGGAACCACCTGAGTAGATTCTTATCCATTTATTATCAAATTCATATCCATCTGTTATTACCATGACATGTTTTTTTTTCTAGTGCATTGCATTACAATAGGATATCTTGTATATGGTTATCAGGGCTGTCAGGGTCAGCCAGATTACTTTATCTTGCCTACCATGACTCTCAACAACAGGAAACCTTTTGTTACCTTTGGAACACAAAAGGAAGTTAATTTTAATTGTTTTTTTAAAGAAACTATTTGGGGGAGTCCGTAGCAGTTACAGGGTTGTGTTGCAAATTCAACTAACATGGGTTTTATCTGAAGAGTTGCGAAAAGCTGGGTACATGAAGTTAGAGTATGACTAATGGAAAGGCATCTGAATGAAAGTGCATTGATTTTTTTCCACCAAGGTAACTGAGACCAGACACTGGTCTTTGTCTTCAAAGGTTAATCTCTCTTTAGGACATAAGCAGGAGGCTCAGTGACGGATGCTGATCCTGAGGTTTCTTTGGTTAGAGAATGTGCAATATTTTATTTTGAGTTTTTTCTTCATGAATTGTGAGGGGAGAAGAAGAAGAATCTAAACAATAAACTCCCAAGGTTCTTTTTTTATGAATCTCTTCTAGATAACACAAGATAGGAGAAAATGCTTTTCCAGCGTAAGGCAAAATGCCACCCATTTTTCTCAGGCCAGCAATTTGAAAAAATCAGAAGGTAAAATACACACTCCTCACTGTAAATACGTCACGGGCTATAATAGAAAATAAAACATGAGATTTGCCAGTACTGTTTGGCTGCTTTTTGCCTCTCTAGTGCCATTTTTTAATTCCTTGGCTTGCAGAGGTGTTTTGCGAGCACAGGCAAGGATCAGGACCCTTTTGTTTGTAGGACTTCCAAACTGCTAGCTAAAATTTGTTCTGTAGGGTCCTTTTTTTTTTTTTCCCCAGTGACAGGGAGAAATGTTTTCTTCTACTTGACTCCATTTTCTGTTAACTGAGGGGGTGTTGGATGTCGTGGTAACTTTTGATGCTGATGGTGCCAGACAATGTTTAGAGGCACAATTACAGCAAAGACATTTTGTAAGTGTATCAGCTGAAGAAGAAAACTCATTGGACTTCACATATTTGCAGTCTACCTCTACCTCATATTGGAAATGTAAAAAGATGGAAAATTACTGTGATAAACTGGAGAAAAGGAAAGCAATTAACTTTTCCTTCATGTTTGTATTTTCATAGTTATTTCTTTTTCCCCTGTTTCTTTTCTAATAGTTCTTTCCTGGCAGTAATATTTCCTCTTTTGCAGTTATCATGAGCATTGTTACCAGAAATTTAGTATTAGAATTTTAATTTTTTCTGTGTCCCCTTTTTTTCTTCCAATCTTAACTAGGAAATGGATATTAAAGTCATTTGACTTAGAAGAGTCCTCTGTCCTCGATGAAAATAATGACTAGAATATATTTCATTTGGTATATTGAATAGCCTTGTAACATGAGTCTCTTGTTTTCAGAAGAATATTATCCTCCTGAAGTATTTACTGACTCTCATCCACACTACGTTTCTGTAAAGGAAAGGTCCTGTAAGACCGTACCTTACAGATGGGGAAACCTGGGCAGAGCCATCTCGTGGGAAATCAGTGTCAGGAAAAGGCCAGAACTCGGCAATTCTCAGTTTTGAAAGACCAGGCTTATTTTCTGTGACTACACTGCCACTTTCTATCATTATTAGATTATAATAAACCTGTATTCAAGTTCTGCTGAGCTCGAGATTTAACATAAAATATCAAAGTGTAATACAGTAAATACAGTGCAAAAACCCACGGATACTGTTCTTTAGGTAAGGCATGATGTGAAACGGAGCCCCGTTTTTAGTTCAGCAGTGTGCAGGCAAAGGCTGCACCGTTTATTGATGTGCTGCTGTTTGCTTCTTGCAAACACCCTGGACAGATAGAAGGTCAACAGGAGGCTGATGTCATATGAGTCCCCTTATCAGCCTGTGGCATCCTTCATCACCCTCCCCGAGTCTGCACCGTATCAGTCAAAACAGTAAAGAACCTCAAGTTCCTGCTGTTATCGCCCAAAAGAACGTTACTGGGATAAAGGCACCTTCCAGCTCCCGGCTCTGGGTCTGATAGAGGTGCAGCTCTCACCTCTCAGCCCTCTCAGCGGCAGTGACTGCCCATGCTTTTCTTCATTCTTTCAAAAATACTAACTTTTACATGGGATTTTGCAGATTTTCTACCTTTTCCTCCACGGTGCTTTTCCCCATCCTCACTGCACTCTGCTTCCCTACTAACGCCGCTGCGTGCCTTTGCTCTCTTTGGTTCTCCTTTAATTACCACGCAGTTTTATTTTTGCTTCCTAATTTATATCTTTACTGATATTTTTTCTGACCTTTCCTCTACCACTGATAGCACTCTCAAATGCTCTCTGCAGCTTCTCTCTCTCTCACAGTCTGATTTTTCTGTATTCTTTCATTTTTCCCAAGTCTATGCCTTTTCCTTTTTTTATCCTGTATTTCCTATTTATGCTATATTTATCACTTCCCCCCCCCCCCCCCCCCCAGCTTTGGATGTGCTGTAATTTTTTAGTTTTCGACTCAATATTTGGAGGTTTTTTCCCCTCTTCCTGTGTTCTCTTCCCCTTTACATTGCCCGTCTCATCTGCTCTGTGTGTTGCTAAACCTTTTCCTCACTATTTCGCTTTCGTGTCTTAGAAATTCATGTCCTTCACTTTTAATTATTGATTCTGTGCTCGCAGGCTTCCCCGGCCCCATCCCTTCTCCTCACACCTTCCCTGTGCTCTGTACCTCGTACCTTTCTCTCCGCCCTGGCTGTCTCTTGGCTCGCCAAGTCCTCCATCTCTACGACTGCTGCCCAGCTTCATAAATAATGAGTGATACTTCAGTGGCCTATTTTCTCAGCCATTTTCTAGCAATAATTGCAGGTAGGCAGAAATCTGGCATTTAGCTGTTGGGTATATATCCTAAGAAAAAATTTTTAAAAAATATATAAAATGCTAGTTTAACTTCTGAAGACTCTGTGTCGGCTTTAGTATTGCCATTTCCCACCTTTGCCCAACATTCAGATGATTCTCTGAAATGGGGAAGCAGAAAGAGGTGCACCCAGTTTGAATTGCTTGGATGTAAGGCACTGTATAAAGTGAGATATGACTGCCTGCCCTCACAATTTGGGATTCTCTACCACTGAAAATCTCCCATGCTAAATGTCCTAAGAAGATTAAGATCAACCCTTTTAATATTGCTTTTAGCTGAGCTTATTTGTAACCCTTTCAGAATATGTAGCACCTTCAGAGATGGCACGACAGGGCTGTTGTTATCACAGGCATTACATTCCCTTTACACGCTATTTTCTGAAATATTAAGAGTTTCTCCCTTCGCTTAACACTTTTATGTTTCTGATTAACTTGCATAAACTGTAGGTTTAATTTTGTTTAAAAAAAAAAAAAAAGTGACTGCATTTATTTTGCCCCTTTGAGCAAGTCCTGTCTCTTTCCCATAACTCTTCCACTTTCTAACTGAATAGCTAGATGTGACTTCCTCCAAGTCTTAAATAACTGCAATTATCAACATGTATGATAAGTTTACATATACTTAAAAAATGAAAAGTCACGGGAGATCATATGGATCTCTTACTGAATTTCACTGAAATTCAAGAGATGAATATGCACTCAATAATGTAAAGGGCCAAATTCTGCTATTGCTTTCATGTTTTTAAAAATACGTTTTCTGTCACTGGTCGTGGATATGGGTATCCTGCAGCCACAGGGAATAACTCCAGTTTAGCTGCTCTCTGTGCACTCTCCTTCCAGTTCCAGCAGTGGGTAAGGCGTGAGGGCTCAGGCTGAATTCACAAAACCCCTCAATAGCAGAAGGGTGTTTTGGAGACCGTTGCCATTGATTGTGTAGAGAAGCATCATCGTAGTGCGATGAAGTTGCTTTTTAAAATCACGTTAGGCTGAAAAGGGGGATGTCAAGTCATCAATTAATCCTGACAGCATCCTTCTGTGGTGAAAAAATAATACTGTCACACCCATTTTATAAACAGAAAATCTGTGGCAGAGATAATAGAGCCTCGATACTGGTGCTGCTGATACCACCACCCTCCCAATCCCCATTTCATGGGCAGTCTTGAAAGTTTTATTTCACATCAGAAAGGGGAGTCGCGAAATCAGGCTGAACCCTGGGCCACGTTCCCATACCCAGACCACTAAACCTCAGCCAGTTCTTACTCGAGACTTCAAATGTCTTTCTTAAAATGTATTTTAGATTCAAAAATAAAAAATCACGGGTAAAAAAAAAATGTTAGTGTGCAGTATCTAAACATGGAGGTTGAATATCTCCAACAGCAGTGCTCTCAAATCCAAGTACAGGTGTAGTGCTTATGTCTGTTTTGTGGCATTTACGGCAGGAGTTTAGTCATTCGGATGTTTTCATGTTCGTAAGATGAAATTCAGAGCATCTTCATAGCTGGTTCTTGGTTTTCCTTTAGCAAATGCATATCAAATCAAGTAGAAATGCAAGAGCATTTCAAATACCTGAACTGAACAACAAAGCCAGACCCTAGAATCACATTAGCTTAATTTTTTCTCAAACATAATAATTTGAAACAAAAGTTTGTATTTTAATATCAGGCTTTTACCCAGTTTTGCAGTTCTTCGTAAGGAAATGGAGTGTATATAATTAATACTGTTTAATAAAGCTCAAAAATGCAACAGATGCAGCCAAAAGTGCACGTCATTTTGAGCAGATCTTTACAGAACAGACATTCCATATTGTGTTCATCTTTTTCCACGATCACTGCTATGACAATCTGGTGTGTTTAGCAGTTGTTGCTGAGTAAGGCAGACTGGATTGTATATGATTTTCTCCATGTCAGCCAAGAAGCAGGGCTCTCTTCTTTTTGATGCAGTAAAGAGGTGGTCTTGTACTATTTATTGCTTTCTACCAGGAGCAGCTACACCTTTACTTACTTGCAAGAATAATAATACATTGCAGCCTGTAGGTGCACATGCTAGAAGCTCTCGGTAGATCTTAACTGAAAATAAAATGGTTGTGGTGTGGAAAAGTCACAGGAACTGAGAAATCGAATAAGATGACCTCCCAGATAGAAAATATTCACAAAACATGTCATTAAAATCTGTGAATATCACATAAAAAGCAAAGTATTTTAAAAGGGGATATGGAAGGAGGATCACCTACAGCAGAAAACCCATAAGAGAGGCTCCAGTGCAGAGGAAACGTTTCCTCTTTCAGCATTCCTTCTGGGTGCCAAATTTTCCTTCTGTTCTTCCCCACCTATTAAACAAAGCTGCAACTTCCAATTCCTATCAGTTTTCCTAAATATGTGCAGCTTATGTGGCTTCCACGAGCTGTAAGGCTCCGTGTTCTCCTGCCAGCTCCTTGACAATGTGGCTCCAACAGCATCCTCCACTTTTGGCTGCCTCTGGGACCCCTGGTCTCTTCTGGAAAGGGAGAGGGAAAGCGTATCCTTTGCTGGAAGGACTTTTTGTGACTGTGAAGCTGATAGAAGGGCTGTGAAGAGCTTGGAAACATCCTTGCAAGCGTCGTGACTCTGTGTGTTGAGGCTGCCTGCTCTGTGTACGGGGATGTTTCGATCCACCTCAGGATGAGCTGGGCATAGCTCAGCATCAGATGGAGGGTGGCTCATCAGGACCACTTCTAAAGCACCCACAAAGCCTGCCTAGGGGAAACTGAGGCTAAGAGGAAGCATTACACTGAATTACACTGATCAGCATGACAACTATTCTCCTTGCAGACTTGCACGTTTCCGATAGAGATGTTCCCTTCCAGCCAAGTCTGGATCCTCGATTGTAATCTCACTTCGGCTCTTTCAGCTGGGCATTTGGAGGGAACTAAAATACTGGAAACACGTTTCTGCACATAAGTTACCTACCGGAAACAGGTAGCTATTTTCAGCGTGAGGATGCAAGCAAACTAGTAGGTAGTTCTGGGATCTTTGCAATTGGAAGGAATTCTCTCTCCGAGACAGCGCTCGTATCCACTTCGGTTACTGGAACCGCCATGAAAACTCCTGGTTCACAGATGTGAAACAAATTACGAAGCTTATGCCGTTGCATTCCTCCTTATTATTAGGAACAAAACAAATCTGGGAGATAGAGGACTTCTTAAAGTAATTATTGTCTGGCTTTATTTTAAGAAAATGCAACTAATTCTGAAAACTCCATAGTTACTGAAGATTTCTCAGCCTAGGAAAGTCATATTCATTATAAGATTAATTTGGTTTAATTCCCTAAACCAAAAATATTGACTGAATGAGAAATTAACACATGTACAGCTGCAGATGTCATTTGGCTTCAGATTTCCTGAATGATATAATTATTAATCTTTCATATAGCAGTGTGACAAACCTACAGATTCATTTTACAAAATTAGGCTGTGGAGAAAGACACCAGGACAGCTGAGCTATAGATTTTCCCCTAATACAGGAAGCAAAACAGTGGAATTTTCTAAATAATAAATAAAACCAAAATATTTTAAAGACATATGGTGCACATCTGTCTTAAATACAATCATTTAAAGCAGAATAATTAAATACAAGATATGATATTCACCTTAGAGTGGGGGAATTAGTTCATTTTTAATATAACTTTCTGAGTTTGGAAATTTATAACATCTGTGGTATCTTTTGAAACTTTTATTCTGTCCTAGTAGAGAAGATAGAGTAGCAAATCGGCTTTTTATTTTCTTTTTAGATAATCAACCTTGAGTTTGAAGGCATTGAGTGTCATACCCATACAAACCTTTAATGCTGTCTTCAGCTGAGATGGTAAATAAGTACGGGTTTCTAGCTTTCTCTTTTAACTTTCAGTTAACTCCTTAACAGTCTGAAGGTGGATAACGTCTTGTATTAGTTTATTCCGTTCTTCTTCCTCTAAAGCACTGAATGGATCAGAAGCTTTTCATGAGTGTTGCATGGATTCATAAAATTCCAGTTTGGGAAATACTGTGTGTTTAGCAACAGGTTTTGATTAACCTATTCCTCCTGAAAAAGGGGGTAAAGTGTAATGGAGATGGTATACATACTTAGTGATGGGGAAACAAAAAATTACAAAAAATAGGTTTTTTCCTACCCTGCCCTTTTTTTTAGCGTGATTCACCTTCAGCTAGGTGAGCTATTACTCAGTCCTTCTCACTTTCAAAGTTGGTAATTCATAGAGTAATGGCATCACTTGAAAACAGGGAAAAGAGATAAAAACCTGATGAATCTGAGTTTTGATCCCAGGTGCTGGGGCGAGGAAAATGTTCGACCATGCGGTGTAAGCAAAGAGGGAAATTCTGCTGAAGACGTTGAGTCCCCAAAAGTACAATTTAAGAGAAATACTGTTCTGATAAACAAAAAAGAACAAACAAAAACCCCAAATCCACAATTAAATACTAATGATGCTGAGATAAGTTCTGTTTGTTTTAAGGGAACATGACAAAGATCCTGAAACTTTCTTTAAAGTCCTGCTGAAACTGAAAGAGAAAGATCTACCCTTTCACGTGTCCGTCCTTGGGGAGGCTTTCACAGAGATTCCAGGTACCTTTCTGTTGTTGTTTTTTTTTTTTTTTTTCTCCTTACTGTAAAGTTACCATAAAATAGATATTTCTAGAAGTAGTTTTCATGTACATATTTTCTTGTATTAATGAACATGTTTAAGATCTTCATAGTTGTAAAACTAAATAATATCGATATGTCGTGTAATTAATATTAGTAAGGACAGTAAGCACCTTCTATTTTACTTGACAGTGCAAGACCTTATTTATGACTTGTGTTTCAGTAACACTTCTATGTTTATTTAAATAGAGAGCTAGGTGTGAGTGATTGGTTGGTTCAGATAGGAAACAAAATCTTTCAGGTCAAGGTCACTCATCTGAAATCCAGACTGAGATTTTAGCAGGTGAAAACACTTAGTTCCCTTTCAAACATAAGGTTAAGGACTTTTGTGGAGAGCTTCTGGCTTGTATCTGGCATGAAAGTGATCATTAATCTTTAATATTTTTATACCACTCTTCTGCACACTCCGTTTCTTGGTTTCTGATAACCACTACTCTGTAAAGGGTTTCACCCATCAGAAAAAGAAATAGGTTTTAGTCTGACTAGGTTTGATTCTGAATACATACAGCTTTGTGCCTGAGATACTGTGGCAGTAACGGGGATTATCAAATCCTATACTGGGTGCACTTGTAGTACCTTAAACCTTTAAAAAATGTCCATTAACCATGAGCAAGCTTCAAAATATCCAAAGTTTTAGCTCATACATGTTTTCCAAAGCATACACTTGCATCCCTCCACCTCTTTGCTCTGTAAAAATAGACATGGGATTAGTTTATTTGTCAGTTCTGTCGGATCTGTTGCCTGCTGAACTGGTGATATTTCAACTGTTTTATTTTTGATTTTGCCATTTTTAAGACACCAGGAATTTGAACTGATCCAAATCGCTTTTGGGTCCTCAACTGTGGCATAGCTGGATTGGAAAAAGAGGCAATAATCTGGGATAGGAAATTCTTTGTGTTTTCTGTCCACTTCTTTTTAGACAGTTTTCTGAAAGCCTGTTCTTTCAGGCAAGTCTTATCGCAGATCCCAAGGCAACGTTGCTTTCCAGACTGAGCGCACCAGATTTCTTAGAAGGAGAAATTTCTAAGGAATATGTGACAGATAGGAATATATGATGGTGCACTGCGGGAACAGATTCTATTGACACTCATTTTGGATGTTGTTACATATCTCATTTGTGGCTTCAGTACTTATGAATAATGTAGATCATCCTAAATTTATGCCAGTATATCAAATCTATATGCCGCACCTCTTGTCTTGTCAATTCATTCATCCTCGTGTATAAATAGAGTCTATATAAAGGGCAACGTGGTGAAATGTGTCTCATCACCATGCATTTGATAGGGCCGTATTCATACAAATGACATATGCAGGTCATTGCTAACAAGCACCAATAAAACCTGTTGCACATACTTTACTAAAAATCCATTTAAGAGATTTTTTACAGATTTTTTTTTTTTTTTTTTAATAAATTGTTGGCACTGTGTTTCCTCTCCCTCTAATTATGGGATCAAATTCCCTCAGTATTATAAATGTCACATTTACAGTCATTGGTAA
>CM050654.1:38893221-38983221 GCA_027574665.1 Rhynochetos jubatus | reverse complement strand
TGGAATAAAAAGGTCATTTACTAGCCATTTTAACAATAGATCAATCGGAACTCTATTTATTATTTAACTAGTAGTGCTTAAGGATTGAAATGAGGAATAATTGTATTACTGTTATGATATTATACTTCTCTGGAAAAGGACAGAAATGGGTGGAAGTTGTGAAGCTCCCCTGTCCGTCTTGGGGCTGTGTCCGTGGGCTGGGGATGCTCTGACCGCTTTGGTTCGATCGATAGGTCTCGGCATCTGAAAGGCGTATGGTCTGTAGCAAAGACATACTTCACTGTTGTAAGGACCTGTCAGAAAACGCATCTCAGCTTTGGGGCGGAAAGGTAGAAAATGAGTATGCAAATAAGACTTTGCAAATGAAAGAATTCCGAATTTTCACTTTTATCCAGCAAACTACAGAGGCATTAAATTCTGATTTGACTAATTCATGATCCTGTTAAAGGTTTCTCATAAGGGGAAATTGCATACTCAAATGATGACTCAGATTGCATCTTGGCCTGCAGTTTTGTTTTAGGGAGCTGTTCTTTTTTTTTTTTTTTTTTTTTCCCCCATGCAGACGATATGATTAAAAAGCAAATATTTTAACATAACTTAGTGATCTGAGCTATTACTGAAATGTCCACAGTTTCACTCTTTTTTTTTTTTCTCCTAGATTAAAGAAAACTTTAAAAATCTATTTGCTTTGACATATGACACAATATTTAAGAACTGAAATCATCAATTAAATCACACATCAGAAACATTTCCCTTTGGTAAAAAATATAGTGCTAGACGATGTACACTTTGAAATTGTTGTTAATGTTTAAAATGCAATCTGAAGTGCATATGTTATTTAAAAAAAGAAAACAACAACCATAAATTACAAATTTTAAAAGTTTATGAAAAAACCAGCAATCATTGCTTAGCAAAAGCATTTGCAGAGGAATGTGTATCTCTGGGTTTTGTGGATATGCATCGTTTTCGAGCATGAAAGCTGAATGTGTTATTCTTTTTTTTTTTCTTTTTCCCCCCCCATTACAAACTCAGTAGATCTAAAGGAAACAGAGTTCCTTCTGGGTGCCTGTCATAAAGTACCAAACCCGATATGCACATGAAGGTAGCAAAAGCCTTTTGGATTGTCACCGAAAATAGAAAAGGTGAACGTTGACAAGATTTCAGATATTTTTTTCTGGGGACTGAGGGGAACTGAAGTTAAAAATAAAGCTCTCGTATGGTCAACATGTTGGAGGAAATTCAAAGACTCTCATAAAATAAACATATTTTAAGAAGTGTTTTGAATTTCACTGTGTAATTTCTGGCCAACAGAAATTACAGTTGTATCTTTGGAGGGACATTATGTCAGATCAATGGTCATTATGCAAAAAAAAATAAACTGAAAACTTGATGCCTTAACCCGTTCGGTTTTTAAAATGCAAACACGAAGAGGATAGCTTTTCTTTAGGTTCGCTACTAGAAAACTTTGCGCCACTGTGTCGCAATTACAAAATACTTGGGTTTGATGTTAGAGACGTGTAAACCGTTCCTTGAAAAAAACCACGAGTACAAAGCATCGCGCACTTTGACCAAGGAATTTCATCAATAGTTATTAAAAAATACAAGGGGTTATGTCCTGAAAAATAAAGGTAATTATCTGAAGCGTGTGTACAAGCTAAAATATCCCAGCCCAAAGCACGCTGCAAGTGGTTCCTAGGCTATACGTAATTGCAACCTTTGGAGTCTTGAAGGAGAACACCCGCTCTGCAGGTAAGGGTCTGTGTACACGCACACGTGTATCCAAACGTGCGCACGTACGCCCTTGTTTTTCTGCAGCATTATTAAGAAAAGCCGTCCATACTTCACCATGTTGTTACATGTGTCTGTCTGCTGATTATAAAATGTGTTAAACAGTATTTAAAAAACAAAAAAATGCAGAGCTGCGCTTTGATTTATTCAGCGAACAAAACATATGCTCGCTGTTCTGTTCTATGTAATTCATATGATCAATAAAATTTCCTTTAAAAAGAGCAACTTTGGCATTTAGAAGGATTATGCTGCTGAAGAAAAAAAAAACCGTTTCACTCTTGCTATATGTAGTCAACCTCAGTGCTCTTCCACCACAATAAGTTTTTGGCTCACTAACGTCTATTTTCATCTGTTTATCGTTTCTAATCTTCAGGGTCGAAGCTGTATATTGCGGCTGTTATCCGCTGTGTCCCAAAGCCTTGGTGTACCCAGAGATATTTCCAGGTAGCTGCTTTGTCGCACATTCTTTTTGCCGAAACATAATTACGTGATTCATGCTAAAATCTAAAGTTTGAGAATAAACTTGAGCAAAAGCAATTGTTTATTTGGCAAGCCAACATGTTAGTGTTAAGGAAAATTTTATGTGTTTTAATACATTAGACGAAGTTTATATTTGCCATCTGTTCTTTTAAGATAACACAAAAGCAAGTTTTGAAATAGCATTCTTCATTGTTAGCATACACAACGCGTAATGATAGATTTTTGTTAAAAGGTCAGTGATGCTGCAATGGTTTGCAGATTTTTTTGATACACCGAAGAAGGGGAAAAAAAAAAAAACCCAGAAAAAAAAACCCGAGGCCTGAAAATCACACCAAATTATTTAAACAATTTAATACTTAATAGTATGCAACTGCGGTACAGGATACACACTAATGTAGTACCAGTTCTTTGAAAAATCTCATCACTAAATGTATCACATATGCATTGTGTTACATTAGAATAATGTATTTTAATCACCCAAAGGAGATGTCTAAACAGCACAACTACACAGTCTTATTTAGCATTAAACATCCTTGTGAGCTGAGGTAACCTTATAAAATCATGCTTAAATAATGTAAAACACGAGGCGGCACAGAGCAATATGCATTTTTAATTAGTAAAGTGACTAATATCGAGTGTGTGCTTTGAGGTTTTTGTTTCATTAAAAATGTATCTGTTTTTCCTGCAGCTGAATATCTGTATTCTACACCTGAACAGCTTTTTAAAAGGCTTCAGAATTTCTGCAAGAGACCAGATATTGTAAGGAAACATCTCTATAAGGTAGTTGTTCAGAATAGTTTTACATGATATAATGCCGTATTGAAGTACAAAGGAAAAAAACCCTTAAAAAACCCAACATTTAATTAACATACTAATGTTTAAAAGAAACATGCTAGGGAGGGATATTAGTCGTTACACTAACAAGGATTAATTAAACTAGATGCCAGTTGTATTAACCTAGGTCTTATGAAATACGTGCACTTAATGCATGCTACATGCTTTTTTAAATTTATTGTTTTCTGAAATGACTGTCCTTTACATTTGGACCCAAGAGCCTTATAAAAATGAACCTGGATTAATGCAACTCATTAGTTTAAAAGGAAAATAAAAGAAAGATCCTACAATTATACTAATGAGGATAAGCCTACCTTCCTATCCCAATCTTCAGTCCTCAGAAAACACAGGTGAGAGGTATCAGGTAAGATTTCTCTGCCTTGTGCAATTATTTCCATTATTTTGATAATTATGAATATTTTAACTCTTTGCTTTTTCAGGTATGTTGAACGTAAAACAACTTTATCAGAAGCATGATTTATTGGTATTTATCATCTCCTATTTGCAGTTATTTATGCAGAGAAAGAACAGTTTCAGTGGCAGAACTTCCATTCAAGTTTTGATCTAGTGTTCAATGCTGGACCAACTTCCACATTTTTAAGAGGTGTATTTATACTGCTCAGTCATACTTTTTTTTAAATTGCGCAATTGTAGATGAAGCATTAAATTTTGCATTATTCCAGTGAAGAGCTGTTATTACACAATGCTGCTTTTAGAAAAATAACTTCTATTTTCTGCGTGCTGATATGTAAACTTACAGCAGTTTATGACTTTTACAGTCCTGGCTATGCCGCGGGCAGGTTGGGTACGCATTTCCCCCACGCAACAAAGGTGTTTCAGGTTGTAAAAACACCCTGAATTCAGCTCAAAGTCCTTGAAAGCTTGGGAGTGCACAGAAATACTCCTCGTTTTACCCGTGCAATACAAATGTGGTCTTTCTCGCGATCCCTGGCTGTCGCCGTCCAGGCACGCTGTTAATGAGCAAGTCGAGTAATCTTAATTTGGAGGCTCATGCTGCCAGCAGACCTAACCTCATCTCTCCACCTTCCTGCCTCTGGGGACCAGAAGCGTTGGGTCTTGCTGCGTGTCGTCTGCCTCTCTACCCCTTCCCGCACGCATTTAAGCAGGAGGAGCGAGGGTTTAGCCCACGCCTGGCTTTTTCTGTGACCTAAAAATAGACATTTACATAATGATACATCAAAGATGATCTTGTTTCTGCAGGAAACAGTTAAACTTCAAGAAAAAAGGAGAGAACCAAAAATGCAATTTAACACCCAATTTCAAGCTCATTATCTTTCATTGTCTATTAACTTGGCAATGGTTCAGAAGGTAGCTCATAATAGTTTAAAATGCTGACTGAACACTTCCAGTGTTCAGCATTACTTCTTGAGTCAATAGTATTGTATAGTTTATACATGGTGGCTTCAAAGGGAAAACAGTCCTTAAACGTTTACCTTGACGTTTCCCAGTGCCCCAAGTTCAGCTAATAGTTGCATTCACGTGGATCTTCTCTCTGCGTGTGGACGCCCAGCTCCTGAACAGAGCCAACACTGGTTAAAAATGGAAATAACGGTAAAAAATGGAAAATGCTTAATAGTATGCAACTGCGGTACAGGATACACACTAGTGCAGTGCCGGTTCTTTGAAAAATCTCATCACTAACGGTAGGGCAAATACCGATACAAAGTAATAGGGGTTTAAAGTATGTGCACAAACCCCATAAGAAAAATGCTAATTTTCTTGTATTAAAAATTCCCTTGGGCTGATTTGCAGTGAGAGCCAGAGGTGTTTATCCTACCCCTCATACATGTGCGCTGTTAGCAGCGCAGCCCCGTTCAGATCCCCCGAGCATTCGGAGTGAGTGTCTCTAACAGGTAGCAATTGAGGTGAACGGGAGATCGTTTTAAAATGAGTAAATCAGAGCCTAATCCAGAACCTGTGAGCACCAGAGAAAAGATCCCTGTTGTCTTTAATAGGCTTTGGATCAGCTCGGAGAATACTGTTAGAGTTGTCTTTTTGTACCTACACCCACGTACGCCAAGTCTTCCTTTCGCACTGAAACTATCCGCAAAACCTCCTAGAAAAAACGCTTAGATATGTGCTGTTAATGTAATTACAGTTAGAATGCTGCTGCTTTTTGGGAAGCTGAAAAAAGGTGGAATTGTGTGGCGGTACGCAGCGCATCCGCTGCATTTTCACTTTTATCAGATTGCTGTAATGTTGTATATACTGTAGCGGAACGGAAACGGAACCCCTAGCACGGTAGTGCACACGGACTAGCTATTTTTCTTTCTGAAACCTTTCTGACGTGCTCCCTTCCTGAAGTTCATAAAGTAGCTGTGAAGTCTTGAAAAAGTAAAAATGCTTTAAAAGCAAATAGTGCTTTTTCTCTACTGCTTGGAGATTCTGCTTCGTAGATCGGGAAGTAATCATCATCAGAAGCACCTTGGCTTATCCTTTCACATATTGTTGGGGTTTTATTACTAAGGATATCCATAATAATTAGACAGCGCTCTAATTAAACAGGCAGTTTATTCCTTCAGTTGTCCTCAGTGCTTGTGCTGACAAAGTTAGGGGCAAAAGGGAGATAAACGGCAGCGGGGCACTCAGGTCAGGGAGCCAGACACGGCGCGTATCCCTGCGAAAATGCACAGACCGGGACATTAAACTGCAATAGCTTAACTCGACGGAGCAGATTCCTGCTGGCAGACTTCTTAAAATGTCCATAATGTAAGCACCTATGAAAACCTTTCCAAGTGATGTATTGCTTACACCGTGTATTCTCACCTCACTCGAGGCTGGCTCGTTTGCATTTCGACATTACCTTCCACCACTTACTAACACAAGGTTGAGATGAGTGGAAAGCACACCTCATTTGTTGTCAATTATTTGTTGTGTTCTAGTTTTGTGGAATCCAGTGTTGCTCTCTGGTTCTGGGTGTTTGTGGTTGCCAAAGAGGCAGAATGAAGCAAGTAACAAGAATGAACGGGACATCAGTTTCCCTCGGAGTACACCGTAGGACCCGTCAGTGTTTGCAAGCTCCCTATCTAGTAGATTTAAAATAAAAAAATAAAAAAAAATAGGGCAAAGCATTTGTTTCTGCATTATTTTCTTTAAGTTTACCTTTCAGTTCCCTCACTTCAGTTTCTTAATTTAAAACAGCATGTACGAAGAGTATACAGTGGAAAGGGACAAGAAGAGTTGCCAAAAGCCAGGCATGGAAGGAGCTGACAACTTTAAATAATCTCTCCCAGCCCTCCCAGCTGAATGAGTGCTGGTTGACATGCTGTCAGCTTCAGTTCCTACAGAAAAATCCTACTCTCACTCATGCTTGTTTAACGGAGAAAAGAATTTGGCCCACTTTCTGACATTCATCTTCTCATTTCCATCACACTACAGAAGCTCACCTGCCTATGAAAAGACACATGGCGTGATTTTTTTTTTTCTTTCTTACACCACTGTAGAAGGAAGTCTGCAGAATTCAAAGGGATTAAACTGCTGTAAAATCAAATTAAGTTCCCAGTTAGACCGTAGACATCTGAATTGTTTCCAGTCGCCAGGATTTGGCTGTAAAGGGCAGTTTGAACAAAACTTTTTTTTTTTTCTTTTTTTCCTTCTCTTTTCTCTCTGATTTGGATAAAGCAGTATCTTTGGTATATCAGGTAAACATGTAGAAGGGAAAACCGCTTCTAGTCCAGCTTTAATGTTAAGGCACAGCTAGGAAAGCAGTAGGAGGCTTTCTCAGCCTAAGAATACGGGGTACTAGCCACGTGAGGATGCGGGGCAGCCTCATGCCAGATGTCCCATCAACCACTCAGCCCTGTTGCAAGGAGCCGTAGTCATTCATAGCTCTAGTGCAGGCCATGTAAGAGCCAGGGACAATGCCTCTGCCCTTACCCGCTCTTCAGCAGAACTCCATGAGAAATTCACTTTTTCCATAAGGATGCTAACTGCCTCTCTGGATCAGCACACCACATGTTTAATACCATGTTTTTCATAGCGGTGAGCATTTGGGACAAGGCTGACACAAGTAGAAATAGGGTGTTAAAGGTCTTCTCTTTGTCTTTCTGAAATGGAGATTGGTCCTATCCCTGGACTTGGAGTCTTTATCGTCTTTCATAATACTCTAGTGTTGAGTATTGCGAGGCTGTGCCTAATAGCTCACCCTTTGACATTCTGGCCCTTGGAAACTCCTGTTCTTCTCTGTCACGCCCTCCTATAACAAAGCCATTGGTCATAGTTTACAGACGGTGTTAAAATAATTTCCTCCAGTCAGCTCAGGGTTTCCCTACCTTCCGTTGCGTTGTGTCTTCTTGTTCTGGGGTTGCTTGCCTGGAAGCAGAAGCTCCCCATCCATCTTTTCTATACCATTCATTATTTTATAAACATTTGTCAAACTTATACAGTATCCCAGTCTTTTGTTTATATTCTTATCATCCATCATTCAAAGCATTTTGATGCTTGAGAGCTGTTTTTGTGCTGGTGTGATCATTACTTGCAGCGTATTCGAGGCCGTGCAATCGGTTTATGTGATGTGTTGTACTCTGATAATTTTCAACCTGTTCCTTATGGAGCCAAACATACTGTTTACTTTTTAACAGTGAATGTATATGGAGCAGATGTTTGCTTACAGTGTTCTCCAGATCTTTTGTCCTGAGCTGATAAAGTTAATTTAGAGCTCTATAGGATGTGCACATAGTACAAATGTTTCCAGCAGTGCATGCTTGCAGAGAAAAAAGACGACATTGTGTTGAATTTCTGCTCTACCTGGTGCAGGTCAGAAGGAGGTTGGAAGCATGAGTGGGAAACTTGTGTGTGCCTCTTGAGATGCTTGGTTTCCAGTGAGAATAATTTAAAGTGGTTTCAGAGGTGGTCTAGATCAGCTTCTCCGAGCCTGTATGGAATGGTTATAGCAGCCTGGGAACTCTGGAGTGCAGCATGCTGTGTCCGTGCTCTCCCATCTCTCTGTCAATGCTTAAGCATGCGATCCTAAGTGAAATGTATATCACATAAGTATTTTTTATAGGAAAGAAAACTTTGGTTACTTATTTGGAACATAGAATCATATAGTAATTTAGGAAGGGACCTCTCGAGGTCATCTGTTGAGCCTCTGCTCAAAGCAGGGCCAGCTTTGCAGTCACAGTTGGATTAAGTTGCGCAGGGTCACATCCCGGTTGGACTGAAGCCTTGACATTCTTCGTTCCCATATGTCTGGCTGATACAGGTGAAATCCAGCTAGCTGAGGAGGTTTGCACAGGTGGAAAGATCTGCTGGACTGTGGGACGCAATTTAAACTTTTTGGCTCAAGCTTAGGTCTTCAAGAAGCGTGTGGGTCTGAGGTATTTATCTAGGTGATTTCAGCTCTGAAAATGTTGGTCTATAGCTCGTAGCACTTGGCTGCACTTGTAGGGTAGGAAGAAAGCGTTCATTAAGGAAGCAGTTATGTGTGCATCTTTCAGCATAAACACCAGGACTTTGAGCTTTTTATTATAACAATATTAAATATCTTCCAATTTTAAGTAAATTAAAACTGGCAGATGAACCACAGTAGCTGCAGAATGGTAGGTGGAGGAATGGCTCAAAGGAAATGTGATGGACTTAAGAAAAGTTGCAAAAAGCGTGAAAACCTGTTGGGTTTGGTTTTTTTTTCCCATAAAGTATATTCAAATTACCTTGAGAAAGCCTGAAAATGTTGTCCTACTGGTGTAGTTGTTCAGTGTGTTCTGAACCATCCTATGCAAGATACCCACCCACCGTGTCTTGCATGGATTAGCATCCAACATTTGGTGATTTTTTTGTTTAAAGACAGAAAGAATGAAAAGGGGTTTAAAAGGCTGATATATGAAACTTCAGAGGAGACCAGCTTCTTCAGAGAAAAACTGCTGGTCTACCGAGGAGTATCGTATCACTGACTTGGGCCACACAGTGCACCCAGTCCATGTAAACCGATTCTGTCCTGATGCTGGTTTCCAGAGGTGTCTTGAGGTTGTGAGGTTGAGCTCCAAAAGTAATTACTACAAGCTGCTTTCTACCTTGATTCTTCCCTAGTACTCACAGAGGGAAGGAGCTGGGTCACAGCGTAAAGCTGGCCCCATACAAATTGACTCTGTAAGTCAACCTGCTTTCTTGCCTGCCAAATTTCAGTTTTGTGCTGAATAATAATCTCTAATTCTTAGTTTTATGAAGGTAGTTTCAAATAATGGACAAAAAATGTATGCCAAATCAGTACTGTGATTGCCAAGTCAGTACTGATACTGCTTGAGCTCCAGCTACCCTGAAACAACAGGTCTGTATAGATGAACAGTCCTTATTAAATTCTAAAGGTTAACTCTGAAGCCTAGTGATGGCAGAGTAGATACTAATTGCTTCAATTCAGATCTTAGGACACAGGATACAAAAAAGTTGATTATATCATAAAGAATATTGTGCTGCTGCTGACATCTCACGCTGCCTGTTCTTCATGGGGAGATCTTGCTTTGTGCGAAAACTTAGCTTCCCTTGATGGTTTTATCTCTGCATATTAAGAGATTGTTGACATATTCTGTGAGAAAATGAATGCCCAAACCTGTGCAGAGCTATCGCCTCAAAAAGAAAAAAAGGAGTTGAACTTATTCTTTCCAGGGGGTTGCTCTAAAATAAAGCCCAGAAGCCAGACCGACAGTTTTCAAGCAGGGAATTGCTCCCTCGCTCCTGAGGGTTCCTGGTTCTGCCATGTGTGAGGGTGAGAGGGGCAGGTCAGTCCTCGTGTGTGTTCAATCCTTGATGTGTCTTCCGAGACCACTGGTAAAGCAGAAGGACGTCTGGTGGTGCTCGTCCAGGAGCAGGTAACCTGGGACTGCCAACTGTCTTACCTGTCTCTGAAAACCAAAGTGCTGAATTCGCCCTTTTTCCAAATAATCCTGCGTAAGCCTCCTCTGTCCTACTCGCTTCCACCCCTACTGAAATCCCGGGTGTTGCAGAGCATTTTGGCACGAAGCCGCCCTCCTTCCCGCTCGAGAGATGTCCCTTTCATGTCCCAGCATCTAACGTGGCTTCGTGCGCTTCTCTCTTCTGCTTCCTCGTAGGGCGAGACGGCTGGGTTTTCTTGGGCAGCGCTCGGCGGTAAATTCAGGTCTCTGCTCGCAGCAGAACCGAGGGAAGATTTGTGACAGATGGGGCTAAGTCACAAACTTGCAGCCTCAGGCAGAATTGTGGAAGTTTCCAGAGTGTGCCCATATTTACCTGATCAGAGAGAAAAGAAAATCTGCAGAGGAAGCCGAGCCTGGCTGCTTGTCATAGCTGACACAGAGCCATCTGCCACAAACCTGTGGCGGCTTCAGATCTCCAATCCCTGCCACCACCCCAGCTCAAATTAAATACAGATTCTTAGAGACGTTATGATGGTTACACATGTCCTCGGCATCACATGCAGGAGACTGTTCAAAAAAAATATGTGGCCTGTTGTATAACCGCACTCATGTATCCCATATGTGGTGCCACATTGAATTTCCGGTTGAATCTGTTTTTATCCTTTGTACTGGATGACATGGTGCCTGAATTCTTTCTTTTCGCCGACACGATGGCAGCCAAGCTGCAGCTTCAAACGCTCACACTTGGCTGAGTTTCTACCTAGGTTGCCAGGTTATCATTGGAGCCTTATTGTGTCCTCGAAGGGCCACAGGGCCTGAAAGGAGGATGCGAACGCTGCCGGACTAATTGGGCAGCCATCTCCGGGCTGTTTGGAGGCAAAGGGCTGCTTTAGCACTTCTCTTTTTTTTTTTTTTTGTTTGCAAATTAATGACTCTCTGGCACAGGGGTTTTTAAGTGAAGGTATTAATAAGGGGTCTGGCAGGTAATCCCATGATTCGCGGAGTTACATTTGCATTTAATTAATCTTAAAGAAAGCTGAAAGATAAACAGCTGTAATTCAAACTAGCATGGGAAATATGCTACATGGTGCCATCTATCCGATAAAATGAAAGCCGAGACACTTGTTTTATTTCTCTCAAGGATGGAGAACAAACAGATAACAGTCAAAATACTTCCAATAAAAACCAGTAGTTTAAATGTAACGGCAGTTCATCAAGAATCTTTGCACCCAGTTACAAATACAGTCTTTTAAAGATAAATCACTTACGATTCCAGCAGTCAAGCTGCTATATTTGTTGATGTAAAATGTTTTGAAGATGTAGATTGTACAATAAATTTTTAATAAAGTGCCCACTGCAATTTTTAATTAGCATATCTCATTCATGTATAAGTGTGTACATCTATCTGTATGTTTATCACTATGCATATCCTTGTGTCAGAGTCAATGAATGCAATTGTGTCTTTATCTGATGAAGTAGAATCTGTTTTGCAAGTGATAATAAAACGTTACGACAATTCCAAGATTTTCAACTCCGCTGTGGGAAGAAGCGAGAAGAGGATGCTCGGTAAGGCGTTACGATGCGAGGCCCGGTAAGACCTCTCTTTGTGTACAGGTATGGGTTTGGGGTAGCTCCTCTCCCCATCCCGGCAGGCTGTCACCTGGCATCTTCCCTGTGCCCAAGCACCATCCACAGCAGTGAAAGGCGCGGGCTGGTCCCCCTCCGCACACATGCCTCCATGCCTTCGGGTGCCATCAAGACACTGACCTGTCCTTTTTCAGTGCGTAAGAGAATGCCGTACCTCTCTCTCATATTACTCCCTTAAGCAATCCAAAAACCCCAGGGAGATCCAACGGTAAGTGTTCGAATATTTTCCTAGCACTGCAGAGTTGTAGTTTTGCAGTAATCATCTGTCCTGGTTCCTCCTCATTTCTGCTCCACCAGAGCCCAGCTTGGCTCTAGGCACGTCATGTGGTTGAGTAGAAGCCGTCTTCTCAAGACGTGTGTACGTGCAGTAGTTGTACTTGGTAGAGCCAAGCGACAGGACTACCTTGTGCTTCTTGTCGGAGCGTATCGTAGCTGTTCACTAATGTTATCACACCATACACTGATGAGCAAATTGTTTTTTGGTTTTACCCATGGGGAAACTGAGGCATGGTACAATTAACGTGAATCGGTTTACATTTCACAGTGAGTCATTCTCCAAAACCAATAAAAGGGAAAGAGGAGATGCTGTAACGTTGCACTAGGGCTTGCGGTGAACAGACTCGATACGCCCGAGCCCTGTGGTTTCAGGTGGAAGACTCCTCCTGTCCCTGATCAGGCCCATGACCAACGGAGGTCGTGCCCAGCTCGTTGGCGAGGTGGTGCTCTGCCTTGGTTCACGTACTGATTGGTGGTACCTTAACCATACCCAGCTCGGTCTGGTGAGCCAGGCTTCATCCTGATGGAAAATTTTCCCTCCTAGTTACGAACCCTTGCAAATAAGGCTCTATAATAGAAACACTGCGAGAACTTTAATTGCAGGGTAATAAATAGCAATGCTGCGTTATCTTCTGATACTTCTTTGTATCCTCAGTGAAGATCACAGCTGCTCAAGAGCAAGGATGCAAATGTCCTTACCGCATCTCCTAGGACCTTCGGGATGGCTTCATGTGGCCAGGGCCACCCTAGCCCGGTTGGAGGTCCTCGGTCAAGAGGGTGAGGTAGGACTTCCAGGTAGTCGGAGGCGCCGTTGGCCCCGAGGCACCCTTGCCCCGCCAACCGCAGCAGACTGAAACAACCTGAGGAGTTTTGCCTCGCGGTTTCTGAAGATCAAACGAGACAGCCGCTCTGCGCTGCTTCATTTAAAGCCTTCACTTCAAAAGGTCAGAGAGACAAATTGGGATCTCGGTCCCGTTGTTCCTACACACATGAGTAAGCGGTGAATGCAGAGACCTAAGCTTATGAGTAAAATGACAGAATTAGCCCTTGACTTACTTTCATATTTATTGATGTTTCACCTGCATTGACACAGCAGCTGCAAGTGCTTTGGTACAAGTTTCGGTGCAGAGTTGAAGCCGAGTGGGTTTTCCCGACTCCTGCCAGTCTCACCAGGCAGCGCTCCGGCCAGACAGCTCCTTGCCTTCTGCATCACTAACAGGCCAGGCACCTAATCCTACAATCCTTTTGTCTTAGTACTTGAGATCACAGGAAACACAGGTTTATTCCACATGAGAATTGTCTTTTCCCATATAATAGAAAAGAAAATCCTAAAATAACTAGGGAATTTTGTAGCAAACCGTTTCCAGCATTCCTAGCCCCGTTCTGGTCGTGCTGCAGGCACCGCGAGGAGCCGTGGTACAGACTGGCTTCCAGCCGTGTTTGCAGCATCGAGACCTCTGACTTAGCTCAAAGCTGTTCTGAATTAGGAGGCTAGATTTTTCTAATTGCGTTTTTAAAGACCGAGCCAGCAGTTCATTAGAAATCATGGAGCAAATTCTGCTTCTCTATTACACCAATATAAATCTTGAATGAATTTATATCAGGATAACTGGGAGGGTAGAATGTACCTCCCATATTGTTCCTCAGATTATTAAAAGTTAAAGGGCCTTGAAAATTAAATTCACCTTTCCCTGTTCAAGCTGTTTACTCTTTGTTTTTTATTCCAGTAAGGACAGTTGAAATGAATTAGTCAGTCCCATTTCTGCTCATAGTCACTTTTAAGTTTGGTTCTCATGTACTAGCCCAAGACTACTTTGTGTGGAAAAGACCAGAGGGCATTTTCTTTCAAACAAATTGTTTTCATGGGAATAATTTCCTAGATTTATATTAAAACCTTTCCATGAATCCTTGATTCTGAAAAAAAAAAAAAAAATCCTTCTTATATATCCTTGATTTGGGGGACTTTGCAATTCTTTATTTGCAGATATAAATGAGCACCTTAATGAAAGTCCTTGAGAATTTTACCCTCTGATGGGCTAACCTTATTTCACTGAAATACTTTTTCAATGATTCAGTCTGGTAAGCGAAGCTTCGTCTTGAAGGAAAATTTTGCCTCTTGAGTTATGAACCCTCGCAAATAAGGTTTTATAATAGAAACACTGTCAGGACGTTAATTATAGGGTAACAAATAGCGAGGCTGCGTTATCTTCTGATACTTCTCTACATTCTTAGCGGATATACACAGCTGTTGCTGGGGACTGATAATCGAGTGGTGTGTAACTGGGTTACAACTTGGCACCCACCCTCCGCGGAGGCAGCGGGATGCGGCCGCGGGAGCGCGGGGATGCGGCCGCTCGTCCCAGGGATGCGGCGCTGGTCCAGGGGATGCGGCCGGTGGCCCCGGGGAGCGGCGGCGGCTGCGGGTGGGGGAAGCCGGGCCCGGGGGTTGCCCGAAGCGCATCCGACACGGGGCGGGGGAGGAGTGGGACGTTGGCACTGAGCATCCCAGGAAAAGGCTTTTCCCACCCCGGCGAGGCCGAAAGGGTGGCGGCGGGGGGAGGCAGAGAAGGGAAGCAGGGTTAAACGAGGCCAGCACGGTCGCCGTCACGGTGGTAACGCTAACGGCGAGGGGGACCCCGCGGACGCGCCAAGCCGGGGGCGATCGCCGCGGTGGCTGCGCGGCGGTTCCGCACCTCTCCGCGGAACCCGGCCCGGCTTCCCCCGCCGCCCTCCGCCTCGCTGCGCGGCCGGCGGTGCTCCAGCCTGCTCCCCCCTCCCCAGCCGCCCTCGGAGCGGTGTGCCCGCCGCTCGTTATCGTCACCGTAAAAATATTATTTTTGAGAATAGGGTTATTTTGTAACATTTATATATTCAGCCGGCAAAGAGAAAGGCACACCCCCGCCCCCGCGGTGGCCGTTCCGCGGCTGCGGAGCGGCTGCTCGGAGTGGGCAGCCTTGCCCGCTGCTCCGCTCCCCTCCGCGGAGAGGGAGCGCAGCCCGGCTCCATCTCTGCTACGGTTTGGGTGTCCGCGCTCCAAATAAAAAACAACCAACCCCAAAGAAACAAAAAATAGCCCCAAACCCCGACAGCGGCTGTGAGGAGGAATGGGAGGGATGCGTGCGAGGGGCTTAACCCTTGGAGCTTTGAAGGCAAAACAAGGAAATACGTTGGGAAGGCATGTCTGTAAACAATGATAATTAGCCTTTTCAAAAATCATAACACTGATTAAAATCTCTGATTCATTATTTATTCATCACAGAACCTCCTTGCAGACCTGGGAATAGTGATTAAAACCTAAGTGCTTCTCGGTTTCGCACAGCTAGGGAGACGCCTAAAAAGGGGTTAAAATGGAAAGGAAAGAGGAAACCAAGCAAACAGAATTCCTCTTTTAAGAACCGATACTTTCTTCTTCCCTTCCTGGCAGGAATACTCCTATTCCCCCAAATTTTGGTATTATGAAAATGTTTCTCATACTAAGTACAAGTGTTAGACTGAATCCAGTTGGTACTAAAATTGCAAACACACTTTCACTCCTAGAAAAGCCAACAGAAAGGAACTTCTTTTAACTCCATAATAGCAGGTTACATAGTAAATGAACAACTGATGGTCAACTGGCCAATTATGGTATAAATATCCGTTGTTTACAGTGAGGTGTTAAATGAGCCTTTCGAGCACAAAGGATCAGACTGTCTAAGCTACAATTTGTGCTTCATCCCATTATGTCTCCCCTAAAAAGGCCCGTGCCGTTGTAGGTAACGTACGCACAGAACATATTTCTTTCTGTTGATTTTAGTTTGCTTTAATTCAATACACACTCTTGTTTACTTTTTAAAATTTAAATAAATGTCAGCATTGTATAATTTCTATGTTAACAAAGCAGTGAGCAAAATCCCTTGTATGTTTATAAAATATTATTGTTTAATTCACATAGTTTAGGAATTCCAAATGTTGAGAATAGGAAGGAGGCCAAATACCATCTGTTTATAACTATGATGCATCATCATATGTGTACTTTAAAAAAGAAGAAGAAGGAAAAAAAAGCCTGGTCAATCATGCCACTGTTCTATCTGTTCGGAATATGGTGAGAATTTAAAATCGCTCTGTGCAATTTGCAGGAAATATTAGCGTGGTTTAATTCTGAGCAGGGATGTTCCAGGAGTTGCTCACGTCTGTGTTCCTGTCGGAAGAACCGCATGAAGCACTCACGTGCCCCGACTATTGCAGGCACGAATGCAGCCACTGTCTCCCAGCCTCTGTACTCCCCCCTTTTAGACACCAAGAAACAAAAGCAGGAAGATATTTTTTTAAACTCCTTATAGTTTGTGGGGGCTGTGTATGCATTTGAGGGATCATTTTCAAGTGATTCATGCAGTCACATTCCCAGATTTTTAAGGACAGAGAAAAAGCACGATGATTTTGTAGCCTGTCTTGCAAAACACAGGCTATAGACCATCATTCAGCTGATGCTGCAAATGTGTTTTGTTGTTTTATTTTAAAAGAAAACCCTCCCTGTCAAATGTTAGTAGTTTTAGGTCCAAGTTAAAATAGGTCCTCGTTAAAAATAATACATTCCATACCATTGAGTTGTATGTAATATGCATTTTAAAGAGAAGGTAGTCTGCAGGCTTAAAAACAAAGAGAGTGTCTCCAAGTTAAGTAGATAAGAAGATTTTTTTTTCCAACCCCAAGTTAATTAGCTGGTACGTCAAGCCTCATAGATGTCTTCCTACCTTTCAAGGGCTGAAGAATCCCCAGTAAATGTACTTAAACTTCCTAGCGAGGGCCAGTGAGATGAATGCAGAGATTAGGGCGAGTATTACCATGCCTTCTCAGTGCATCCCAGCTGCAGTTCATCCTACTATTGATAATGATGCTTGGAGTTACTGAGGTGGTTTCTGAAACTCACATATGGGGTCCTTTCCCCAAGGATGAGAAATAATAGCGGCACTCAGGTGGTACAGGGAGGGTAAGAACAGATTTGCAGTTATCTTTGCCTGGTGCGTGGTGACTTTTCGGTTGCGCTGGTTTAATAAACGGAGAGGTACACTCAGCACAAGGGCTGTAATTCTCTGATGTAGCGGCGGGTTTTTGTTTTGTGTTAATACACAGAGGGGCGGAAAAAAGCACAGGTGAAGGGAAAAATGTCTGGGCTTGCTGGAACCCAGCCCTGGCAGAATGCTAGTGCAGTATGAAACGTTTTGTGGCCAAACTCTTAGCAATTTCTGTAATACCACAATTTAGCATACTATACGCTGCGCTGAAATGCCTGGGACTTTGTTTTTGAACTTCTTCCTTTCTACTGTTACATTTAACTTGCAGCATCTTGAATTACTTAGCTACACTCAGATAGAAAGTTACAGCTTCTTTAGCTCTGTGCACTGCACGGAGCTGTTACTGCTAAAAACTGCCCGTTGGAGTGTGAAAGCCCTTTGCACCCCTTTCCTGTATGTTTTCCATCATAATTGAGTTTTTAAGGTACCATTCTGTGATGGTTTATTATCTTGAAAGACCTTTTTTGTTTTTAAATTATAAAAAGGAAAGGCCTTACGCACCTTCCTTAGGTAACCTTTGTGGAGCTGCTTCCATCAACAGAGATAGTTTGCTGCCGTGTGGTGCATTTAATCTGCTCACGCTGACACTACAGGAGTGACAAGCAGGACAAAAGACACCTCCTGTCACTGCAGTTTACAAAAATTCATAAATTCAAAATGTCTACAGTCCCAACTCAAAAAAACCCTTGTGTTCAGTGCCTGCTTCAGCGACTCAGGCATGCATTCCTGCATATAACGTCGTTATTTTCCATGGCTATGTGATCCTTGGTCTCCCAAGCTGAGATAGTGATCAAGGGGGCAGATTGTCCAATTATGGTGTGCATACCTGTCCACAAGGAATTATATGGAACCCTCATACTCATTTATCACTTCATTTTTACACGCAGGAGTAGTTTTATGAGATACACTGATAGTTTCGAAGGTTGCTAAGTACCATGTTCATTCCATGCTTGGTTTCGTGCCGTTCTGGGCACTAGGGAGTGGGTGCAGAAAGATGGGTATTTCGAATGTCACAGGTATAAATTCTATATCAAGAGCTGTGGTTGAGGTGATCACCTGTAGTGTAGTGGACATACCTGCTGTACCCCTTGGACGTGAAGGTGGGCAGTCACCGGCACCTGAATTGGGGCCAACAGCTTTCCATCCAGCGGCTCCACGTCTTGCACTCCTGTCTGAGGGTAGCTGCGTTTGCCACTGTCAGGACAAGCAAAATGCACACCAGGCGTAAGGCATGCAATACTTCACGGGGAAAACTCTTCCCTGATGCATCACACTAACTTCTAATACCCTCTGTGGGTCTGAACACCTTGCGTTCCCTCTAGCAGTGGTAGCTGAGGGCATTCTTCATCCCAAAAGCTCTCCGGCATTAACATTTAACCATCCTATAATTTGGTTTTTAAGTGAAAGCAGGGAGATTAATAAACTTAATCTAGCATTCACACAGATTTGAGGACAGCTGACCTCTGCCCTCTAGAGACCCAGGCTCATTTCAGAATCTGCGTCTGAGAGAGCCCCTACAGTTGTAATGTCGAAGACAGCTCTGTCCTCCACGGGCTGCAGCGTATCACCCCCTGTGTCTGCAGCAGGAACAGTGGTGACAAGGAATTTGCGTCTTTTATTTATGTCTCCCGCCTCTAAAAGGGTCAGTGTTAGCAAACACAGCTCCCTCCTGCAAGATAGTGCAGCTCTCCTGGCAGGAACCACAGCAAAAGTAAAATCTTAGCCAAAACAATATTCAATATTTCAATTTGTTTGCATTTAGGAAAGAAAAAATCCACCAAAAAAAACCCCAAGCCAAACCAAACCAAAACAAAAAACCCTAAAAAACAAAACCCCAAAACACCAAAAGGAACCTGAAAGGTCACATCTTTGTTTTGGGGCACAGGTTTGCAAGTTTTGGTACTATCCTACAAAAATCCCCAAATCAGCAAAGCCTTTCATGTTGAAGCATTCAGCCAATGGAAATGCTGCCTCGAAATGCAAAGCATTATGTATGGATTTCTTTGCCCATTTCACATCCTACAGTTCTTTGGAAAAATTTGGATAGGAGTAGTTTGTCAATGCTATTAATAGATATGTTTAATGCAGAAGTGTGCAATGTGATGAACAGCCTTGGCAGGAACCATATCCAGCCTGATTGTATTGTAATACTGTTTGATGCCGCAGTATGTTTGATCAGTTACAAGTGATGAGTATCATATCACATCAAACAATTTAATACAGTCTCATTGTATGGAATTATGGCTGCTGTCAATCAGCACGTGGCCTATTCCTTACAGATCTGTCTCTGGGAGCTGGAATACAATGGTAGCTACATATGCATTAATAAATAAAGTGCTGCTGAAATTCCATACAGACCTGTTGAGGTTTTTGTTTCTCTTTCGTGGCCTTTTTATGTTTGGTGGTTTTGAATTATTATTATTATTATTATTTTTCCTGACTTTTTTTCCCAGTGTTGCATGGAGATGAGTCTGCCTGGTCAATAGGACTGCCAAGGGCGGGGCCGGCATGCTTGGAAAAGATCTAGCAAAGATACGTGAGAGTTGTGAATTTTGGTGTTTTTTTGTGAATAGCAGCCTGAGTATAAATCCACTGAGCTTGTTTTCTGCTGGAGCTTCACAGCGTCTCTTTTCTTGGCTTCCTCAGGGGGAGGAGAGGCTACCTATTAAAAATGCATATGTTTTGTCTTACTGCTTGGCGCACCTCACTTGATAACCCCCTACTTTGATTGGGGGATGGCACTCTTTGAACTTAAAGTCTCTTCCTTAGGACTGATATATTCAAGGTGCTGGAGGGGAAGCCTGTGTCAGATGAAAGATACGTATGTAAATACCAGTACAGAGGTGGGGTTTAAGGCATTACCCATTTTACTATCAGTTTCAGACATGTGCTGCTCTGATGCCGGCTTGCCTTGCAAAAAGTCCCTAACACAGCGTACGATTTTTAATGAAGTCATCCTCTGCTGCCTACAAATATGGGGTCATGCTACACTTGTACGGGAGCAGTGATTTCAGTAACGGTGCTCACTGTGGTCAAAGAGGGTAGAAGATTGCCATTTTGCATTGTGTGGCTCTGGGGTTTTGGAGCCTGCACGGACAAATTGATTACATTGCAGTAGGCCACACACTCAGAGAACAGAGTTGTCACGCCGAAAAGCCAAATTTCAGCAGCTGGTTAATCAATGTAATGACTGTAAGTTTGTCCACCTTTTGCTGCGGTCTCAGCCTGCAAATCTAAATAGCATCGGTCCTTGGAAGGGAAACCTCAGAAGAAATTTTTGTAGATATTAAAGGAAGGTTGTTGACTTAATAAATTACACATTTCCTTCTACATACCGAATTATCCTAGGGGTTAAAATGAAGCATGGTTAGAGATAGGGATAGAAAAGATGTTATCTGCATTTAAGAAAGACTCCTAGTTGACTCTGAGGTGGTGACTGAGTTTGAGCCCACCTCTAGTTTGGAGGGGTTTCCATCACACGGATTTCCCAGCTTTCTGAAAACTGCATTGACCGATCACACCGAAGGACTTAGAGCAATCAGGGCTGTGGAGCTAGTCTGGAGGAAGATTAGCATTTATGTAACTCGAACAACCTCAACTCGGAGACTTCCTTATAACACAAATAAATAAAGACCCGGCTTGCTCCTGTAATATCATCCACCTGATAATTCCTGAGCACTGCTCAGCCAGGTATTTCCTCTGCCTGGTAATCCAAGTGGGATAGACAGGACCCCATATGCTGCGTTTTCCATATGGGAATAGGTTGTCCTGTTACCCATGTAATTTTTGGAATCTTGTGATTTTTATGGACTATAAAATGGCCACAATTATACCCTGCTCTTGCAAATGAATCTGATTAATTCAGAGCCAAAGAGCTCCGTGGTGTCTGATAGTCTGGGTCTTTTACGGTGCAAGGTAATGTAAAGATAACAAGCGTAAAATAGTATTTGTAAGTGTCCTTATAGCAAAATCATTTTTCTTCAGACCTGACTTGTTAAATAGCTGCTAATGATACTCTAGAATCACACAGCACCTGAAACGGAGCGTGTCCTACCCCAGGTTATCACATGTCTGGCATTAATTGGCAATGGCTCCGTCTGAGACCATGATCCAGTCAAATCCTGTAGGCCACGCAGGTCTGGATGGTATTTAGATCAGAAAACTCATCCAAGCAAGAGTAGCATTGGTTTGCCACTAATCCACAGGAGAGCAGTACCTCCACAAGGTTATTTGTAGATTATAAGGCCAAGAAAGGACTATTTGGATCATCTGGTGTCACGTGTATAACACAAGCCATATGACTTCCCTCAATTAATTCCTGTTTGAACCAGAAAACCTCATCCTCTACCGGTCTAAAAATTGCCAGCGATGCAGAAGCCACCACAACCTTTGATATTATTAGATATGGTGCTTTCGGAGATGTTTTTTCTCAAACAAGGAGCCCAAAGTGACTTTTATCTCCTGTGATTATTAGATACTGGTTGCTAGGGCAAGAATGTCAGTCACGGCACCGAGACCAAGCTCCCCTAAATAAAAATATCTTTTGCCTGGCTTTCTCATCTCGATCTGGCATTCTTCATTTTGCCCATTTTCTGGAGCTGCTATTGGACAGGACAGATTTTCAGCAGACACCACAGTGATTTTGTGCACGGAGTAACGGTCCATTGACAAATAGCGGTCCTTGAAGTAATCCACCCAAGATAACCAGAAATGGCATTGCTAAAATGATAACCATCCGTATAGTTAAAAAGGCTTTGGATCGCTGTGCATTTTAGTGGGCTAAAGAAAAAAAAAAAAATAAAATTAATGGCATTGGTGGAGGTTGTGAAACTACTGCTGCTCGCTGGGATGAAAGGCACCATATGTGAATATGTTGTTGATTTCTTATCTTCAGAAAAAAGAGTACAGGGACAGAGTGTGCTTGGTGCCTGCTGTAGGGGCAGCGTTTCAGGGGTTGGTAGCATGAAGCGGGGTTTAGGGAATGAGAGTGGATGCCATTGCCCTGCTACATGAATGTAATGAGCACAGGGTAAGCACTGTTGAACTAAAATGTCAGATTTTAATTATGAGGAGAAAAGTTTTTTTGAAAAAATCCTGTAGAACATCATTAACACTGATTTTTTGCAGACATCCGCCCTCGTTTGTATGTGCACATCTCCCTCTTCTAGCGGCACAGCCCATGAAATCTGTGAGAGGAATAGCATTTCTTAAAGAGTAAAATATGCTTTCTAGATAATGAGATACCCACATCTCCCCCACCATGATAATAACGAAAAGCCTCACAAGCACAGTAAAATTCAGCCCCCCCCCCCCCCCCCCCCTTTCCTTTCTTGAAAGTTGGAAGGAGCAAAATTATTAGTGACTCTTCATTGTGGGGTGAGTGAGCCATGGGGTGCCAGGACATCACTTTCCTCCCTCCCAAGGGTGCCACAGCATCCTGCGCCCAAGTGACACGACCCCACTGTGCAGTGAGAGAGCCCTAGTTGCGGTGCCCCCAGCCCAAGCACTCTGATGCATCCATCCCGTGCGCGTAGGATGCACACGAGAGAGCTTGCTTCGTGCAAACGGTGCACAACCCCCAGTGCATGTGCCACTGGGGTCCAACACGAGATCTCCAAGCACATCGCGGAGAGGGTGATCCTAAAGGTCTTTTCCAACCTAAGTGATTCTAAGTAATTCTATGTCTCTCCTTTCCTACCCCCCCCGCCTTTGGTGCAGGACCCCCAACGAGTTAAAAGTATACGAGCTGCTCAGAAAGAGGTCAGCTAATAAATGATATCTAAATCCTAGTCCCAGATTTTCTGTTTTAAACATGCTGCGCAACTAACACTGTGACACTTTGGCAGTATGATGGAGAAAAAAAAAACCTGTGCCAGCTGACTGATGAGCACCCATCTTTTTTAATTAATTGGGTTGAAAAATGTCTTGTGTCAATTTGAATGTAGGGGTTCTTTCAGCTGCGTTGTTCTGGATGCATATATAGATAGAGCTAACTGCAGATTTGAGAGCCCAGCGTGAGGCCTCATAAATGATAAAAATATGTATATACTAGAATTATACACATACACACACGCACATATTGGATAAATTGATACTTAAACATATACGTGTGTATATAATGTGCTGTTCTCTGTTCTGAGAGATATTTATAAATAGATTATATATATATATATTTCTATTATTCACAGCTCTATGTGCATGTATATTGTAAAATCTGGTTGGGTTTTTTTTTTTCCCCTGGTATGCTCTTTAGTTTTTAGCAGAGTAATATATCTGATTTCTCTTTAAATTAAATGAATTTATTTGTCTGCCTTTCCTTAATGGAATCAGTTTTGATATACTCTTTGTTCATGCTGTTACAGGCTTGAGTCTAAGGGCTCTTTGTATTAACTTTTTTAAGTTACATTACAAAGAGGTTTTAAGATTTCCCAACAGGCTTTTATTTAACCAGAGCTTTTGATCTCAAACCTGCTGGGGCCTAGTGAAATCCTTACCAATTCTCCAGTAACTCCTCACTATTGGAATTTGAAAAGACCCACCTGAAGGATTTAACTCGCTGTATGGCTTCAGCCATCCTTTAGATGCTTCTATTCATGCAGACAGCGAGGGGGTCGAGGGCACCCTTTGTGATCCTCCAAGTAGCCTAAGGTGCCCTTTGCATAAGTTGTACTCCTGAGGAAATAAAAATCAGGAGGACACAAACCTATATACCTTATTTCCTGCTATCTTTACTTAAAGGAGGAGCACAGGGGGTCTGCTTAACATCCTTTGCTACCTAAATACCTTTTGGACATGGGAACTCAATAAAGGAACTTTCATTGCATCCATTACCCTACTGCGGTGCATAGCAAATTAGATTTAAAAGGGTACTTTTTCCCTTACAGCTATTTCTATCATTTTCTTTAAAATTTCAATTTAGTGTCTAGTGACAGAATATTCTGCAATGTACATTAGAACTATATAACACCAATTATGCTAACTGTGAACATTATTTCAAAAGAATTAGTTATATTAAGTTATAGACAAACCGTTGGGAAAAAAAGGTCAGGTTAGGGAAAAAAAAAAAAAAGAAAGGAGCTATGTGATAATGATTTAAAGGAGCAACATAAAGTGAATGCTCTTTTCATTTTTTAATCCTTTCATTTTGCATAACCCACGCTGAAATTTCACTACTCGCTTGGCCTTCCTTATTTAGGCAGGGGGATGTCATGCCACCGTGTTAGTTTGCAGCTACAAGTTGTGGTGTAAAACCTACAGCTGAGTCTCGTGGTTGTGGACAAACATCATTTCCTCTGTTTTTGGGAAATGAGAGCATACAAATTCATGAAAAGTCTTTTGGCAGTCACTGATGACCAGTACATAATAAAAAAAAATAAAAAAGGAAAAAATGCTGGCAGACCAAGCTTGAAAGAATATAATAACTAAGCACATTCTTGTCACAGTTTTGGTTGACTGTTTTCTTTCTCATGACTGTAACACACGCGATATGTCTATTACCTGCGTTTTGTGCTGGTTTTCTCAGATTATGTTTTTAAATGCAGTCCAATATTAAAATAAAACCACTCCAAAGAATGCAACAGGATCTAAAGCTACTTTCTTTTTTTTCATGACTCTCATCTCCATTTGTTTATTTGTTTTTGGTCTGTGGGTTGGAGGTTTTTTGAGTTTCAAGACGTTAGATGTTTGGGCTATTTCTTTGTGTGCGTTTGATCTGGGTATGTATCGCATTGGGGATGGTTTTTTGTGTAGATGAGTAAAATAAATATTCTCTGGTTTATACCTTTATTTTTTCTTCCGTAGAACTGGTCTAAGACTTTTGCTGGAACCGTACAAGGTTTGGTTATTTCAATTTGTAGGGATTCCTGGCAAATCATTTGTGTTTGTTTGACGTCCTGTGGGATCAAACTGCCATGAATTTTGAATGATCTAAAAACTCTGTAGTTTACTTCAGCTAAAACCGCCTTCCACTTGAAAACATAAATCAGCTCAGTTGTAATCTAGCCGAGGTCTTTTTGGTTTTTTTTCTTTACACTTGGGATTCGCCTCAGCTCCAGCTAGAGCTGGAGCATCGCCGGGGCTGGTTCCCGCATTCAGAAGGGCTGCTGTCGCCCCGGTGCTGCTCCTGCAGGATGACATTGCTGGTAGCCAAGCAGGGGACGGTCACGACTGTCCATTGCGTATCAGCAAACCAAGGGTCCTTGGACAGACCCTGCAATATGCCCTGCTTGGGATTGCAGCTTGTAATGGGCCCATTTGGGGTGAGTTTTGATTTTTTTGGGGTGCCTACTTACACTGACCTAGAATTCAGTAACTTCACCAAACTGAAGTCCAGGCTCTCTTAACTTGCAAACACAGCTCTGAGTGGAGTTACAGTAGGAGCTTTCACTTTTTCTCCAGCAGCAATGTGAAATTAAAAGCAGATGCATACACTGGCATTGTCTCTGGGGGACAGATGATATTATTTCACCAGCTTGACATCTGTTGAGACAAGATTAAAACCCAAAATGTGCTTGGCTTGTCCTGTCTTCTAGACCCTCTGAAAAGGGATTTTCCCCCATCAAGTGTGTTTGTGGATTCAAGCTTACCAACAAACCTGGAAGCCTCTGAGATCGGGCTTCATACTGGACTTTTTTATGTTAAGAAGATGAAAACCATGATCGATAGGTTTATGTATTTGTGGACTGGATATGAGACTTTGAGTCCATCTCTGTCCCTGCCCATGGCAGGGGGGTTGAAACTAGGTCAGCTTTAAGGTCCCTTCCAACTTAAACCATTCTATGACTCTTTACAAGATGGTGGGAAATAAAGGTAAACCAGGAGGGAAGAAGGAGCTTTCGATTGGCAAGGCCTGACAATACGTTTGGATGTGTGACCATGTGCACCCGCAGGAAAACGCTCCAGTCCAAGACCTTTATTCTTAATAAAATTCCTGGGACGTTTTCTAGACCACATCACCTTTGTCCGTCTCAAAGAGGAGAAGCTGTGCTTCTCAGGTGCAACTTTTCCATGGCTCTGTGTCTTGGGGTGGTAGAGAAAGCCCTGATTTCCATGTGGATGGCGATGGCTGTCTTTATTGAGGGAGCAGCACCGGATGCTGCCCGGATGCCTGAATAGCCCCCAAGAAACCAGAGCATCCCAAGTTTTATTCTACCAACTCCCCCTGTGACCTTTGGTAAGTAACTTAACCTGTTGTCCTCAGGATCCCCAGTAAAATGGGAGACCTTAATACTTATCTGGTGGGATAACAGTGCTTAATACTTACCTAATTGGATGACAATACTTACCTACATACCTCACAGGGGTGTTGTGAGGATTAATTAGCTAATGTTTGTAAAGTGCTTTGGAGATGGAAAGCGGTATATAGTAGTGCTAAGCACGATTACTGCGTGCCAGCAGCAAGACCTTAAAATGGCTAAGGACGGAATAAGGGTTTTTATGTATTTTAAAATAAGCCAATTGTTCAAGGCATCCGGATGCTGGAATTATTTTTAGACAGAGATTTCTAAGAAAGTTGGGAAACAGAAGGGTATAATTATATGTCCTGAAACCCTTTTCTTTTGTTTCTTTTAGTTGAACAACTAAACTTAATCTTAGTTAGGTGTCGTTTGATGAATTGTAAAAACTGCTTGTTGGAGTTTAAGATGTAACAGTGTTTACTCTTGCTGATCAAACAATATTTCTTGAAATAAATATCTCTGTTACAATTTGGACAAACAAATATATTAAATAAGCCAGAGGAAGTATTTATTTCTATGTTCTTTCTTTCTGTAAGCAGCTTTTTTTATCGGTGTAATTCTGCTCTTGTTCCCATTAGGGTAACTGAAAGGTAACACTGCTGCAGTAAATGGAATTACACCAGACACAAAAGCATTATGTGAGAGCAAAATTATATTTATATGTGATCTGAAATGCAACTTGACACTTGGATTTAAAGAAAAATCAAGCCAACCATTCCTAGAAATATGTATAAATGCAACTTTAACAAAAAGTTTCAAGCTCTTTGTTCAATACTGTTTGCTTCATGGCAACTCCTAAACAGATTTTGCAAAAGGAAGGTCTGGTATAGCATAGACCATATTTTCCCTTTCACAGGAGGAAACTTTGCAAGATTTTTGCCTTTAAATATTTTATTTGGTTCCTAATGTGGGCTCTTGGTCCAAGAAAGCAAGTTTATAGTTATCAAAGCGCCCATTGGTATTTTTTTTGCAAGAGCATTTCTTCAGATCTTTTACTCTCTAACGTTAGATAGAATTCCCACAAATTCCTAAAATCTGTTAAAATACAGAGCAGAGTGCTTGCATTGGTATGTTGGCTGTCCCTGTTAAAAAGGCTGTGCGTTCTCATTCTGGATATGCAAAAGAAATTCGATATACTGCTGGGCTAAGCACCAGGATTTGGTTGGCTCTAGGACCAATTCTTACATTTCTGCATCAGGCAAACGTAAGAATGGTTAACACTTAAAATAAAACCTACCCCAAAGCCTTTCCTATGGATATCAGGTTATTTGAAAATGTAATAGAGACCATTCCTCCTAATCAAGGGTGAGTCAAGGAAAATGGCATCAAAGAGCTCAAAGCTGCCAAGAGGAAAACTTGACCCAACCCCAAGCACATTGCCCATGTCCCGGCTGCCAGAACAACCGAGGACACCTTGGGGGAAGCTGCTTGGGAAGTCAGGTGCTGCTGCTGGAAAGGATATCTTCCAGATTAACTGGCATTTGGCCCTTCAGCTGCTGTGTGAGCCCAGCGTGGGCCCATGGGTGTTGAATCCAGCTTTGGACCACAGGAGGAGGATGAAGTGAAGTATGACTGACACTGTCACCGTCAAGCTCGTCAAGCTAATGCTTATAATATATGCATATGAATATAATAGCTATCTAGGGCTCTGCAGTTGGCTCTTCCTGAGGAGGAGCTGGGGGGACAAGGGGACTTAGTGTTTGGGGGGAATTAGCTGTATCTAGGCAGCAGAATTTGCAGACTTGGAAGCTGGTTAATTTGGTTGAAGTACAGTACTTTGCTAACCCCTTGGTGCCCAGTGTTAACGTTTCCCACGACAGGAGACACTGCCAAAGTGGAGAGGATTGCCATAGATGGTGCTGAGAGCTCAGAAGGTGAAACTGCGGACGGGGAGGAAAAGGTGGGGAAAGAGGAAGGTTGCAATTTGATACCGGGGGATCAAACAGTGGAAGAAAAGTCAAAATCTGAATTTTCATCCTTGCTCCTTATGACCTTGGGCAAATCATATAACCACAATGTAGAATGGGATAAAAGCCCGTTTCTACTGCATTTTAGGAATTATTTGAGATAGTGTGGGATCCAGATGCCACCACGATGTACACAGACACAAATATGCAGGACAGCTCCCATCGGAGCAGAGCTGCACGCTGTGCTGCATGGTGGGAAAGCATTTTTCCCGTTTTCTCTGCTCTGGCTGCCCTGGGAGACCTAAAGAAGATGTAGCAGCAGATGGCTTTGTACACCTGGGTTTAATCTTTGCTCTCCTACCTTACACAAATCAACTCCATCTGATGGTGTAGTGTGTGTTTCCTTCCTATTCACTGGTTTGGTTTCACTCCTTAAAAAAGAGATTTTCTGGGAGAAGTGCACAACCCAAAATCAGACTATCTGAGCAGGCTACTCTTGCTGCATCAGTGATGAGTGATGTGTAGCTCAGCCCAATAATACCTGAAATTTCTTTGGTGAGGTCTACCAAACCTTGGCTGTCAAAGCCTCTGGTTCTACTGTAAAAAGTGTTCAGTTAATAGCAACTTCTATTTAAAAAAAAAAAAAAAAACAACCCTTTAGCTATTAATACTATGCCGTAGTGGTAATACAAATAGGACAGTGCTACTGGACAGGAGAGCTTCGAGGTGACGTGGTCATCTGAACACAAGGCACCTGGTCACTGAGGCTGCCTCTGGCCACCAAAGAGCCACAGGCACATCTGGTCCATGATTAACCCTCTGCTAAAATGCTCAGTGATCCCTTCCTCACCTTCAGCCAAGCATTTCCACTCTTCCCTTCAAGCAGCACTGATGTTACCTGGTGCACGGCCACTTTGTGGAGCTGAGCTGGCCGAACCCAGACCATAGGAAATAGATTGGCAGACAGTCACTGGGGGTGTCAGCCCTAGCCTGGAGAAAGGACATAGGAGGGGAGCATTGGGTCTGAGTAAGGGTTAGGGTTAGTTAAGACACCAAAGAAACACCCTAGGAAGGTATCTTGCTTATTGGTTTTAATCATTACTGATGCTGTAGCTGAGTGGATACAGAGGATTAATAAAGATGATAAGACTAAAGGGCTGACTTAATTTAAGTATTCACTTGCAGATGACCTAAATTAAGTGGAGGACACCCTGTGCAGGATGCTGAAGCCTGTGGCAGACCCGAACGAACCCTCTTGTTCCGACCTCAGCCTCACTCATCAGAGCAGGCATCACTGCGATGAAAACTGCTTGTGCTCTGCTCAGCATGTGTGGATTTCGGCAGCTCTGAATGGGGTTGTAGAAGAATCAAAGTGAAGTGTCCTCTTTAGGTCCTCAAGAAATAGAGCTTTCTGCTGGTTAACCATTACTTTGCATTTTCCCTTCCTTACAAAACTAAGGTTAAACATTAAGCGCCTGCAGTGAAGGACACCTGTATTTGCTGGTCCCATTATTCGGCTATACTGAAAAGGCTTTACAGCTGTCTAAATTAGCATAATTAAATCCACATCAATTAAAAAACCTCCATCATCTCTTTCCCCTTCACATGCAGATAGTAGCATTTGTCTAAGGTGCTAAGTGACAAAGGAACTTTTTTAACAGTGGAAGCCCCAGCTGAAAGGAAGAGTAAGAGGGTTTGTGTATTGGCCCAGGGTTCACCTAAACACCAGTGGAAGTGATTAGTGGGCCCTGCTCTGCCCAAAGAGGTACGGCTGCATTTTGCATGACAATTATGCCAGCACCCAGAGCCAGGCATTGGGGATGTGCATTTTACAACGTGCTTTTCCTTCTATTGCTCCTTTATACTCCATTAATTGGGGTAAACAAAGCCTGGCATGATTTGGCCAATTTCCCCCACCCTACTTTATTCTCTCTTTTTTTTGGGGGGAGGGGGGATGTTTTTTGGCTGGGGTTGATTTTTTTTTTTTGGTATTGTTTTGTTTTAGGGTTTTGTGTTGTTCTGCGTGGGGAAGCCCCAGTGACCCCAGGATAGCAGCAAGGCTGCGCTGTGTGATGCTAGCAAAGAGAATTCCTCCAGATGAAAACTGACATGGGGTTCAGGGGTTAATTTCTGGAACAGGCGCATTTGCATACAAATGAAAAATGATGGAATTTCTGTTCTCCTAAATTTTCAATGTCATCAGCATCAAACAGCAGTCAGTGCTCCCTTGCTGTTTGAAGAATATTCATTACTTCAGAAGAAGGGGCACCTTGTTTGGTATTAATCTCCTCTTCAGGTCAATGACTTAATTTGCTAAACTCCATCTGAAGTGCCACTCACTTTCTGATTTCTCTTCTATTCTTTGTTATTTTTCATAACATGTTCTTAATACTTTTTTTATTTGTAAGGGGATACGCGTCTCCAGCAAATGAGAACGGGAGGAAGGACTGTCTTTATTTATTTCTTTTCATCCAGAGCACTCAGCACCCATCTGTATCATTTGTAGCACATTTTGGTGTCTGTTTGCCTTAAAATTCATGGGTTTTTTAGCAGAAAAAAAAAATAATTTGCAGACTCAAATGGGAAAACAAGCATTTTTCTTTCAAAACTGATATCCAAACGGACATCTGGCGCCTTGTGCAACGAGGTTACGGGGTGTCACGCCTTTAACAAAAGGTAACAAGCGGCAAAGTTATTAATCCCCCAAAGAAAATCATAATATTCTTTTAGTTCCTGCCTCTGGAAATTCTCATCTGAAACCGCGGTGGCTGAGGACGTACTCAAGGAAACTTTCGTGCTAGCTCTTATTTCCCCATTGTCCTCTCCATGTCTGCCAGGGGCCTGAGGAAGGATCCCATTTCCCCCCGTTTTTGCCCTTCATGGTTATAATTCTTCTCCCTGAATAGGATTATTCAGGGATCTTTAGATCTTCAGAGCTTGGGGGTGTTACCGGGTAATTGGCCCGGGGCTCTCGGATGGCCATTCCCACCCCGTGGTCTGGGCACTCCTGGCTGGGGGTCCCAGGAGGAGGTGGGTGTCCCCCCCCCCCCTCGGCTACGCCAAAGCATCCCAGGACGGGGCAGGCTCTGCTGTAGTCATCCAATTCACATGGAAGTCCTATAACAAGGCTGCAAAGTCAGAGTTTGCCCTATAACCCTTTGTTTTTATATGTCTGGGCCCTTCTGAACTTTCCATCCAGGCTTATTCCTGATTCTCAAGATAACAGTGGTTGTTTTTGTTTGCTTATTTTTAAATTATTAATAAAATCTGAGATTTTTTGGCATGATCGCTTATGGAAATGAAGCAATTGCACTGTCTGTTTTTCTGTCTGTCGCCCCTACTAACTTTTGGACCTCTTTGCCAATATCTACCCAGTTTGTTAGCAGGCTAGAGATCTCGAAGGTGTGAAGTGCTTTCCAGTTTTCTCTTTTTTCCATATCTAACTCTGAAATGGCAACATTTACTGTTTGAGATGGTACAGATAGCTAAGCTTTTCTGGAGATGTTTTGTGACTTGCAAAGGGGAAAAGAGGTGATCTAAGGATTAATTCCCTTCGTGTCTTTATGAAGCCTGTTAACAATTAACCAACTCACTCCGGATGCCTCCAAGTCCAGCTGGGTGATGTTCAAGATCCTTTGCAGAAAAACCCCAACAACAAACCCAACCAAACAACAAACTATTTGCACATAGAATATACAAACGGTTTGCATGCAATTGCATCTCGCTGCCTACTCTTCGTGTATCCCTGTCTTAAAATGAATTTTTGAAGCAGGGCCAGCCCTTTTCCATATTTACAGAGTGCATTTCTCAGTGAGGCTACAGTACTGACCAGGGCCTTGGGCACTTGAAAAATAAAAATAAACAGCGGCTGGTAGGGGGGAGTTACCCTACCTACCTGCAGCATTAAGTTAAGAGTGTCTAAGGGCCTTGATCCTCAGCCCCAGCCAAGCTGGATTTAACATAGGTCATATTAAGGTGGGGCAAAGAGGGCTTTGTGTCATTTTTAGATCCCCTTATCCCAGGCTGGAGAGCCTCAGCATGATGGGAAGGCACCCGCCCCATGGGCAAGTTGGGATGGCAGAAGGCTGGCGGCGTTGGCCTGGCGCCATCCAGAGATCCTCTCCACGGAGGGCAATTCGGGGGTGATGGGATAAGCCAGCTTTGCAAAAGCAGCTGCTTTGGGAGCCCGGATCTGCCTCGTTATCCACAGAGAATGTCCTCAGCACAGAAAACTTTCTCTGTGGGAAGATTTGAATGTGGGAGCGGATCCTGCACTGACACACCCATATGCCTGGCAAGAGGGGAGATGCTCCTCTCCAGTATGGTTTGTTGTCTTTGGAAGGAAAAATCAAGAATTCACCAAATAAAGCTGAGAGGGTCAGTAAAAGTCAGCGTCATCCACAGTTCAGGTCCAAAAGAGTTACAATCGTCCACATCTTGTGCTGTAAAATACTTGTACCAGGGAGGCTGGATTCCTTCCGAGTCCCTTACATGAGAAAATACAGGCAAAAATGTGACTCTCGTGAATGTTTTTGTACTGGAAGGCTCAGGCTTCTAGTTAAGGAGCTGATTCTTAATCACATCTGTCTATCTTGTTTTATGAATATTGATATTAAAGTCAGAAAAAGAGACTTGTCATCGTAAGTGAATCAGAATCTGGCACTTGCATGCTCAGAAGCAAGCGGTTCGGCTGCTTAGCTGCTGTAGATGATGTCGGTTTGTTGAAATAATATATCTCTGCCAGCTGAGAATCTGGCCATAAAATGAGAAAAGTTGAGATTCCCATTGTTGAATTAGTTTGGCCACATTATAAATACGTTGCTCTAGAAATGTGTATATGAATATGCTAATGTTTATTTTGTTAAGTGTGCGTGCCAGGATGTGCCATGTGGCTGAGTTAGTGCTACTTTAAGAATCCCAATTTTTGCCTTTTCAGACTTTTGAGCTTTTAAACTTGTAAACATAGCATTTTGTTGGCATAAGTCTGTATGATTTTATGCATACAGCTGACTTTTATCTTCACTTTTTACATCACCTTAATACTGTAAAAGAGAAAGCACTCATCTGTTTATGATAAGTTTATCAGAAATACTCCAAAGTTTTCCATGACTAAGATATTATATTGTTATGGTGGCTTGCTACAGGGTAATTTTGAGACAACAAACAGACTATTTCAAAGCCCAGATGTCCTGTTTAGACAAGGGGGTTTATATTGATTAGAATCTGCTTTCACCTAACATCGTGTAGTAAATATCACAAAGACATAATTAGAAAATTTGGTACAATATTTAGTCCTAGTCCCTGTGTGCCAGAATTGTTTGACTACTGAGAAACTGGAGCTTGTTTGCATCCCAGTGTGTTGTGAAATGCAAACTTCAAAGAAAATATTATATCTCCCAACTCCAGCTCGTGAGAGTCTTGGAAGTATAATACAGAAAGGCTTAACAATCCCTGCTGAGGAAAGGGCAATTTGACACTGAAACTACTGTTAAAGCACCGTTGACACACTGGTGGGCAAAAAGTGCTTATTAGAGGAGTCTAGTTACAGTCTCAGGAGCCCGGGAGAGAAAATGCACCCGAGTCATTGAGAAAATTGGCAAGTTGCACCAAATATATGCGTCTGTGTATGTGTCTCTGCCTCTTTTTTCCCCTCTCTCCTTAACTACATATATCTACATGTTTGCTTCATAGGCTTTCCGTAAGATTGGGGCCCTCACGGTATTCAAATAAAATATTTAGATTTGCAAAACTTCTGGAAGCCAGATTTTAAGGCAAAAAAGAAGTTTTTTGTCAGATTGTCAGTGTCTGAATTTCATCACAATCTGTTCAGCTGTTTGTTGCAGGCAGGCGTAAAACATAGTGGGTAAGTGTGTGTTTGTACTTCTTATACATATTGAAAGAGGGCTGCCTAATCCCCTTGATGAGGAAAGCTCTGTAAATTATATACATCTGCAGGCTCTGTGCACGGGTAGTACAGAAGCAAAGAGGCTGATCAGCAGTTTGAGGGAGCAAATAAGAGTTCTCTTGCAACACGGTGGTCGGGAACCTTTTACAGCCCAGCCTCTTGGTGATGTCATTTAGTTGCCTTTTTTTTTCAATGACCCGGGTGTTTTGCCTTAAAAACTTCGCCTAGAAGGCCCTTCCACACACAACATTCCTGGCAAGAGAAAAAAATATTTGCTGATGACAGCTCTGAATATATTCTCTTTAATTGTCACTTATGTCTCTGTCCCATCCTCTGCACTGCGCTAAAAATAGTAACTTGGGTTGATGGTTTCAACACCATCTAGTGCATGTATATTATTGCATACAAAACCAACATTAAAATGTCAAGAATGAGACCTAAGCCTGGAAGAAAATTGAAAATCACAAACATGAGACAAGACCCAAATAATGAGGGTGTTGCAGGGAGATACTATATTGATGTCTCTGTGTAAATACATGAGGGCAGAGCTGTAAAGATCCTGCCGCCTCCCATGCGTACAGGATACTTAGAATAATATTTGCCTTTTTTTTTTTTGGTAAATAATTAGTAGGTAGCACTTATATTTATCCTTAGCCTTCCTCCACTTCCTTTAATAGCATGGTTTGCTAATCATGCTGCAACACTTGTAAGGTAAGTGCAGAACATATTTTCCTGTCCATTTTGCAGAGGATAAATTTGTCCAAATTACACAGCAAGTGTCTGGCAGAAGCGAGACTAGACACCAGGGATAAAACCCCTTTGATTTCACTGAAGCAAGGATTTTATTCCAGGAGTCTCGTCTCCACTTCTCTGTCTACTATGCCCTGTGTATTCTGGGCTTTTGTTGGTACTCGATACAAGTCTTGGCTCATAGGGTTAAAGGAAAGTCTGACAGAGAGGCAGCAATAGCAGTGTTAACGTGTCACTGTAGCTATGGTTTTGTCAGCATTTCCATTATAAACTTCTGTTTGCAGCAATTATAAATCAACCATAAAAAAAAAAAAAAAAAAAAAAAAAAAAAAAGAAGAAGAAATCACTGTGAACTAAAACTTGGCATACCAGAGTCCAGGAGGGATTTTTGAGCTCTTGGAAATAATGGCTTCTGATTACCACGGACAGGCATGACATGATGTGCAAATATACACTCCATATTGCACTGGAAAAAAACATAACGAGTGTCACCACTTTGTCATGGCCAAGAGTGTGAGGAGAGAGGGTCTTTCTGACTTTTGGAAATGAGAGAAATATTTTATTATTTCCAGAAACATCCGATTAATGCCCTTAACTTGTTTTTAATTCTTCCTGTTTACTTTATATCATCCCATGTCAGGGAAACGCGATGGCTGGCTTTTGGGTTTCCAGTAGATCAGACAGTCAGCTGGTGTTGATCAACACAGCTCCACCGAAGTCCAGTGAAGTTAGGTTGACTTACACCAGCGGACAGTCTGGCTCCGTATCATCTTTCCACAGAAGGCTGCGGCATTTGCTACCCATTTGGAGCACTAGTTAACGTTTGTTTAACTTTGGAAGTCCGTTTTGCCATACTGATCAAATTCCAGTGACAGGATAGGCATAAACTGACTTAAAAGTGTTTTCACTGAGGACGTAGTTGGTTACTTTTAAGTTGTATTGTGTGCGTATTTATTGCATCGTATTCTGGGCTTTCTTCTGTTAGACAGCAAAACGATGGAGCAGGTGGTGCTCAGCCGTTTACTACCACAAGGATGGTCCAAGAGGCTGTAACCATTGCCTACCCTATACCCAAATCATGATTTTGCATGTGGAAGCTGAGTCACTGACCATTCTGGGTCAGAGCTCTGGGCTGTCCCTGGGACACACTCCCTCCTGCATCATCATCATCCATGAGTCACGCGAAAGACGAGATGTTGGCTCGTTGGGACGCTTCCCAGCGCAGCATTCTCCAACAGCCGAGTTGGAACTTGAGTCCTTATTTCTGAATTCAGCTTGGAAATAATTACGGTGCCGTAGTAGCTTTGGCTTTCGGTAGTGTTACTAATAACCAAGCGCTAAATGTGAAGCAGCTTTGCAGAAGTGCTCCAGCGTCAGGTTACGGAGTGCAGACGTCAAAATAAAGGTGCAGTAAACTCGAGGTAACTCATGTATTTGCACTTCAGGGTTGGGTGTAGGAAGGAGAAGGAGGAAAACGTCTTGCTGGGGTTTTTTTAGATGTGACATTTCAGTGATGTACCAACAGAGGAAATTTTGCTTGCAGAATCCTGTGAGCAAAACACTTCTGAGAATGTATGTATACAATTGTTTAAAAAAACACAGGGTTACTGACACAGATGCCAATTTGGTAGGGCATATGGAACATTTACACTTGCCTTTTTCATTCTTTCTTGCTACAGCTGGTACTGATTTAGTATGTGAAATTTTACTAGCAGGAGTGCTAATCAAGACAGAGATTTCTGTGAGGATTTAGTCATTTATGTGGAGGAAAACTATGGGTATCATTAAAAAGTACAAGATCATCTATGAGAGGAACATTATCATTAGCAACCTAATTTTTAAGAGGGGAAAAAAACCCTGTATCTCTTGAACAGCAGCAGAGGAAAACAATGTTTTTGTAATGTTCAGAGTCATGCCACCTCTTTCTAAGTTTGAGAAAAGAAAATTTTAAATTCACTTAAAAAAAAAAAGCAATAGTTGCTCCAAGGTTTTTTTTTTTTGGTGGGTTTGGTTTTTTTTTTTTTTTACCCAGTGTGATAGCCTGCTCTGCTACATCAAATGGATATGGCTAGGAATGGGATTAAATCCAAAAAGCACATCCAAATCCTGGAATCTGTATTTGAATCGGAGGCCTCCATTCAAACCTAACTCAGTGATGGGGCTGCGTTTCACCATCTCAGCATTTGAGAAGGGTCCAACAGTATCCCGTGCCTAAAATCCAGAGTTTTTAAAAGTTCCCTGATTTTTCAGGAATTGCAATCTGGACCTGAAATGGAGACATTTGGACCTTAAATACTAATTCTGGCCAATTTCTGATGGTGACAAGAAATACTGTATTCCATTAAGAAGGCAGTGAGAGTGTATTACTTATCCAAAGAGGTCATTTTACATAACACACAGTGTAAAAAATTATGCTCGGGTTTAACTACCATTTCCTGCCAAGATTATTCCAGTGCAACCAGCAACAGAATAACTGCTGTATGCTAAATATGTTGTACAGGTGGCTCAGTGATATGGGAGACCTGAGCAATAAAAGCCGACATCTGCGGCCGGAGGTGCCTGAGCGCGGTGGAAGCGGTGAGCGTAGTCCCCGTGGAAGGCGGCCAGCTGCCCGCGCTCGCAGCGTCGCCTGCATGGAGACATGTGAGGAGCTCTGGAGTGGGCTGCGTGCCCCTCTCCTGCTGCTTTCCCACCTAGTTTGGGGACTACAGGGAGAAGGCATTGTGAGGAAGATGCTGGGGGGATACCCTAGGTCATTGATGGCACTCTGAAATGCCCAGAGATTTTCCAGTCAATGTGCCCAGTAAATAAATAAATACCTGCCTGCAACTATATTGGAATTCATCTCGGCTTCTCAGACTCTGATTTCATATTGAGACTCCTGAATATCTTTGCAAGCTATTCTGCTTTGGCATGACAGGCACTATTTCCTGGGCTAAGAGAACACTGAGGAGGGTTTGGAGAACAAAATCAAGGCACCCTCATTTGTTTCAGGAATGTTAGCTTCCTCCTAGGTGCCTCCCTTGCTGGGGAGGCAGTAAATTTTAGGCAGATTCCCAGACGTCACTGAATTCAGTAGCTTTACTGTATTGCAGATGTGAGGGGTCTCGTTTGACACCTACAGGTAACAGCTCCCTTGTGGTAACGTCATAAATGCTCCAAGGTTGTCTCATGCACTTGGATCTACCATGGCTTAAACTTTCAAAGAAGTCTCATTAATTTGGACATTAAATCCCTTTTTTCACTTCTGCAATCCTGGATTTCAGCAGTTGTGACTTAAAAGTTTCCCAATTACTGTTATTTTCCAGTATCACCTCTAACTTTAATCACTAATAGAAAAGCTGAAGGCTTATTGTAGAGCTAGAAAGAGCTAAATGGCTCCTGGATATGACAATGACAATTTTCACTTAAAAGGCTTTTTCCCAAAATACATATACCACTAAACGCAATCATCTCCCGGGGGCAGGGAAATGGCCATCAGGCTAATTAGCTCAAAGCGAGTGAAACCATAGGGGAAAAGGAAAGCCAGCATTTATGTTGGCTTGAACATTGCTGCTTACACTAAAATTGCTTGCAGGTCTGTGTAAGCCGTGTAGAGATGTTACCGGCTTTGTGGACCGAAGGAGTGGGTCAGCTTCTTGTCTGATGGCGTTGGGGCATCTCAGATCTGACACTTGCATCAGTGAAGCGCCCTTCTCCAGAACCGGTGGCCTTTGATTTCTGTTGTTACAACTGTCCAGACTTCTTCCTAATGTAGCAGGGTGAGAGTCTGATATTGGATCAGGAAGGAATCTCGTAGGGCTTGTCTCCCAAAAAGAAAAAAATAATGCATCGTGATGGAAATTTTGCTATTGGCGTTGACAAGGATAGTTACATCACCAGAAATGCGCAATACCGCAATCTGAAGTCTCAGACAGTTTGTGATGTTTAAACATCTTAAGCACTGTTGAGCATTTTCTCTACGTTTCTTGATATGGCACTGCGGTTTTATTTAAGCAATCCCGAAAATCGTGGCCAGCTGCACCATCTGCCAGAGATGATGCAGGATGGGTGCCTCCAGCATGTCAGCGCTCAGATGTCATTTAAAAGGGAAATGCTTTCTGTACTGGGAAGAGGGCAGAGACAAAGAGCCCGGGCAGGCAGCAGGCTGCGCTAAGTGGAAAGAAGAATTGATACCTTTTCTAAGGCCTGACCCGAACATCTGAGTTCCTTCCCTTGGGGTTTCTCGCCCCCAAATGTTCTTTTTGTGTGTGTGTGTGTCTCATTTTTTTCTCAGCGCTCACAGATCCAAAAAGGCTACGAGAGAGATAAAGAGTCATCTGATGTCGAACAGGTGGCTCGTCCAGGTCATCGAGCGCGATGGTGGCTGTGAAAGCAAAGCGTGCAGCGAGTCCCACTTCGGCGTGAGGCGCGGGGCCGCGCGGCAGGGATGCGGTTGGCATTTAAAGGTCAGTCCCTCGCAGGTCCTCGGCACGTTCCCGGCAGCAGGTGACCTCCGTGACTGCTCTCCCATCTCACACATCCGTCTCATAAAGAAGGCAGGCTGCACCTTTATGAAACTGTTTGCGGAAGAACGAGGCGTGATCACAACTAGGCTGAAGGGTGTCATATTCACTTTGCCGCCGACACGAGGACCAGTGGTTGAATATTCGATTACATGTCAGTCACAGCACATTAGGCAATCTTCCAGTCTGCCAGCTTTGCCCTTCCCAGCTCCGAGCTAAGTGTCATCAGGAAAGAAGTAGCACGGTGAAGGAAGGAGGCGATACTGGAGTCAGCTTGCCAGGGGAGCTTCAGTCCCCATCAAAAATGTCCTTTCTTATCATTGCAGTGGGTCCTCCTGGCTACGGAGAGGGTAGAGTTGGTCAGGCTTCCTGACAGTGGACGCAAACCATTCACGGTGCGGTGCTGATCAATTTTATCTTTGTGTCTAAAGGTACAAATGTGTACGAAAGCGGCAAATGGCATAGTGAAAAATTAGGGAACTGCCATTCCAGCGACATTACCAAAAATATTCTGCTCTTTCAAATAAAGTGGCTATAAAAACATGCTGCTCTGACCAAGCATTTTCTGGACTGTTTTGCTTGCAAATTACTTAGTGAAAATATGCTAGGAGTGGAAGTTAAGGGCTGTAGACAATTTCCCACTTTGCTAAAGCCAGAAAAATCCCACCTCAGCTCCAAGAAGGAAACTACTTTCCAAAATGTCAGCTCATGCAGAAAGTCCCAGTTCAGCTGGAACGAGCCGCTCCGTTTGCGCTTGGTGGTTTCTGGAACAACAAAAAGCCCTGTACATCCATGCTGGGAAGCACAAGCATGGAAGGATAATGTGGGTAGATAATTCCTGTTGGCACTGAGGCCTTATTACGGTTTTTGTTAAGTGTCTTCAACCTGTTTGCACCAGCCACATGAGAAGTAAATGGGTGGCGTTCCCATTTTGCATCTTTCAAAGGCTTTCACAGTTGAGCTGCACGTCCTGTTTGGAGAGTTTCAAAGTGAATTTGAAATCAAAGGAGACAACGCTGCCGTTATGGGGTGGGACATTCATAAGCAGAACTTTAGCTTTGTCTACTTTGATTTCAGATTCACTTTGAGTGTTTTTCTGACAGGAGGTGCAGGCATCACAAGACTCGTTGTAGCAGCATCACCATTAACTTTTCAAGTGACCGTTACTGTTTAGCTAGAGAGACAATAAGATTGTGGTGGGTGTCAATGGGAATAACCTTTATGATACTTCCAAAGCTTCAAATCTGTCCTCAGGCTCCAAAACTCCAAGAAATACTTAGAGGGAGAGGCTGCCTGAGGAGTGAAGAGTAGAGTGATGGATGAAACAATAAAAATGACACTGCTGGTAAAACTGAAAGTGGGACGCTGCTGTTCACAATGTGTTGTGCATATGATTGATGTCAGGGCGACGGCATCTGGACCCTGTGTCATATTACGGGTGCAGCATGAGACCCTCCGTGTGGCAGGATGGCTGGACCCATGGCTGGGGATTCCAGTAAGGTGAATTTGGCCTGTCTGATGACTGATGAAAAAACACCTCCATAAGGAGTTGTCTGCAAGGATTGAGGGCAGCTCTTGGCAGTAGAGTGGGGTAGAAAGGGCAGGAGTCCATTTTGGGTAGCTCCTGGGAAAAAATACTGTTTTCCCCCTCTATCAACCACTCCTCCTTGACCATCTTGGAAAAGGGCATCTTCAGCGCCAACAGCAATGTGGTTACAGACAGAAGGACATGTCTGAGAGCAGCCAGCGAAATGTGCCTTACTTTTAAAAAGAAAGATGTGTCTTGACAGCTTGCCAAATCCCACATCTGCCTCTCTTTACACCTCTGTGGGTGAAGCTGAACAGCAAGGTGGTGAAGATGAGCGAACCTATCAATTAACCGTGTGAGAGCTGCTCTCTCACTTTCTGCCCAACAGCTGTAGGTGATCCTTGGCCTGGAAGGACCTCCCTGAAATCCCATCTGCAGCACCTGTGGGAGCAGCACAGCTGTGAGCTCTCTGCCATGGGGTGGGGAGGCACCACACCACTATCACCTCAGATAGGCTTGGAGGAGGGTAGAGATGCATAAATATTTTTTTCCTTAGTGTTTTTTATCTTTTTTATTGGAATTTTTTCTTCTTTCCTGATGGATGTCTGTTGTGGAATGCTGATAAGACCATGCAAGCCAAGATCATCCTTGAACTGGCTGTTCCTTCAGGTGTTGAAACTGCCCTCTGGTTAATCAGGTAAGTCTATCTTGGTTTATCTGATTGGCTCTAAGGATTTGAGGGTTGTATATCTAGTGCTTTATTTTTAATTGTTGCTCACAATAATATTAAATCATAACTTGATGGTCTACAGGTTTCTTGGTGGGGATATTTTTCCTGTGACACTGAGTCTCTATATTTTGTATGCAGTGCATTGACATTGTGTAAATTTTATGAACAAGTTCTATTATCTTTGAGACTACAGAAACAACAAGCAGTTATAATTATAGTCTGAAGATGCTATAGTGTTTCAAATATGCCTGCAGTAGTAGTATTACAATGAAAGAGCGGTGTTTGCCTGCAGCTTTGGCTGTGTTCAATGACATCACAATTATCCTGTATTTGAGCTAAAACTTCTGTCCTTAAACAGAAACAGCTTGTGTTGAAAGCTCTTAGCTTTTTCTTCTCATTTCTTGTAATTGTCCCTGGTCTAAAATTGGTTGAATTAGTGAATAAGTTAGGGTAGCGTGTTTTTTACAGGCTTTGTGTCTGCGTTTGTTACTGATAAATTGTAGGTGGTTCTTGATGTGGGATTTGGAAAACGAATGAATGTTGTTTAAAACTTCCAAATGGGCATCCGCTAGTTGTTGACTTGTGATCTTCTGGTCCTGGGCTGTTTGACAGTCCTGTGATTTGTGGTAATGGAATTACAGAAAAAAAAGTTATGGACAAAGACATGAAATTGTAAGTGTGCAAGACAAAGTTTTAATTTCTGGTGTAAATGCACTTTTAAGGGTGAAATACTTAAGCATGTGTTTTCAAGCACAGCATTAGGTGTTGACATACCTGAACCAGTTTTTGAGTAGAATGAACCACATCCTGCTGGCAGAATTGTGACGTTCACAAGCTGAAAAGCTGCCCAGCCACATATGGCTCCATTTTCTTTAAAGGTGAATTCGTGCCTATTTATGCTTGTTTGTAAAGTTCCAAAAAAGATTCAGTCTTGTTTCAAGTTTTTCTTTAAACTGTCTCAGAACACAAGGAGTTCTGTTTGAATCACACTGACTAGGTGTCTAATAGTTTCCATTTCTGATTAAGACCTTTGCAACCCTAGATGTGAACTTCTTGTTGCTCCTTTGGGATGCAGCAGTGTGGCCTTAGCCCTCTGGCTCCTGCTTGTGAGCTGTAGCATTGCTGATGGTTCCGCAGCACTGAAGCACTCCAAGCACGTCTTCAAGCCCATAGCCAGAGATGTTTCCTATGAACACTAGGAACCTCAGTAGCATTCAAAAATAACGACAGTAGCCTGCAAAACTGGTTGAAGAATAAGGCAAGAATTTCCCAACAAATATCTAATTACTATATTAAAAATATTTCTTTCATGTAAGACTTAGCTTAACTAACTCTGTAAATTGAATGTGGCATCTTTCTAACGCTTCTCTGAGTCTCTGTGATTGTTTTCATTATTGTTATGATTGTAACTGTTACTGGAATGAAATTATTTACACATGGAGCTAAATGATTATTTTCATTGCTATTCAGCTCCTGACTGCATTAGACTGGGACACTGCATCCACAAAACGCCTATCCTCTCCAAAGCTGCAGGTTTCCTCATTGTTGGGGGTGGCTATGACATGATGTTCCCAGTGTTTTCTGTGTTCAGCATACATCAGGGCACAACAAAGAATGTGGAAAATGGCAGTTGTGAGGTTCTCTGCCCATGGTTTAACTGCTGCAGGGTCTCACGGGATGGAGCTGCTTTGGGCTTTTCTACTGTATGGTGGGTACTCCACTGCTCTCTGCTCACCATGTGTGCCTGCAGGCTGTCCTCACTTCATCAGGCTCTTTTCCATGTAGGGACACCTGGTCATCCCAAGAAAACATCTCTTCCAGCTCTGTGAAATGTACCTGTTGGTGTTCTAGAAATCACTGTTGGATTTTAAGATCTTTTTCCTATTTGGCTTTTCTTTTATTTGCCTTTGGTAAACCTGGATAGCATAGGAACAGCCCTCAGACACTGGAGCGAGGGTGTAACCATTGGGTGGTGCAGCGCTGACCAGTAAAGCCATAAAAGTCAATGAAGTGCGTAAGCAGCAGAGCACATAATGACCAATGAGTTTGTGGCAGTTTGTCTTTAACACATGGACAGATACGGTCCGGTGGTTAAAGTGCACGTGTGAGAGCCAGGAGAACTAACTTTTGATTCTGGATTGGCCCCTGACTTGTGTGTGACCATGTGATAGCCATTTCCCTACCGATAGCTTTGCTGTGTTCCTGTTTGGGAAGAAGGGGGAATATAAGTGTCAGGCGTGGGGGGTTGCTGTGTCCTGATTTATGAGTGGTCATAAGGCTCGTGTCTGAGATCCTAATGGGAGACTCTTTAGAGAAGTGCAGGGAGTCAGGCAGGTGCTTGGTTGGAGTAAATCAGCATAGTTCAATTAAAATCAATAGATTTCTCCCATCTGGAGTGATAAAGCACTGATCATCCCATCAGTTAAAGCACTGGTCCTTCGTATGTTACAAGAGTTAGGGATGCGGCTCCTTCTCTCCCAGGAAAAGTTGCACCCAAGAACATGCATTCACTGATAAAAGACATTGAGCTATGGGAGTTGTTACCAACAAGAAGGATGTGTAGAGGTGAATCGTAGGGCAACTTTATTTAGGAAACATGGAAAATGAATTAGAAACTCTCATGTTACCTATGACTCTTTGGCAAGGACAAATTAAAACTGGCAACCCTCTGTCTAGCAATATAAAAACGTTAACATCTGCGTAGCTTCTGTTGGTAAATTTATGGAACAGATTGAGTAAAACTGATGTAAAAATGGAACAGGCTTTGGATGTGAGCAACTTTCAAAATAGATACTCCTTCTGGAATTGGTCTGCAGCTTGTGGTAGTTTAACCAAACTTGTCTAGTTGACTTGATTCAAACCATGACCTGGATGTTCTTAGACTGGTTTAAAAAAAAAAAAAAGTATTTTACTACCCTTTTCTAGAGGTAAGACAAATTGATGTAAACCCAATTTAAGTGTTCACAAAATATATTAAGTGTATTAAAAGCATTTCAGTTCAAAGAAAAATCACAGCTTAACCCAAGGAACTTTTCATTAGTCCAAGCCTTCCTTTCCAAAATCTGTACAGTAATATTACACAATAGACTGAGGTGCTGATTATGCCACAGATAATGTAGTTGTTAATGATCAAGTTAATGTTAAAAGCCATTACTGCTCATTGACATAATTCTCAGAACATTATACTGGAGAAGTGCACCTTTTGTGTAGCAACAAAATGACAAAATTGAAATGTTAAAAGTTGAGTGTCTGAATAATAGCCTGTGAAATCATTTAGACAAGATCATTGTTGTTGCCATTGTAAAAGAACCAGAGAGTGACAGAATGAGACAAAAAAAAAAAAAAGGAGGAGGAGGAGGGGATGGGGGGGGGGGGGGGGGGGGTGGGTAAGGCAGCAGGCACCGGAGTGTCTCTTTCCTGAAGAGAGCTGTTAAGGTAAAAGGATTCCTGCTCCTCTGTTCTTTCTGCCTCTCCAGTTTGGAGGGTCTTCATCTAACAACAGAGCACCCTCCTCTGGCAGCTCTCCAAAAAGAAGCTCCCGGCTGGAAGCCTGTGGGATGGGGACAGGACCCATCGCTGCCTGCATCGCCCCAGCACCCGTGTGGGAAGCTTTGCCCGGGCATGGAGGAAGAATTTTTAGTTGACTGCTTGCCAGGAAAATCTAGGAGAGTGACCCCAGCATTACATAAAAAAAAAAAAGTAAATTGTGGCTGGTTTTGCTGTTTTGCCCGGAGAGTGGGTTGTGGATGATTGCAGCCACGTGCGTGGTGGGCTTTGGGACCCTTTACCTTCAACCTTGGGGGACTTGCAGGTTGTTTTGTAAAACTCCCTGAGCCACTTGCCACCCACGGGCATTCCTTTGACTCTCTGGGCTTTAATAAAACAGAGAGCGAGCGCAGAGTTGTGGTAATGGGCTAAGCAACAGACAGACTATTAAACGCCTGCAGTGGAGGGACGCTTTACTGAGCAATATACTGCACAACAAGCCTGTGTTAAAACATTGACCCACAACATTTGGTCCATAAAAATAGTTACATTCGCAGGGACTCCTGGCAGTGATAGTTTTAACGCAGGGTCTGTGTCATGGTATAAAATAAATGACTTCTGAAGTTACAGTAAATACCTAAAAGCTCCGCTGAAAACCTTTCTGTGCAAAGCAACGAGCGTAGTACAGCTACCTGCAAGCGATGGTGGCTTTGTACCTGAGCCACCCACAATGATCTGGTTTTATGCAGAAACACCCTTCAGCCCAGAAACTGGTCCCTCCTCAGCCCTCCTTGCTGTCCGTATAGAGCTGGACAAATAATCTTGGAAAAAGTTTTGAAGGACACTTATTGGACTATGTTTTCATGCTGAATTTTCTGTGAAGGTGGTTTTCTGCTTTTCTAAAGAATTAGCTGTATCATAAAGGGGAATTTTGATTTGACTTGTTTTTTTTAGCATCTCCCAGCATCAACATACAGTAGTATTATGCTGCCTTTTGTTAAGTTTCCGTGCATTATAGTAAGAGCTGTTGCCTAATAAATTTGGAGGCAATAGGATTCAGTGCCATCTGATACAATTTGCCACTTTTTCTCCAGCACAAGCCAGTTCTGATTGTTCCCTGTTTTCAGGTGGGGAGTTTGAAATATAAGAACATCCTTCTTGCACTTCTCCATCCAGGCTGCCAGCCCACCCTCCAGCCTTCACAGTTTTCCTCTCTCTAATGCATTAACTTTCCTGGAGGGCTTTGATTCTTGTCTTCCTGTAGGCTCCCACAAAACCATCCAGTATTTTCTCTGCCTCCAGTAACCGTCTTTCTCAGGATATCTTACTACAGGGTCTGCTACTCTTGGCACCCTCTTCCTGTGACCCCAGCCACTATAGAATTAAATCTCTTCCATGGTTTGGCTATGAATTGCAGCCTAAAGTCCATAACTAAACTGTGCATGATATTGGAATTCAGCAGGAGCCGGGGCCAGCGATTAGGAATGGTAGACCCTGCCACTTTATCTGTCATGACAGGATGGAAATTTTAGGAAAGGAAAATTACTGGCAGGTCACAGTTTGGAGGGAAGGTAGCACTAGTGTAGGCCTTCTGTTTCTGCTGTGTTCATTGCTATAATATGAAGGATCTTGCAATTGCTCAGGAAAAGTTAGAGCCCCCCAGAAGGGATTTTAAACCTTCTTTTATTCCCTCTTGCTGTACAGAGATGGATTTTTTTTTTTTTTTTAGAGGTGTGATCTTCCAGCTAAAAAAAAAAAAGGAATTCCTCAATCTTTTTCTTCTGTCTTCAGGAAAGATAAATCTGAAGAAGGAAATGTTTCTTAAAATCAGAAGAACTTGTTACAGAGACAAATCTCTATGGCCAGAAGTTTTCCATGAAGATGGCCTCACCTCTCAGAAACAGACTCTATGTAATTAAACTCATCATGGATGCAGATGATTCTGGGGACTGTATAGGGAATAGATGGTGCCCATGGGGTTGGATCTGGAAGCCTAGTGCAGGGCTGGACCTGGTGTGGGTGCATGGAACACAGGAGAGGCTATGCATAATGTGTTTGTGATGCCTTGGTGGTGGAGGAGTGCTGCCATGGAGCTTCCTTGCAGCCCTTGGAAGTGCTGTTATTGTGGTGCCCCTTTGGAGGGGTAGAAATTTCAATGCATCCTCTGAGTGCAGAAATAAGAGGCTTGGTCTGTCCTGAGGACTAATAACTGCCCTATATCTGGTTAATTTTGCTAGCTCTAGGAGCAGTTCACCAAATAGCTGGGATCCAAGAATATGTACCATCCTGTGCACTCTTAAATGAGCAGTATTCAGTATAAGTGAAATTATTGCTTCTGCCAGTTTTTCTGTTCTTGCCATTTCTTTCTTATCTAACTTTGAGCGAAGGTCAGCTGCTCTTCACCTAGATATTTATTTTTCTGAGATACTAATCAGTTGAGTAATACCTGCAACTCATCAAGTAGAGCTGGGAGTCATAAGAGCCCTCCTGTCACCGAAGCCCCTGGTTTCCCAGCGTGCATCCCTCTTGGTCTCGTCTAGCTGCTGGATTAGAGAGGAGATGCAGCTGATCCTGAGCAGATCCAGCAGACTATAATTCAGAAGAGATAAGGAGCATTGTAATGTTCAGGGGTCTAGCCTAGAAAAATGCATGAAACCTGCTGAAGTTCTGCTCTGGCTCAGTTTTGAAAGGGCTATAGGAAATTTAGTTGAAACTACGTATTCCATAGTACCATAGTTTGGGTTAAAGAGGTTGGTTGGCAAAGTCTAGGGGTATAGGCATAGGTTTAGGGGCTTTGTGAGTCTGATGGGTGCTGCGTCTTCCAGTAGCCTGCTCTTAAGGAGGGAGAGCTTGCAATATAGTGCTTAAAGTATTATGTAGAGAGAGATGGGCTTCTGAAACATTGTCTGAGTTACAGCAGTTCAAGGCAGGGGTGCAGATATTTTGGAGGGGATGTGGTGAAGAAAACTGAAGATGCTGAAAACTGTTTCACAGCTGTGCAGATGGGGAGAGGCAAGGTGCAAGTCAGTGCTGGAAAGCAAGCATAGGCAAATATTAACTGATTTGAATGTGTGTGCTGTGTGGCATCCCCTGCTTTTTCCAGTGCATGCATATACTTGGTTTGTCCGTCTCAGAGCCTTCAAGGTCTGGGTAAAATAATAAAGAGAATCACAAAGTGTTCACTTTCCTGTTTCTGTTAACAATTTCTAAAAATGTGGTTAGGTTGAAACATACCAAAAGTTGTCCTACCTGTGCACACTGTTATCTAATTAACACATTGTCCTTCATTGCTGCTAAAAGGCCAAAGTGTTTCCTTCAAAGAGAAAAGTTAGCAAGAACAGGGAGCTACACAGAATATTTCAAGGAAATGAAACCGGGTCAGGAAAAAGGAACTCTTCATCCTACACACACAAAAAACTTGATTAGTATCGGCTTTAACCAAAGAAATGTGCCTTCTGAGTGGAGGATCTGAGCCCCATGTGTCACCCCAAGAGAAATTTAAGTCTGAATCCAGGATTTTATAGAGAAAGTGCTGATACAGCTGCGGCAGAGTGCAGCTTTATGAATGGGGTGTTGATAAGCGTTGTGAGCAGCCATCATATCGGAATTACAGTGCAAACCAGGCATGTGCACAGGTCACTGCTTTTTATGAACACATGTTCCCAGATCTTATGACAAATAGGAAAGTAGCCCATTTTGACCTTTGAAGCCTGTTGCAAAGTCATTGCTGAGCTATTATTTGAGTAGCTTGAGGTAGAATAATGTTCAACTCAGCTTCCTGGAGCTGCATTTGAAATGCAATTAATTGACTGCTGTTAGTTGTCAATTAACATTTATTATCAATTAGTTCATCAAATTGATTAGTTGGCAGGACCTTAAAGCCTAAATGCACTCCTTTCCATTATAAATATGTCTATAAGAGTAAAAGCTACTCACTAATTGATGTCAAACTGAAATTGCTTATGTTGGTCAAGAGACAGAGAGCATTGTTTTTTTTAAAATCCATATTAAATTAATTTTGCAGCAAATACATCAGTAGTACATTATTTTAAAACACTATCTTTGATGCATATGACCTTGTGCACACATTTCTTAAAGCCCCTAAAGTGTTCAGGTATAATGTAAGAATTGTTGGTTGCCCTTTTTCTTATTTGAAAGGTGATGCTATTTCAGACAACCAGACTAATTCTTCATTAGTCTGCCCACTAAAATGGCTTGTAGCAAAAAACAAGGCATGAAAGCCATCTGGTTTTAGGAGATTTACTGCAAAACTACTTGTATTTCTCCTTTCCCTACTCTCTCTCCCCTGTAGGCCCAACCAGAATTTGGGGGGCCATTCTCATGCAGCAGATGCTAATCAGGATTTTACAGGAACACGTCTTCATGACCAAAACAGAATACAAAAAGGAGTCACTATGTATTTATCAAAAAAATAGTGATGGGAGTGTTATTTTCAGTATGTTATTCTTGCAGGCCAGTAAACAGTGACAGACTTATTAAAGAGACAAAAAAAGAGATATCTGGGTTAGCTTTGCAGTTTTAAAAGCAATAGTTGTCTTGACTTATTTGCTCTTAATCCTAGGGTTAAGGAGCAGATAAAATCCTGAAAAGTATTCCTTTAACTTTTTGTATGCACAAAATACCTGAGAGGGGTTATTCATTTTCATTGCCTTTGTGCAATGAGATTATTCCTGCATCCCCCAAAACTGTGACCTAAATATGGCTGAAAGACACAACATGTGACCTGCTTAGTGCTGCCTGTCATGGCCTGGAGCCACAGCAGGAACTCTATTAGTGGGAACAGCACAGATGCTACCAGATGGCCAACATATTGTCCAGAGATGACCCATGTATAATTGCAGAAAGTTCAATACATTCAGGTTTTGAATTTAATTGCATTGACCACCTTAGCTACTGCTGCAACACGATTTAATTTATTTAAGGTGGAAACTTGCTTTCAGAAGGAAGGAAATATTTATGCTTTTAATATCACGTTTGCGTTTTGCGAACTGTAGGAGCGTGAGCTCTCTGCATGTTAACAGATGTTTACAGAGGTCAGGCTACCTGAATGCAGTTCAGGCAATTCAAGCAATAAGGGAACAATACAAGATTTTTTTCCCCTTCACTTCCTGCCGTTTATTTAGATCAAGTTCCATGGGACCAAATCTGGCAGTCTTGACTCAAGCAAATATCCCACTGGAGACAGTAAAAATAAACAAAAGGACTCTTAAATATTTGAGCATGAGGGGTTTGCTTGAATAGTGACTGCATAACAAGCTGCTTAATTTTTATCTTCAAAAGATACGTTTTTAGAGCACAGCACAACTTACCTACTAAGACTTTAGACTGGGAAAGTAAAGCCTCGTATCTGTTCCCCTCCTGCATACCATGGCTATACTGTCTTAGCACAGCCCCGGGGTCATACCAGCAGCCTCTTGGCTCAGACTTAAGGTCAGGACCTTCTGGAGCTGACCAGCTCTTTCCTTTGCAACATAGCACTTGGCTCTTTTCTCAGCCTCATGTGATGCCTTTTTACCTTGAGCTGTAATGTATTAATTCTGAGTGGGTTTTACTTGTTTTTCTAGTTTAGAAAACCCTAACTCATCATGAGGCTGGGTTGCAGTTTGATGGAGTAGTGTTTTTTGAGCATGATGTCAACTACACATATTACATGTCCATGAGAAATGACAGGAGGTGGGAACTTGGCTTGTTCTTCAGGACTAAATATTCCAGCTGTATGTGGAAAGGAGCACACAGGCCCCCAAAAGAGCAAGTGAAAGGGCGCATCATACTGCAAGACGTAAGGAGTGCTGGAAACTGTGCTGGGGAAGGGATCATGTGGGGCTGTGCTGGTTTGGAGTAGATTGTGGCAAGAATCACCTTGCCAACAGATTTCCCCTCAGATCCCTTCCGTTTCTCTCTCTCCCCCCTTCCTTTGCTTTACTGTATTGGCTTTCTAGGCTTTAAGATTTCATTGCAAGGTATTCAAATATGGGTATATATTCAAATATAGGTATTTAACACTAAAGCAGAACAGCCTAGACTAGCTTGGCCTGTCTAGAACCTATCAAATCCTAAGCATACTGGTAACTTTATTACAGTTTTCCCTTGGAGTAATCCATAGTCTGAGTAATATTCATTACATTAAGCCATTTATCAACTTCCAGTAAGAAGATTCACAAAAGCGGTCAATCATCAATAGATGACTTAAAATCTAAGGGTTTTTTTGGGGGGTGTGTATGTAATATAAGAAGATAAGTTGGTGATGAGGGATGGGACCAAACCATAACGTGTTTCTGCATCCGAATTTTGAAGGGGTGTGGGCTTTTGACCTAGCGATGAGAGTCCTCATTTCATATGGCTACAGCTCCACTCTTTCATGAAATTTAGTGCTCAAGGTCTTGATTTGTGTTCATTGCTACTAATATAACAGACTGATTTCCTTCATGTCTATGGAGGAAACTTTCTCACATACCAGAACCACCAAAATGAAGAATTATTGTTTTAGGGATGAGAGTGTGGGTGAATATTGTTCTTTTTCTTTTTCTTTTTTTTTTTTTTTTTGTTATCCATGCTGTCTCTAATCAAATGTAATCACTACAGCATGTTATTGATTTTGTAATTGCTTCTTGAATGGTTTGGGCCCCAAGACTGCTACGCTTGTGAGGATGTCATTTGGGTTATATATATAAGCTAATGGATGATATATTTTTTATTAGGAAAGCCCTCTCATATCTCAGTTAAAGATGACTTGTCCCAGAAGGTCTAGTTGGTAACACTTTCCAGTGTGACTAGATAGCAGTCTTTTACCAATACTTCCGTTGTATAGCTTATTTCAGATGCTTTTGTTGCTCGGTGTAAAGTGGTGAGGCCAAAGGTACAGACGTTGTCCATGTAAATCCTGTGGTTACAGCCTCTGAGCTGGAGCGTGTGGCTTGCTTTGATGCTTCAAATAGTGGTGGATACTGTTGGTTTCCAGAACAGAGGAGTTGTTTCTGACTACTAAATGAGTATCGCTTAATGTATGTCTCAAGACAGGTTGAAACAGCTTCTAACTATATGGGGTGCAATGGGGAAGTGGATAAGGGAAGGAGAGGCTACGTGGGTGTTGTACACGTATGCACGCAGAATTGGCCTGTGTGAAGGGAAAGAGTTTCTCCTGGGATAGGGTGGAATTTAGGTTATCTTGTGTATCTTCTAGCACACTGTCACTTCCACCAATGAGAAAATCCAGCCTGAGGTATGAGTGAAGCTTGAGGTGCAGCTGGGACTTTATGATACATCTGAAGTCTTGGAGTAGGGTTTCACTGACAGTTGGGCTGTCACTGGCATATCAGGAATCCTGAAGAGAGGTATTGCCTAGCTTGGGTGGTCTCTTCCCCCAGCATGATGGCTACTCTGCATCATGGTAGTCTTGTGAGATGGCTGACCTGATGGCTCATTACTGCCTGGAAAAGCAGGTCCTGCTCCCCTGCCTGTGTTGGCTGTGCATTCCCATGCTCTCTCCAGCATGAGGTCTGGTACTTGTCCAACCCCTCGGTGGTCTGGTTCAGCATGCACAGCTCTGAGAAACAGAACCCGGCAAGGCGGGTTAGAAACACCCAGCTGTGACTGGGAGCTAACAGAGTAAGACCTCTAGCAGAAGCAGCCTATGAGAGCTTGGCTGCCTTGGGAAGCCTCACGCTATTGATAGCCCTGTTGTCTGAGCTCCCTCTTCTAGACAATTTCATGGGAACACTTAAGGCATCCTTCTGGAGGTTGAATTAACACAGACCTCTGATCCTAGGAGGAGCCATACTGTTTCTTCTGCTCCAAACACCTGGAACACCCTATTTCTTTTCCTTAACAGCTTGCTTTTAGCTCAGAGGGAATGAGGAGGAGTTCACCTGGCTTTAGATGTCTAGATCAGTCAATTTGGGCTTCCTTTAAACTAGCAGGGGGAAATAGATCCTTTAAAATGCATTTCATCTGGCCTGGTTTTATATCTGCTTTAGGATGAGGTTAATCCCACATTAATGGCATCTCTTTTTCTAGCCTGAATGTGAAAAGAGCCTAGCTCAGATGTCTGCAAGATAGACATCTGCATTTGGTCACAGAAATTCCACCCGTAGAGCCACTGCATTAATGTGACGAACCAAGATGAATGGCTTCAATTAATAACAACAGTAATAATATAGAGTCTATAGTCTAAATATAGAAAATAATTTCAGATTTTTTTTTTTTCAGATGTGGGCCAGATCTTTCCCTGGTATTGGTCAGATTAATTTTGATTCAGTGTTGCTCATAGCGATTAGTTGGTTGCAATGGTCAGAAGCAGTGGTGGTACCTCCTTTAGGCATAAACTGATATACTTTTCCTGCAGCTACAGTCTGATAGAAGTAGGAGAATTTTCCAAGGTGAGGGTTTGTTCTTTCAAACGAGATTGGAAAGCAATACCTTTACAAGATACCCTTTGTAAAAACACAATGCCTGCAACTTCTGGAACTACTTGCGACCCCCAAACTTATTCTTTATTAGTGTTTCTCATTCAGCTAAAGCTGAAACAAACAAATGAAACTAATTACTCTTGAAGTTGGGTATTGCCTTCTTGAGCTTTATGAGCCTATTTTTCTGAAATTAGAAATTGCCTAACTATGTGGAATGTTTCCAGCAAAACTGCTTCCTACAGCCACAATTTTTACAGTCACATAAGTGCTTTGTAGGCTACCTTTGGGTAGGCAGCAGTGACATCCAGTGGCCAGCGACCTGATCACAGGTCTTCTCCCAGAGCCTGTCTCACCTGGGACATCTCTTCCTTGGCTAATGCTGTCTGAGCTCATTGTGATTTAATACACTTATTCTGGTCTGTATTGTTGGGTTTTTCAGGTTGTGGGTTTGTCGTCCCCCACCCCCACCTCCTTCAGAGACTCTAAAATCCTCAGGTGTATCTCTGAAACTCCAATGGGGACTATAGAAAACTACTGATAAAAAATACAAACATATTTTGGATTGTTAGCTTCAATGTAAAGTATCTTAATGGATACCTTCAGTACCTGAAGGGGGCCTACAAGGAAGATGGGGGGTGGGGGGGTGGGTGGCTTTTTTACAAGGGCCTATAGTGACAGGACAAGGGGTAATGGGTTTAAACTGAAAGGGGGAGATTTAGATTAGATAGCAGGAAGAAATTCTTCCTGGAGAGGGTGGGGAGGCACTGGGACAGGTTGCCCAGAGAAGCTGTGGGTGCCCCATCCCTGGGAGTGTCCAAGGCCAGGCTGGATGAGGCTTGGAGCAACCTGGTCTAGTGGAGGGTGTCCCTGCCCATGGCAGGGGGTTGGAACTAGATGGTCTTTAAGGTCCCTTCCAACCCAAACTATTCTGTGATATCTGAATAGGGATTGAAGAACGAGGTGTAGGTATTAGTGTTGGAAAAGTTTGGCCTTCTTTGGATTTTCCACAGATTATGGAGTACAAAAAGCCTATGGGAAAAGGAGTGTAGCAATAGAGACCCGGGGTGTGTTGTTCTAATAGTAACTTTCAAGCCAGTGGGTGTGATCCCAGGTGAATCAGCTCACTGCAGACTAAGACTGAAGATTCTGGGTTTTTTTCTTTACTCCCAGGAGTAAACATTTTTTAGGATTAGATCCATAGTTATCCACCTCTAATTTCAGGAAAACTGCTGAACTAGTGGTGTGTGTTCAGATGACTTGTACCTCCTTCACGCTTATATAGTCTGCAAGCCTTTCTAACACAGGGACACATGGTCCACCTTAATTTTAAATAGGTACTCCTTTCAGTTATGTCAGCTACTTAAATTTATTTGCAGACAGTCAATTCATATTGATCATAACTCGACCTTACAATGACCTTGAGCAAAGGTACTCTGTGACTGCTATAGATATTGTGATCAATACTGGAGAGCAATTGACTACACCTAGTTACTGATAAATGAAGTTTAAAAAAAAAAAAGGTATGCTATTTTCAGAAACAAAGATAACTGCTCGTTTAGTCGACTGTTTGCAAAGGTTTAATATTGATACATGAAGTTATAATGACATCCTTGGGCATTCTCAAATGGTGGAAAACAATAGGATGCAGAGACACTGTAGCACATTAAGGAGAAAGAATCATTAGTTCCCAACTTCAAATAAGAAATTTCATGATATTTATAACAACAACACTGAGAACAAATATATTTACTTAGCAGTACTCATTGGAGAAGGCATGTATCAAACTGTGCTTCTTTTCTTTATGTGTGAGCCAGGTCTAGTGAAATAAAACACTATATTACTGTGCACGGAACAAAGCCTTTAGTACCACTTATTTTACTTTAGTACCACTCTCCTTTGCACATTTGTGCCTGAATTAAATTGCACATCCCCAGGTATAACCAACTGTAATCATGAGGAAGAGATCACTTTGGTCTCAGCACATCTGCTACATGTTGATACGCTTCCCCACGCTGCCTGAAGTTGAAAGGAAAGATGCGAGGGATGTTTTCCTCTGCTATTCCCCTTGCTTTGCTCAGAATCCCACTGAGCGATGGCAGCTGAGACACAAGCAAATGAAAGTCCATTGACAAAATGGTAGTGGGAGGAAGGGTGGCTTCACCCCCAAAACTATGGGTTCCTGTACAGGGGAGGCTACTTCAGTGGATGCCTGGGGATGGGATGGAATACCTGGAGGATGCTTGTGGAATGTGGGAACTGCCGTGCTCACAGAGGTGCAAGTGGAGCTCTGAGCTTGCTTCCCATCAGCGCTGCGTACAATGCAACCTGGGTCTGACATTTTACATGTACGCACCAGGGTTTTTAGTTTGGGGTTTGTTTTTTAAGTAGATTTTTACATCTGTGAAATTCTTTACAAAAGAAATTAATTAAATGGCAGGATGGTTAAAGCTACGCAAATCGGAAACAGGAGGGGAAACGCTTTGCAGGCGCAGACCTCCTGTAGATCTCCCTGCACTCTTCAGTGTTTTCCCCAGGCACTTGAATTCCTCTCCCCAACCCAAAGTTAATCTACTGATCATATTTCTTCAGTCCCATACAGTTTCCTTCCAGCCCCTTTCCTGTTTTTTGTAGAGATGGTGTCCTCCAGGCTCCCTTTACATCTTATACTTCAGTCACACTCTTTATTAATAAACCCGTGTCTTCAGTGTGTGGCTGCATCAATAAAGTACGGAGTGGTTCAGTTAGTCAGCATTCTGGGAAGTCCTTTGCTGTATTGAAGAACTGTAAATCTCCATTATTGCTTCCCATAGCACAAATAAAGGATCATCTCTTACCTTTGCAGCATTCTTTGTTAATTTTTAACGGTGAATTGCGTACATATTCCCTGGCAAAGAGGATCAGTTTGTGCATAGCCTAGATACCAGGCATTTATTGGTTTGGGGATGGGGTTTTTTGGTATAGCTTCAGCTGCTACCTGGAAATTCAGCAACAGGGAAGGGAAGCCAGGGTGAGTGCAGCAGGAAACAATATTGAAATGTTGGGATGAAAATAATCAAGACTTTAGGATTTTTTCCAAAGTGAACCTAAACTGGAGGCTTTAGCGATTAGTCCATGACTGATTGAAGAGGTATGTCACCTGCTACTACATGGCAGCACATCCCATCGCATTGCAATTGCCTGCCTGGAGTCATTATGGTGTATTACATCCTTTTGTTATCAAACTGTGTCATGTTGCATCACAGTCAGAAGCAGCCGGACGGAGATGTGGCTGACATGTTGCCTGTAACAGATGCAATGAGACATAGCATCCAAAGCACGTACCTGCTTTTAGTCAAGGCTCAATTTGCTCAGAGTGTATTTTGACATATCTACAGAGGGTTTGAAGTCACAGGTAATCCCTTCTGTGTTTGTCTCACTCAAGACACAAGTCTTTCTGTTGGACTAGGAGGAAATGCATGCTTTAAATTACCTTTGCTTGTTTCAGTGTTATCAAATAGGTAGGAAAAGATGCTTAATCTGGTTAATGCAATAAATGCATGAGATTTGGGACTGTTAGGCACTCTGGGAGGTTTGGTGGCGGTATTTGTGGTGTTCTGTTTTGTTTGGTTTTATTTTTTTTTTTTTAAACCTAATCCCAAAATCTTGAAGAAATAAAAAAGGTTTCTAGTTAGTCTTTAAAAAAACTTCTGTAAAAATGAAGAAACTCTGGTAACAGCACTGAAATGAGCTTCCGAACTACTGGGAAAAATGAGATAGACTAAGAAGGTGATACTACAAAAGCAATAGCATTTTCCCATATTAATTAAACTTGAATTAAAGCAAACTTTTTTTATATGAATGCATGTGACATTTCATGGCATGCTAAATTAATTCTTTATGATCAGAGCCACTGCAATCAATACTAAATGAGTTCATAATGATAAGATACTTAAAATAAAGTGTTACCACAAAAAACAATAAAAGGCCATCATCAGACTGCAGCCTACTAATAAAACATTGCCCAGCAAGATGGTACTAGCTATGATGGTCAGTGGTAATCCTTTATTTTTTCTTTCGTTTGACCTCTTCCTCTCCAAATTCTTCTTGGAATATGCTATATGTGATACAATGAACCTCATGGATTTCTTAATATTGATGGAGAGTATTGTCCCATTTTCTTATTGGACTAGATTCTCATATACCTAAGTTTTTGTACTTTGGGCGTCAGCAGTCAGGAATCCAAAAAAGCCTTATATCGGGTCCTGTTAATATAAAACCCCCTTATACCAGCCCTGGGACTTTGTTGTGTTAAAGCTATTTGAACTGTCACGAGAAAACCAAAAGTAACAGTGAGTAGTGTACAGAGAGGTGTGTGTGGTGTTATATTGGAATAAATTTCTTCTTTAGGGAATGGGTTGTACACTGATGAAGACGCTGGTAAAGCGTTCATCTTTTTCATTTGTATGGTTGTTTTCTTTGGTCACGCTGCTGAGGGCCTGGACAAGGCTCTCACCAGAGCTGAGAAGAAGTCTGTCCTGCCTGGCTTTGCTCCCCAAACCTGGGCAACTTGGAAAGGTGAAAGGAGAGGTGAAACATAAGATTGAAGCGTGGTGTAGAGGACTTAAAGTTAGGATGATGGTGCAAGAGGTAATGGGATAAGTGCATGGTGTGGGTCAGTGGTGGCTCCAGAGTTACAGTGCAGCACAACAGGATGCTGATGGCTGGGGATGAAGAGAAACCAGGGTCATACTATCAAGGACAATGGCAGAAAGTAGGAAGAGAAGGACAAAACCAGGGGAGGCAGATGGGCAAGACCTAAGGAGAGTAATAACAGAGGTTGGTGGGTGATGGGAAAATTAATGCTTTAGAGGACACACTAATTCCAGCTTAGTTGTTTTGTTTTTGTTTGTTTTGGTGGTGCTGATTTTTTGTGTTTGGGTTTTTTTGGTTGTGTTGTGGGGTTTTTTGTGTTGGGTTTTTTTTTTTTGTTTGTTTTTTATAAATGAATACTTTGTCTAGTTCTTTAAAAGTCTGGAGGAAAAAGGTTGGAAGCTAAAAGTGCAGGTTAACTTATTAGAGGCAGTGATCCAGGAGCACGGGTTCCTGTGTGCTTTGGTAGTGTGCTTCGATATTAGTTTTGCTATGGGTGATACTAATCAGGTGAGTAAAAAAATACTTTCAAAGAAGAGTCCCTACTTGGAAAGCCTTTGCAGAAGGTACACAACCTACCTGGAGCATTGGACTGTGGCATACAACTTCTGAAGTTAAAGGAATTACCAGTGCTGTAGTGGTATGGCTGTCAGCTAATTGTGTCCTAATCTGCCTTAATGATACTCCTCGGTACAGGGTCTTTCTGGTGATTGGAGGGTGGGCGGTTCAGCGGGGAATAAAAGTCAACTGCTTTCCCTTCTAGCTAGAATGGGGGGAACTAGCTGGATGACATCAGGAGAGTTTCTAAATATCATGCCTGCCAATATTTGATTAGGGACTTTCATTTCATTAGCCAAACTGATTTTTTTTTTTTTTCATGCATTGCTATCTCCTTTTAATGTGTAAATTACATGGGATTTGACTCTTGTTACAGCATTGATAGGGGTGTTTCCTTCAAATGGACACTGACACCAGTGCTGTGCTTCAGCCGGGCCTGCTGAGAAGAGTTGCTTTGTGTTTAACTCTGGGAAGTGATTTCTGTAAATACCCAGATATATTGCATGGGTTGGTGACATACGTGGACCTGTGCACAGTCCAGCATCCTCTTGCATGCTCTTTCTTGGGAGAGAAAATTTCAGTAACCAGCCTGGGTGTCCTGGTACAGGTTGTGATATGCACCAAAGTTGCATTGTGTCATGTGAAGCATGGTTTTGGTAAAATTGTGGGATGGAGTGTATAGAGGACACAGTTCAACAAGCAGGTGCGTACCTTGAACACGAGCAGTTTAGCTGCAAAGATTAGAGGGTAGCCTTTGCATTTCCAAAGCAAGATTGTAATAATTGATTATCTTTTGATAGTATTAATTTTGGATCACTTACATCTCAAGCCATGTGTGTCAATTTTTCATGAATATTGTCACTGATCCTAATGAGAATGAAGGACACCATTGTATATTTCGCTGAACAAATGAAGCATCTAAACAATAATATGGAAAGGTATTTAAAAATGTATTTTTCTGGGGTAAAACAAAGCTGAAAAGGGGAAGCAAGATGAAGTTTCCAAGTACTTCTGTAATTGTGAATGAGTTATTCCAGCTACAGTCCTAAAGTCTGGTGCAATGCATACGTATGCAATCATAGTGCATAAAGTTACTAACAGCCTGGTGTTGTATATGCCTCATAAAGCATTGGAGGATGTAACTGTGCTGGTGCTAAACGTATGAGATAAAAGTAAAATAAAAATCAAATAACTTTGGTTCCAAAGTCACATCAGCTGAGGCCGAGATTATATTAAAATTCGTACGTGAAGCTGAATTGGTACTTGTTTTACTGGCTTCTCAGAAAATACAGGTGCTGGAGGAAGTGAGCCCAGTTGTTATTGCCAGATAAAACTCTCTGCTTGGAGTGGAAAAAAAAAAAAGGAATTGAAAAAAGCGTTTGTTCACAGAATCATATTGTAGAATCACAGAATGGTTGGGGTTGGAAGGGACCTTAAAGATCATCCAGTTCCCACTTCCCTGCCACGGACAAGGGCACCCTCCACTAGACCAGGTTGCTCCAAGCCTCATCCAGCCTGGCCTTGGACACTTCCAGGGATGGGGCACCCACAGCTTCTCTGGGCAACCTGTCCCAGTGCCTCCCCACCCTCTCCAGGAAGAATGTCTTCCTAATTTCTGCTCTGATCTAAATCTACCTTCTTGCAGTTTAAACCCATTACCCTTGTCCTGTCACTACATGACCTTATAAAAAGTCCCTTTCCAGCTTTCTTAAAGGGCCTTTCAGGTACTGGATGGCTGATCTAAGGGGACCTGAGAGTGGAATAGAGGGGGAGAATAACTTCCCTCGACCTGCTGGTCATGCTTCTTTTGTTGTAGCTCACGATAAAGTTGGCTCTCTGGCCTGTAAGTGCACATTGCTGGGTCACATTGAGTTTTTCATCAACCAACGCCCCCAAGGTGTTGTTTCCTGTTATCAGGAAAAAATCCTTCACTGGGATAGTGGTGAGACACTGGGACAGATTGCCCAGAGAAGCTGTGGGTGCCCCATCCCTGGAAGTGTCCAAGGCCAGGCTGGATGAGGCTTTGAGCAACCTGGTCTAGTAGAGTGTGCCCTTGTCCGTGGCAGGGGAGTGGGAACTAGATGATCTTTAAGGTCTCTTCAAACCCAAACCATCCTACGATTCCATGAAGTCCTTCTCTGGGCTGCTCTCTATCCATTCTCCACCCAGCCTGTCCTTGTGCTTGGGACTGCCCTGACCCATATGCAGGACCTTGCACTTCACCTTGTTGAACTTCATGAGGTTGGCAAAGGTCGACCTCTCCAGGCTGTCCAGGTCCCTCTGGATGGTATCCCTTCCCTCTAGCGTGTCGATCAAAGCACGCAGCTTGGTGTTGTTGGCCAACTTGCTGAGGGTGCGCTTTATTCCACCATCCATGTCACTGACAAAATAGTTGAACAGCTCTGGTCCCAGTACTGACCCCTGAGGAATGCCACTCATCACTGGTCTCCACTTGGACATTGAGCCGTTGACCACAACTCTTTGAGTGAGACCATCCAGCCAACTCCTAATCCACAAAGTGGTCCATTTGTCAAATCCATGCTTCTCCATGGCTTTTTAACAAGGAAAACATGAACTTTTATTACTGAGGCGGTTATGGGAACACCCATCATTTTTATAGGCTTGTGTTTTGGTAAATGAACATGTTGACAAAATTTCTATAATTGTTTTGAAAGTATTTTTATTGAAAAAAGCTTATTGTATAATTTTGAATAGTTTTGTTCTGAACTGAAGTAGAATCAACTTTGATATTTTAGAAGTTTTATTTTAAAACTTTCAAACCAGTTCTATGTTAGTCAAGACTGAACTGAATGTCTGAGAGGTCTGGGTGATGCTGTCCCTTGGAAGAGTGAAGAAAAAACAAATGTCTTATGCTTATTGAAGTGATCAACAGTTTAGCATTAAATAGGGTTGCAGTATTGCAGGGTTTAGTCAAATTGTAACGTTCTGTTTGTCAGAATTCTTAAAAGTTGAATTCAGTTCTTTGATGCACAGAAAAATAAAAAAGTCCATGTACAGAAATACTTTAGTTTAAAGTTTCCAAATGTTTGTGAGTTGTCAGAAAAGTAGCGTAGATTTTGTACTATAAGAAATGAGCAAAATTGCTTTATCAAAAGCGCTTTTTCTGCAAACTGTCCTTTACATTTTTACAGAGCTGCTACGTCAGACAAAGTATTTTCTCCTGTATTATATAGTAGGTATGGGTCTATTTATACTAAATATAACATCATTATATAATAAGTTTTCTTGGAGTGCTTGGTACTGTACAAACCACAAAAATTTTTGCTCCAGTGACCTTGTAATATAAAACTGAGGGAGCAATCACATTGCATTATGTGCCAGTGCGGTGAAATTAGTTTTGCACTGCCTAAGCAAAAGGATCTCCCTTGTCATCCAAATTACAGGACTGGGGCCAATATGTATCCACTCTGCCTGTTTGTTTATGCCATACCAATAGTAATACCAGGAAATATTTTTAAGAGTTGATGTCCCTTTTCCCTCTGCATTTATGGGGTTTGTTGTTGTGGGTTTTCTTAAATATTTCTCTCCCGAGTAAAATGTGTCCATTCAACAGAGTTGAAATGAGTTATGTTAATCTTCCAACATAAATATGAAACACTTTTGGTTGTTTTGCCATCATTAGTTGTCCAGCTAAAAAGCAGAGATCTGTGTACAGGAAGGTCTCTTATGATATAGAAAGTGTTTGGGGTGAGGTACACAGGAAAAGAAACATGGGTATTTGCCCAAGTATTAAGGATGAGCTTTAAACCAGTGGAATTTCTTCTTCATCATCTTTTTCTTTAAATCCAGGCTTATTCCTGATTTACGTATTTCAAAGCTCATGCAGCCAAAGGAGGGAGATGTTCTAGCAGTGGGGGGTGAGCCTATTAAAATTCATCATGATTTTCTTTATTGAAAGGAGTAAACAAGAATCAATTTTCTTTAGTAAAGAAGTTGGCCGTGTTGCGGGTTCATCTAGGGCAGGGTGAACTCTGACAGAGAGTAAACCCAAGCAATGCGAGATACATAAAATTAGTGTGACTTGGTCTTTTAGCTGGAGTCTGGGGGGTGCATGGGACAACAGAGTATTTCATAGGTTTTGCTTTCAACAAATCAACAGAAGGACCTCAAAATATGCATGGTTCTGCATTTTTTAAGCAAATAGTTGGGTATTTATTTAATAAACTGTCCATTAAGTGGAGCAGGAAGCTGTTGCAAAGACTAGAGTGGCCAGGATGGCCATGAAGACACCTTAAGTGACTGATGTTACCCCCTCCAAATGCTGTTTTTCTGCTCATCCTGCTGGCTGAGAGGTGGATTTTGTGTGTGATGGAAGTGTGGACAAGCTCTGCTTTCTGTCCCTAGGAGAGAGCATTGGGTTTCCCTGAGCCCAGGAGATTAAGCACTATGGACCCCCTCCTCCTGTTTGAAGCATATGATATCGATGTTTTTGGTAAAGCGAGGACTCTGAAACGCACGTGTCACGCCAGGCTCCGTGGAGTCTGCGTTCAGTGGAGATGTATAGGCAGAGATGGAGGGCAGCCAAGAACAGCTTCTGCTCGGGAGGGTGAGTGCTGTGCTATGTAATGGCTTAGATTGGTTTCAGGGCCTTCCTGTAGCTAATATTTGTTACGTTTCCACGGAATATAAAAGTAGGCTTGCATTTCAGGCTAGCTTGGGCTTTTAACCTCAGATCATCTGGGTTTCATAGGTACCGGTCATACCGTAAGCTTAAATACTCTTTTTCTCACATGTTCCCTTTCAAATAGGGTCAAGACAGATTTTTATTTTTAAACATTTGGAGTTTGTTTTCATAAAGTTTCTCCAATCAAGACAGCATCCAAGCCATCTTGGTTTGTAGTCGTACATCCAGTATTACTACATTAGCTCTTAATAAAGAACTCATGCAAAAACCAGATTCCCTTCACACTAACTACAGAAACATGTTACGGGAATGTGACCGTATAGCTGTGTGGAAAATGATATTACTTGCGGAAGATTTGTTGTCACATAACAGCCTGCTCATCTGCTGATTACTATCTTATGTTTATTGTGCATCTTCCTTTGTGTACTGACTGTGATACTTTCAAAATTGCTTAAAATCTCTGCAGTAAACCAAAATAATAATAATAATTAAAAAAAAATCCTGAAATGCCTTTTCTAGGATCAAGCTAAATCTAAACTAAAAGCAAATTTATACATATGCTGTATATTAAGCCTAACCAGGGTAACGCCCCTTTCCTTTGGCTTTTTGGAAAGGAGTCCCACATTGTCACATGTAAAGGGACATTTCAGCACTGATTTTCATTTTCATGAGATTAAAAGTGAAACATGTAACCACAAAGCTGGTTTATGTCATCCCCTGTTGGAGCCAGCAGTAATGCCAAAAATTAGATATTTGATAGGTTTGTGAGAGAAACAGATGCAGGAGGGATGCCATTCCCACAATTTTAAACTCCTTCTTATCTTTAAGCTAGAAAGAACATTCCAGATGAAGAAAATCTATCTTATTGGCTTTAGAAAATAGAAGAAGAAAGTTGCCAACAAAAAAAAAAAAGAAAAGAATAAGAGAAGTTAATTTAAAACCAATGTCAGTCTTGGGGAATTGTAAACCATAATTGAGGGGGAGCGTGTGTGTGGATATACATTCATTTATGGGTGCACATGTACAAAATAAATAGGCTGAGATGGAGCTTTTCCCTTCCTTTTTGATCTGCTTAATGCAGCCAGCATTCTCGCTTTGTTTTTGTTTTGTTTTTGTTTCAAATACTTCTAGGGTGAAGAGAGATGGGGGACGGTAAAAATTAAAGGAAGACTCTCCCCCAGATCTACACTCAATAAACTCAGCAAAAGCTAAAGCATCCAAAAAGTATTCTTTCAGCTTTTTGTGTTGGAAGCAGTTTGTATGTCCCTGTTCTTTTTATTTCATTCTGCCAGCTGTCTGCTAAACAAATCTAGCCAGGTGGGGCTTACAACCCATGACTAAAAAACCTACTAGTGCAGCTGTCCAGCTTGCCTGGAGGAAGAATTCTAACAAATGGCAGGAATGAAAAGATTGGTTTTGTTTTCAAGAAAGTAGCTATGGTACCTTCCTTGCTTCATTTTTTTTTTTTTTTTTTTTGTTGTTCTGCTTGCTTCAGTTAACTCATGGCCTCCTAAGGTTTTACAGAGTAATGGAAAATCCACTTCCGTGGTTTATCATTTAACGTGCTTTTTGGTATTGCTTGGGTTTCTTTTTTCTCTTTTTTTCTTTTCCCCCTGTAATGATTTTATTCTGTGTTACACACATAGGGCAGCTGCTTCAAGTGTTACTAAACTAAATGTAAAATAATCTGATTCTTTCCCTTCAAATCACTGGTAAGCCATATAGTAGCTTAGCTGGATTTTTAAATATTCAAGAGTTGAATATATAACTAGTGAAGGGTGATGGTTGGTATTGTTTATCCACAAGCTGGGGACAGAACAGGCTTCTTTGCACTGCTTCATCAATCGACCTCAACTGTGATTTTCTAGTCAGCAAATGAGTGCTTCATTTTCTGTGTCTGTGTTGAGCTAAACAAGAGCTGTGCTAAAAATTACCAAACTGCCATCTGATCTATAGTTCCAGCAGTTAGGAGAAGATTAGCATGTGAGCCACCGAGGCATCTTCCCTCACTTCTTCCAGAAAAAAAGGTGTTTGTCACAAGCTTTCACTTAGGGAATTCAGTTGAAAACCTCCCTGTGATTTTTGTCAGGTAACAGCCAAAAAAAATTGGCTTTTGGCCCAATCTTTCCTCTTTTGAAGCTGGTGACATCTTGTTCTGTTGACATCTTTAGTGCCGGTCCACCTTGATGGAGATTAATCTGGTGGGGTGATTTGTTCAGTAAGGAGTTGGGGGCTTTTGGCACTTTCTGGGTATCGCTCCAGGTCTCACAGGTTGCACCTTCAAGTGTGCACATGGCACTAACACCTCTCAGGGTCAGGGTGGTGCCTCGCAGTAAAGCTGCAGTGTAGGCTTTGGATTTGGTCCAGAGCTAGTAAAGTATATAGGCTTATGCGTGTGTAGGTGTGCGAACGGTGCCACGGAAGTCAACGGAGCTACTGTTTGACCAATTATTGCTTGTTTAATGGTAGGAAATCTCACGTGAGGTTAGGACTTCTTTTTGATGGACAGTGTATAGCCAAGTGACCGTGCTTTAAATAAAGCATGTTTTTAATTGTTGAACTACAAACACGTTAAAGTCTTGTAGACCTGATTTCAGTGACTTGTCTGTTTCCGGCTAGCACACCAACAGATGGGTACCCCTGTTGTGGTTTAACTCCGGACAGCAAAATACCACGAAGCCGCTTGCACACTCCACCCCCCCCCCCCCCCATCTCCTCCAGCGGAGTGGGAGAATCAGAGGAAAAAGACAAGAAAGCTTGTAAAATTAAGATAAGAACTATTTACTAATTGAATATAAATGAATAATTGCCTTCTCTAAACCAACACAACCCCAGAATTGATATGCAAGACAGGGAGGTGAATGCATGCCCAGGGTCCTGTTGGATTTATGAAGACATGTAGGCGCCATGTCCAAATATATTCACCTTGCTGTGTGATTTGAGCTTTGCTTCGGGAAGCAGCAAGACACATCTAACGTACACCCGTTTGTCATTTATCACTCTCTGTCATAGTTATCTGCACAAGAAACAATGCATGTGAAAAGGTGCAATGAATGTATCCAACCACACTGCTTAGGTACGTGCTACAGAGGTGTATGGAAAATGTCCCCTTTCTATTTGATTTGGGATACTGAGACCTCGTCCTGTCTCTGCAAAGATGATGGGGGTGGGCAGTGCGTGCTGCCTGGTCTGCACAAGTCAAAATGGCATCCAGCACGGGCAGGCGAAGCCAGATTGCTGTTGCAGGCACTGTTATTTCCTTTTGTTGTATAACAAGGCATGAGTGATATTGGTCGGGGTGCTCACCAGCCAAGAAAAGACGAAGGCCAATTTTTCATGAGGAAATTGAAGTGCTGATGCAGAACTAACCCTCACGGTTTGTTGTCATTTAATGAAGAAGCAGCGAGTGGGGGATTTTGGCAAAACTTGGTGTGCAAGCATAACAATTGTAATGACATTATTTGACACACAAATAGTAACAAAGGCACTTAAATGCTATGATTTAAGAAGTGTGCTAAAATTCTTGAAGAGCAACTGAAAGGAAAAACTTTGTTATTCTCAAATCCAACATGGAAATAAATTCATTTTAGTCCTTCATTCCATTTTTCCACACCTACGGTGGAATCTTAGAATGCCACCAACAAATTCACTGGAATTGGCTTCTTTTGATGGCTCTTATTCTGCTTTAGAGACTCTGGATGTTGTTATCAACTTTAGCTTTTTACCTATTTTTCTTTATTGTTAGGTAATGGCAAATACACATTACATTAAAATGTTTATGTTCATTTTCCATCCCATTTAGGTTGTTTTTTAAGAACAGTGTCAGATTCTGAAGGCCTATACAGTGTACACAAGATCTATATGTCTCTGAAATAGCAGGATAATATTGGGAAAAATAAGACTTGAATAACTTTTCATGAATTATTTTACCTGGAGTTGTAACAATTGCTTAATGTCAAGGATTTTCTAGATTGCAATATTTTTTACAAGATCTCTTTTTCAAAAGAAAAAGGGGTGAGTGAATCAAAAATATTACTTTGTAGCTTTCCTTTAATTTTCCATAAATTTTCAGATATGATTCTACATGCACTGCAAACACACTATTACTGTTACACTGGATGAGCCCAAACCTGCTTAGCTCTGGGAGAGGAGAGGTATACCATCGTTATGCTAAACCCATCACCAGGTCATTTCCTGACTGCCATGAGAGCAGCGCTTCACTTCTGCAGCCCATGATTAGAGAATGGAAGACCCAGGAAAGCTCCAAAACACTGTTTGGGATTTTACTGGTCCAGCCATGGTGCCAAGGGTGTAGTGTAATATCATAATCATCTGTTGTTAAAGGCCATTACCCCAGTGGTGCCTGGACACCGGTCACACTCCTTGTCATGGTAGATGAGGTACCTGGATAACCTGGAGGAGATGGAGTACGGGAGCGAGGTGGCAAAAATGCAACTAATGCAAAAAGGCTCTTGATTTGTGGAGACTCTCCACTGCAATGCTGTTTGGTGCTCAGTACAAAAAGGGTTTCTGTTATGGCCTCCATATAATGGAGCCTAGCATAGCTGTTCCAAGGCTGTAAGCTCTCTGGACTGCCTGAGACTGGTAACAGTTGGCCAACTCTCACAGTTTTACTGTGAAATTCACCTTATTTGGTGACTGAAAGTTTGTCATGGTCACCACTATAAATTTTTTTTGTTGGATAGTACTGTGGATAAATGCAAAGTCTTTTTTTCAGTGGAAGTGAACTTGATAGAGCTACAATTCATCTTTAACCCCTCTGTAGAAATATAAGGCTGATCCTTGTGGAGATCTCTTCCATCTGCCCCTTTTCCTTTATTTGCAATGGGATGGAAGTGATAGTAATTTCAGGAAAGAATGCTGTTTCAATTGCTAAAGAAATAGGTCAGAAATCAGGTAAAAGAATGCAGCACGTAAGATTGAAATAGTTTGACAGGGAAGTCTGAAGATAAACGTAGTCAAACCGGGAGCAAATAATATCATGGGGACTATGAGCAGTAGGAGTGGAAAAAGGGATCCAAGACACTAAACAAGAATGGAAGGACAGGAATTGAATGTGAGTTATAGGAAACTGGTGACGTGGTGGACCCGTGGCTATGGGACAGAGAGGGGTCTGCAGCAGAAAGCTGGTAGGAATGAAAGCTCACAGCATCCCACAGGAGAGCCGAAAGTAATTAGAAACTTGCAACACTAGCCAATGAGGATGAATTTTAGGCTTGAGATGAAAATTCCCAGATCAAATTTATTAAAACCCAGTAACTAATGATTTTTTGAGTTATATATAAATTAATTTTTTAGAGGAGGGAAGAGGTTTAAAGGGTAAAATAGTTTCAAACATTGAATAGATCAATAAATATGGATAATTCAAATACCGATAATATCTTAACATCTGAGCATTTCTCCATCTGAAGAGCTTTTGACTTTAGACTGGTAAATAACAGTGATTCCAGCCACTCTGACCACTTCCTCTGGGGATAATCTGCTGGTCAATAAAGATATCAAATTACGGACTACTGGGTTCCTTATTATACAGAATTAAAGGTTAAGCTTGACTTAATATTTTGGTGAGGCCAAGACTAAGCAAGGCTGGAAGAAATACTAACGGAAGATCTAAAATGAGAGAAGTGAACCAGAAATGACAAGTTTTATAATACTACCAGCCCTGCCATGTGACTGGGTTAGACTTTTTTTGTGGCATGTGGGTGTTTTTTTTTTTTTAATATACATGTTATATACATGTATTCTTACTAAAAACCAGACACCCAATTTACCTTGGACTGGCAGCGGACAGGAAGAAGTAGCGTGGTGGCTAATCCTATTTAGGACTGACGTGACCATTGGAGCACTAGGGATACCAATGTTATAACCCAAATTTTTCCAAGTAAATTACTGCTAGGTATGAATTTATGTGGAGCTGAGACACCATTGAGGCCAAAGAACTTGGATACATCAAACCCGTCCAGAAGAAGAGTGTACTTACAAGGTGGGACAAGAAGAGCATTTGGAAAGCGAGATATTGTTGGATGGGCTACCAAAGTTGAAGTAGAGGAGACCATGCAGATAGCACATGTTTTGAGCCAATTGACAATTGTGGACAATTGAGCTGAGAAAATTTAAAGTTCCCAGAACTATCAGAGGGACAAAGCATATAAACTTCAGAGGGGGGGGGGAGGGGGAGAAGTCTGTAGAAAGGATGTGGAAGAGACAGAGGGTAGAAGAAAGGAGGAGAGATGAAAAGCTGGAGAGAAGAAAGAACAAAGGAGAGTCTCAGAAAAGGGTTAGATGTGGGGAAAGATCCAAAAGAGAAGAATCATGAGAACTTCAGTAGACAAAGATGTAGGAACATGGTAATATCTGATGGGAAAAACCCCAAATCTCGTGACTAAAACATTAAGCTTAGATTCATCTAACCCTGTTAAATGAGATATTTAATGGTTGTCATGTAGCATACATTGAAGTGGTTGCGTTTGTCATGTCTGCCCAGAAAATCTTTCTTGCAAAAGCAGATTTCAGCCTTTTTTTCCCCTCTCCTTTTTTCAGCACTACTGAATTCCCTGTATATCTGTGATTAGGGAAGAGTCTACACCTGTAGTCCTTGCAACCCCTATCCACTTTGACATTTCCATGATGAATATGTTGTCCCTTTGACAGTTCTTATCAGCTGGGGCTACTTTTTAAGGCCACTTTGAAACTCCAGCTATGGAGGATCAAGCTGCTGCCCAGGGCAAGGTGCCATGAGTACACAAAATCTGAGATGTTGCATTCAAGTCTTCGCTTTCTTAAAGGTGTCATTTCAAGGTGATGATTATGGTTTTTAAAAGGGGAATATTTCTGAAACCTAGTTATTTTAGAGATATTCTGTCATGTCAGCTAACCTTAGCAAAGAGCAGTCTGCCGTCTCCAGGACAGCTTGAAAGGCTCTCTCATGAGTAGTCAGAATTTGTGTTCCTTGTCAAACACCAGAGCTGACACCTCCAAGGCATGCAGGAGGATATAGTTAATAATCTTCCTTTTCATTTGATCTTTGTTTCTCCTTTGGTATTTATTATCCTGAAACACTCGCTTGAGAAGCTCTGACAGGTCTGGAACAAAATTAAGAATTTCTCTCTCCAATTCTCATTCTAAGAAACACCTGTTAAAGGAAAATAAATCTAGCTATATGCCAGTGTTCAGTTTCTCACGTTCAGTTTCAGGTAATCCAAGTAGATCTTTTCTTCCACCTGCTTCCAGGCTCATCTTTCTGCATTTTTAGCATTTCCCACATTTCCTGTTCTAGAATCATCCTCTCCTTCCTCCCCCAGCCTTCCCCAAAAAGAAAAGGCAAACTGTTGAGTAGAATTAAAATGTGAAGGAAAAAAGAAAAGCTGCTTTCATTCTCGTGTTGAAATACCTTCCGTTTCCTGCAGGCTCTCTCAATTTCCTTTGGCATACTGACTTTCAAGATTTCTTTCCACTGAGTGTATTAGCTTTGTTTTTTTCACATATTATCGTTATTTTTACCAGCATGTATAACACACATTTCCCACGTTATGGCGGCAGTAAATACAAATGCAAAAATTATATGCTCAGACAAATTAAGAGAAATAAACCCTAGCAGGTCCTGAACCAGCCAGTAATCATTCCTACATATCGTCTATTATAGCCCTGTGTACCCACAGTACATTTCCACATCACACAGGTGGAAGTGTGAAGCTGAGGCTCATTTAACAGTATGAATTTTCCCAATGTATCACAATTACAGGAACACCTGTGCTTCATAACTTTCTGCTGATCCACTGTGAAAATTCACAGTGTGTTTAGTAACCGAACCACCAATATGCTTTGTCTCCTACAGCGTGTGGATTGGGATGCCTTTTTAGTTCCTTCTTAAAAAAAAAAAAAAGGGGGGGGGTCGGAAATCAACTGAAAATTTAGCTGATGTTTGTGTTGTGGGCTGTGCTCGCTCTTCCCCACCGTGGCAGATCTTTATCGTGGAAGATCTTCAGGCTGCCCTCACCGAAGCTTGGCAGACTCTAGTCTGGGAAATACAATACCTTTCTTTTTGACTTCCTTTTACTGCCGGAGTAAGGCACCAAGACCGGTTTGCGTTAATGACTCATTGCTTTCTTGAATGCATGTCAAATTCATGTCATGTAAGTTGGGCACCTTTAACAGACACTCCACATGGTTCTGCTAGACTGTCCTGCAGAGCTGCCCCAGCCCTGTGCCAAGGAATCGTCTTGGCCCATTGTTGGCATGGGTTCTGCTTAGCTGGGCTTGGCTAATTTCTACCAGCCTACTTAAATTTCCTCTATTGATGGAGAATATTAACAAACGACAATGTGAGACAAGGCTATCATTTTATCCAATCTACTCTCATGATATGACCATATTTGAGGCATTGCTTGAGTAAAAGGGATTTTGGTGAAAAGTTCTGTATGGGTCTCTACCCAATATAATCCCAGCTATTGTCCCAATGTCTATTTTATTCTGTTCTATAAATATTATAACTAGCTCTTTGTGCTGTTGCCCAGAAGGGAGCCTGAGGCTTGGGAGGTAGGTTTTCACCATGACTTTAACCCAGCACTTTAGGGAAGTATCTTTGATGCGTAGATGCTGCTGAATGGTTGGAACTGTTGTGGTGATACAGGCAAACAGATGATAACACACAGGGGATGGCATGCTCTTCATGAACTGTTACTACTCTTTGTGCTATCTCCACTTTTCTTGCTGTTTCTGACAGATAGGAACCCATTTTTTCTTTCAGCCCACTTGCAAATTCCCATGATATACATGTTCTGATGAGCCAAAGCTCTGCCTTTCCTTCCCTAGTCTCAGTGAGGTTTCTGTCATCACAGACACTGTGGTCACCCGAGTTGTTTTCCTGGATTCTTTCTAGATAGTCCATGTATGGTTCTGTCCCTAAATGAACTTGGGGAGGTAGGTGCCCATATTTTTTCTCCTCTGTGAGGTAGAATAATACATACGCATTGCCACAGGTGTGTAGAGAGGTCTGCAAATTAATGTGCTTTGAGGCCCTTGGATTAAATGCTATATAAGTGAACAATGGTTGAAAGTCGTTTTAGGGTCCCAGTGGGTCTGACATTCTTGTCTGCTCCCAGAAAGAGATTTGCTGTCTGCAAATCTCATGTTTCCAGAATTAGATTAGGAGTGTCAGATGTGCATTCTTGGGGCATTCTGACCCAGATTAACCCTGAAGCACAAAAATTTGATCATGTAGTTGCAGTACCAGAACAAAAAAATACTCACCACGGTCTACCACTGAATATAGAAGACTCTTATATGGCATAGTGAAAGGGATATGTTGAATGTCTCTAAGTTAAATGGAGAGAAACCATGTGCTAGAAAGGTAGACACTGTCGTCAGCGTCAGGAACAAGAACTGGAATTCAGGGTAAATTCACTGATCTGAAGGAAGATTTGTGGGAGTGGGGAAAATGTTTTCTTAGGAAAAAATGACCTTTCTGATTACAGTAGTACAAAAAGATAACTGGAAACTCTAGTAAGAAGGAGGGGTACCAAATGTAAAAAAAGGTATTTTATGACAGGACTGTCCACTTACTAAATTTCTAGCTTAAGAAGATGTGGAATTCTAAAAATGAAGATGAGGAGGTATCCTATGTCTGAGCCAGGGTAAGGTCTGCTGGACTAAAAGCCCTGAAGAAACGTTTGTCCCGCTTCTTGTGCTTCTTGTCTGTGCTTGGAGCAGTGGTTACAGAAAAGCCAAACTGAAGGCAGATTGCAAAACCTGAAAGAAATAATTTCTGGTGCGATATTCAAGAGCAAATATAGTAAAAAAAAAAAAAAAAATGTCTCATAGGTATACTTGCCATGTTGTCACCATCTGGAAATAATAATATGCATCTTCACAAGAGAGATTTGGAGATACAGCTTTTGTTGATTTCTTTCTTAGCAAGGGTGGAGTTGTTTCTGAGATGGGGGACTACTTCACTGCTGTGAAATATCTACTTCTGTAAATATGTTTACAGTGCTAAATAATCAGGACTGGATTTCCAGCAATAAATCACTCTTCTAATTTAACATTTGCATTAAAATCCCATTTATAGTCTTGTAGTTGAGACGGTAGCTTAACAGTCAGGATGGTGAACAGTTGATTTCAGCAGTGACTTAATTCATGTCAAAGGAAGCTGAACCCAAGTGTGATGTGGAGACTGGCTGCTGTTTGGACTGGTTTCATGTTCATGAATGCACTCATGTTACTACATGTACAAAAAAAGAAGTAAAGAAAGCAAAACAGGAGAACACTTAACGTTCCTAAAGTAGTTTCCTCAAATTTCTCTGCAAACAATGTAAAATAACAACCTAATAATTTTGTATCTTAATCATGTTCAGTAAAGAAGTCCTTTAGATAATTGGCACTGCCTCTGTACTAGGCCAAACTTTCTTTTAAGTTACAAATACTCACAAAAGGTTTACATTATAAGGAGCTGCTTTGGAGATGTGCAGATTTAGTTTGTAAGTACAAAGTGAACATGCAAATTGCCTTATCTTGTGGGATTCACAAACAACCATCATTCAGATTGATTTAATACATAGCTTTTTATCTTTAAAAGTGTTAATTAGAAAATAGGGACAGTTCTCTGAACACTTAAGAGTAATAAATAGATCAAAACAGCATCCATGCTTCTGTGATGGAACTTCTGAAGACTTTATAAAGGGATTAATACAATTGTCGAAAAGACCACAGTATACATATTTAATAGTGCTACCAAGCTACAATTACATTTTTAGGACTCTATTTGCTAAGCTTTTAAACACTCATTATACAGGAGGGAAAAAAAAGAGAGGGAGGAAAAAAGGGGATTTTCAGAACTTTACCACATAACTCGGGATTGCTATGCCAACAAGCTCTGGTCCAGGTCTGGAGTGACACAGCTGTGTTTGAGACACCCTCGTTTTCATTTAGCATCAGAAGTTGTTCAGCCGTGTGAGGGGGGAAAAAAAACTTGTGTAGTTTGGTCGGCTGCTTTTCCTCTACTGCAGCAGCGTGTGGGGGGAGATGCCCACTGTTCCTGCCTGGTGCTGTCCAACCCCAGCCTGTGTGTGCCCGCCGTGGGCATCCTACCTGGCTGCTGGGGCTCCTGATGCTATGAATGAATATCCTTGACCTAGTGTATGAGTAAAAGCTCACTGTAAGACTTAGAGATCCGTGTAGTCACATCAACAGTGTTCATGTATCCTTTATTTTCCATTAATTCCAGTAATACGTTTGTTTTGTGTATTTAATTCTATGTTACTATCATTGCTCAACAAGCTCACACCAAATGAAACCAAAACAATCACCTATAATGAGTTGCAGGATGGTTGTTTATCAACAAATAAAATGAGGGGAAAAGCATCTTGTCAAGAATATGATAAATACACCAGATGTTGTAAAAAGCAAGAGAAACAAGTAAGGTCTTGAAACGTGCTCTGGAGGTGAGTAGTGTGTGTGACTAGAGGAAGAATTAATTTCAGCACCCAAGGTCATCTACTTCTGAGGATGTCACCTAAAATATGGGCCTGGAGGGGCTTTCTATGGATTCAGTGCGGGCAGAATTTCACCCCATGAGAGAACATCTGTAATACTCCTTTTTGTACTGCAATTTTCAAGTCATACCTATCTACAGCATAATAAGTGCATTACAGTAATGAGACACAAAACCTCTGTCTCTCCAGCCTAAGTAATGTTTTTGAATGTCCAGGATTTCTTTTTGTTGATTAGTTCAATATACGTGCATGCAAGTACCCACAAGTAGTGGTTTCCCCAAGTTGCTGCTATTTGCATAAGCCACATAATAATATGCTTGTAAGAGCTATATATTTATGGCGACAACTTCAGAGCAGGGAAAGTCTTGTGAATAACTGGTTCTGCGATACAGATGGAAGGGAGAGTTTCTCCATCTCCTGTTTGTCATTTCGCTCTTGGCGCATGGGGAGGCACCAGGAGTTGAGTCTGGCTGGGTTGATGAACCCAGCACTAGGGATTGCAAGGACAAGGGATGAGATTTGCCCACGGTGATGATGAGGTGTGTGGAGCAAGTGGAGAAAAGACAAGTCTACAGATTTCACCTACACTTACTCAACCTGCTTCACATCAGATGTGCATCCTTCTCTGCAGCCTATTGGGTAAAGCCTGGGTTGGTTCAAATTAGAACTAATACATTGCGTCTTATGTGCTTATGTTACTACTTTGCTTTAAAACTTATCTGTTTTCTTGAGGTAGTATTAGTATATTATATGACCCTTTCATATTTAAATGTAAACATCTAGATATCTACAATTTGGTGAGAAGCTGCAAATACATGCTGAAAGCAACTAGGAGAACAGTTTATTTCCCAGATTTTAAAGGGTATCTGGTATTTTTCACAGAAAGCTGCACGTGTTTGAAGACTGTTGTTGCATTTAATATTTTATCAGGGCTAAATAGGCATTTAACTTCTATTGCTTGGGAAGTGGTAGAAGCAGAAATGTGGGTTGGCAGTGCTTAGCTGAGCTTTGGAAATGCTCTGAGAAGGTGATGTCACAGCCTCTCTGGGCTGCTGTTCTAGCACTGCATCAACCTTCTAATGACAAAATTTTTCCCAATGTCCAATCTGAATGTCTCATGTTGCAATTTGTGGCCAGGGTCCTTTGTTCTATTTACTGCCTCTACAGAGAGGGTTTTGCTCTGTCATCTTTGGAAACAGCAGTTTGAGCTGCTATAGCATACTCCCTTAGTGTCCTCTTCAATATATGAAACAGGCCCAGCTTCCTTAAGATCTCCTTGTTACTCATGTTCTCCAGGCATCTGATGACCTTAGTCAACTCTTCTGGACTTTCTCTTATTTCTCTGTGTTCCTTTTTCTCTGGGGACCCAACCTGGGTGGCACATACCAGGGTGGCCTCACCATCCTGAGCAGAGAGGGATGATACACTCCCTCTATGTGCTGCTGGGCTCCTACCCATGTAGATCACTCTGTGGTTTGCCCATGGGCTCCTTCTACGAAGTGAGGAGGAAGGTGATCAGGTAGAGCATGATTTCTTCATTAATTTTGTTAATTTTTTGTGTCATTATGGCGCTGGGGGACCCTGCAGTGGGAAGCACTGGTTGTGCTAGGTGCTGTACAAGCACAGAAGGAAAAGTCAGTTGCTGCTGTGAAGAGCTCAGTCTGCACATGTCACAGGAGGCAGCAGATGGTACAGGCTGACAAGATAGTACGAGAAGAAATGAGACAATATTTATAAACATGATAGACAGCAGTCTCAGTACGCGAGTAGCCAAGACATTGTCAAGGTTTTTTGCAGGCATCACAGGAAGGGTTTTGGAGCTGAGCAGAGAAATAGTTTTGCAGCTGCTTGCAGGAAGATGCTCCCAGGTATAAGAGAGATCATGGAAGTGTTCAAGGTAAAGAGCAGCATTTTCATTCAAATTTGAATAGTAAAGGATAGTCATCAAGGTGGAGCTTGATAAAGTTCTAACTGGGATTAGAGGAATGCTGGGTATGGTGGGGGGTTGGATTCAGTGACCAAACAGGTCTATCCTGGTCCCATTTCAGAGGTTTTCAAGGGGCTTTTGGTGCATGTTTTTCAAAGAATCACAGAATGCCAAGGGTTGGAAAGGAGCTTTGGACATCTAGTCTAACCTCCCACCAAAGGAGGCTCAACTACAGCGAATGTCTCCAGAGAAGGAGACTCCACAACCTCTCTGGGCAGCCTCTTCTAGTGCTCTGACACCCTCAGTGAAGAAGCTTTTCCTCATGTTGAGATGGAATTGCCTGCATTCCAGTTTGTGCCTGTTGCCCCTTGTCTTATTGCTGTGCCCCACTGAAAAGAGTCTGGCCCCATCCTCTTGACACCTGCCCTTTAGATATTTATAAGCCTTGATAAGATCCCCTCTCATTCTTCTCCAGGCTAAACAGACGTAGCCTTTCCTCATAAGAGAGGTGCTCCATTCCTTTGACCATCTTTGTAGCTCTCTGCTGGACTCTCTCCAGTAGTTCCCTATCTTTCTTGAAGTGGGAAGCCCAGAATCAGACACAGCACTTCAGATGTGGCCTCACTAGGGCAGAATAGAGGTAGAGCTTAATCTCCCTTGACCTGCTGTCCATGCTCTTTTTGATGCACCCCAGGGATACCATTGTCCTTTTTAGCCACAGGGGGCATTGCTGGCTTATGGGCAGTTTATTGTCCCCCAGAACTCCCAGGTCTCTCTGGAAAAGGATGAGCTGCTCTCCAACCCTCACCGGTGCCTGGGGTTATTCCTTCCCAGGTGCAGGACCCTACACTTGCCCGTGTTGAACTTCATTAGGTTCCTCTCTGCCCAACTCTCCAGCTTGTCCAGGACCTACTGTATGGCAGCACACCCTTCTGGTGTATCAGCCACCCCTTCTGGATTGGGGTCATCAGCAAACAGCAAACTTGCTGATGTTGAACAAGACGGGCCCAGTACCAACCCCTGGGGAACACTGCTAGTCACAGGCCTCCAACTAGACTCTGCATCCCTGATCCCAACCTTCTGATCTCTGCCATTTTGCCAGTTCTCAGTCTGCCTCACTGCCCACTCGTCTGACCTGTGCTTCCTAAGCATACCTATAAGGGTGTTATGGAGACAGTGTCAAAAGCCTTGCTGAAGTTGAGGTAGACACCATCCACTGCTCTCCCCTCATCCACCAAGCAAGTCATGCCATCATGGAAAGCTATCAGATTGGTCAAGCATGATTTCCCCTTCGTGAATCCATATTGACTATCCCAAATAACCTTCTCTTCTTTTACATCCAGGATGAGCGGTTCCATCACTTTCCCAGCAACAGAGGTTCGCCTGACTGGCCTGCAGTTTCCTGTGTCTTCCTTATTGCCCTTTTTGAAGACTGGCCTGACATTAGCTTTCCTCCAGTCCTCAGGCATCTCTCCTGTTCTCCATGTCATTTCAAAGGTGATTGAGGGTGACTTTGCAATAACATCTGCCATCTCCCTCAGCACTCGTGCATGCATCCCATCAGGGCCCATGGATATGTGGGTATCACGTTTGCCTTGATGATTTCTAACCCTAAATTTCTTGACCAAGGGATGGTCTTCCTTTTTGCAGGCTTTCTCCACGTTTTGCAAATGTGGAGAAAAGGGAGCAGGAGAAAGTATCATGGAGCAGTAGGTCCTTATTCAGCATCAGCTGTAGACCCTGGTCGTGTGGTGTGGTAGCATGTAGCCATACTGCAGTGGGGTCCAGCCCATCTGGGCAGAGTTGTCATCACATTCTCTGTCTTGTCAGCTGAATAGTGTGATAGTGCTTTCAGCCGTGTAAGCATGCAATGTCTGTTGCACAGTGTTGTATGTGGTTGTGTTAAATGGGGTGGATTAGCTTGTGAAAACCTGCATCCTAATGCTGATGTAAATGTGAATTGGGTACTACGTAGGTCTGGCTTTGGAGCTCTCTAACGTTTATTTCAAAGTAATAATAGCCTCAATAATGTTCAAAGAGCTGTTTGGTTTGGATGTAAAATATATATTACATAAACTAGTTTTGTAATCATCAGTATACCTAACTTTTTTCAACCGTTATGTCTGGAGTTCATTTTCTTGAGTTTTCTTTATCTCTGCTCCTGATCATTACTTTCTTTGCCAACCTGGAACTTTGTTTTCTTTCAGATTTGTTCCTTCCATTCATTCTACTGAAACCGGAATCAGGTTTCCATGTTTAAGCATTCTTTTCTTTTCCTTTCTTGGAGAAAGAAAGAAAACTGGGAGTGTGCAGATGATGGTGTGGGGGAAGGGGTCTTTTTCAGGTCTGAGTTAGTCTTCCTGTCTTAGCATGTGAAGTTTCTGTCACATCAGTATGAAATAACATGACCTGAGATGATGTATCAGAAGCTGAAAGTGACTCATGAAAACAGAAATGTTAGCATACAGTGGAGTACTTGCTATCTGCACATTCATAACATTAACCTTTGCAGCACAAATTCCATCTTACATGAGGTCTGGTTTTAATAAGATGAATCAATTCCATCCCACTTCTAAGGGCAGAAGTTGCTTGTTCATGTTACTAGTCAACAACTCAACACCATTTTTACTGACACTGCAGAAAGAGAGAAACCTAGCACATTCTAATGAAAAGTGAACAATTGTTTGGAAACTTGATAATGTGCTATAATACATTAGCTGAAGAGTGGGCAGAAGCTGTGTTAAGAGAATTGACCTTTACCTGCAATACCTTTTGAGAGACAGGGAGGAAGAAATACATCACTATGTAGAACAAGAAACAGAACAGAAAAAGGTGGGATAGGAATTTTGACAAAGAAGAAAAGATTAAATTATTTTTGGTAAGTTTTCAGATGAGAAACACCTACTTCTGGAAGCATTTTACAAGCAGAACATTAAGCAATTCTTCCATGATAGCTAGTTCATATAGTCATGTTTTATTGCTTTGCATTTGTCTGAGTATCAGAATAACAGTAACATTTCACAATTACATAATGCTTTTTCGCTTTTAATCTCACAATAAATAAAAGGTAGGTGAATATTATGGGACTTTCTGCTGACTTCAGAGGGCTTTGAGTTTCCTATCAGTCCTTTTCACAAATCTCCTTTATTCCTCTGCCCTTTTCTTCAGATGCTTTGTCCGACCTTACAACAGTCAGAACAAATGACATCATAGTTAGCAGAGACCAGTGAATAAAACTAAGTGATGGCTGAATTCGTCAATAAACCTTTTTAAGCTCCTTTGTCACCCAGGAAGTCAAATTCAAAACTGGGCAGTAGGTGACTCAGGTGATTTCAGAACTGGAGGGTTTTTTAATTGATGTAAGTGTGGAAATGAGTAATACAATCATTACCCATGCCTTGTTAACTTTTGTATTTAATGCAGTTTATTTTATAGTTTTTACATTTTCATTATTTATATTATACTTTAGTCAACTTATTACACATTCTTGCATTAGAAATTAATTTTCTGCCTTGTTTCCATCACTGGGGGCTGCTGCTGATGCGGACAGTCGGGTGGTTTGCCCTGGGAATGGAGTGGTATGTTTGACCTTGGCTTGAACTTCTTTCCCTAACATCGTGCTTGCTGTCTTGCACTGCATTGTTGTACCCAGAAGTGGAGCAGAGGGAGAGGGCTCTTGACGACCAGTCAAGTCACAACTGAAGAGCTGATAGCTGAGATGTGATCAGAAGTAGCTCCACAAACATGCTGAAGTAGCAGGATAGCTCTCTGCTCATTCTTAAATCCAGTGGGCGTTTGAAGATGCAACTGGGATGTATCGTTGCTTTGGTTGGTTAAGAGTTTAGCAATGTGTGGTTGGAAAAGTCAACATTCAGCCAAGCATTTCAATCATACAGTCAATAAACAAGTAGTTAGGAATGTTGAGACCCACTTTATTGTTACTGGGTTTCAGAGTTGGTATCAAGAAAGAGAAATAAGCCATTTAACTCTACAATCTGTCAGACCACCCTTCCTTCCTAGACAGTGAAGACAGTCCTTTTTTCATATCTAGATATCCCAGTAGCAGGCTCTGCAGTTAATGCTTTTAAGAGAAGTGAAGTTTTTAGCATATAATCCTCCTGCAAAATTCTGCAGCAAATTCCAGTGTTAGAACTGCAGAATTCACAGGGGCACACACAGATTTAGGTCAGTTCAGGATGCGTTTACATCTCGACTGAGTGTGGATAGCCATATCTACTTGCATTTTATAAGGCCTCTGTGTCTGACACTTTTTGATCCATGAGTTCTTCCTGCACTGGTGAATATGACATTTTTTTGGGTCCATTCAATCCTGAAACTCGGGGAATGTGAACTCAAAAGCTAAAGAAATTGTTTGTGCAATCCTCCCTAAAGTGGAACTGCTGTTGAGTGCCTGTGGCCAAAACAGCCTTCTCCTTCCAGTTCATCAAGGACAACCTGTCCTAGTGTCATGCCAACATTTCTTGCTTTCCATCGCATCTCTTGGGTAAGCCCCATAAGCAGTGACCTTGTGACTAAATGTCTGCCAGATCTTCTTTCTGGCAAAAACAGCTGCTACTCCTGGCACATTCAAATGCCTGTTCAAATTTTAGGAACTCTGCTATGAGGTGTTCATTTTTTTTTCCTTTAACAGTGGAGAATCATTTCTCTAATAAGGAGAAAGATTATGGAATTACAAAATATAGCTGGAGACGCTGTTGAGAATTAGCTGCTTTTGCATCGTGGGCTGCCATTCTGCATGCCTTCCTGATCAGTGATATTTTCTTTTAAAATATAAATGTCATCATTCCTGTCACCAGGAATTAATTCATTCCACTTAAAAATGCAATTGGAAATTAAAGTCAGTATATCTATAAAGCTCTGTATTTACACTAGCCTTTTGAATACCAGCTTCTGTCTTCAAGGTCTGGAAGTATTAAGGGCCAAAACTTAAACTATATATTTAGACCACTTAATAGGCAATTACTGGGATTTTCAAAAGGGTAAATGAATGTGTAATATTTTGGACTGATGTAAGTATGCTTCTCACCTTAGAGGTGTTTTAAAGTAGTTTATGGGCGTTTTGGATAGTTCACAAACCAGGCAAAGCTTGTTAGCCTCTGCCCAGAACAGACTGTTTGGATCTATCTTATTTGTTTCCTGGCAATGAGAGATTTGAAAATCACACTTGGTGCCTTTCTGGCACCTAAATGTACTCTAAAATACGGTCCCAGTTTCTTAAGACTTTATTTGGGAATTGGCATCAAGTCACTTTTATAATAGATACTTCTGAGTTTATGTAAACATACCTCTAACCCCTGCCTCAACCCATTTCTGTGAAGGAGGACCAGTGGTCAGCCAACACCAGGATATTTAGAGCATGAATTATGATAAAGAATCCCTGGATGGACAGGTTGGGTTTTAAAGAGGGGGGAATCTCCCATGTCCAGATACAGGTACTTTCATTTGACAGGGTTTTATCCATGTATCACCATAGAGATTCTCTGTACAGAGTCTTTAATATGATGCATGGTCAAGTTTTTTTGTATCTGCAGATGTAAAAGTTGGGTTTGTCTTGCTGGAACACCATCTATAAAATGCATAACTGATTTAAAATTAACTCTGTGGCAAACCAGCAATCTCACGGACCATGCATTTTTTTGGTATTGTTTCTAGGTGGGTGTTTAAAGAGTAGAGACAGTTGTTGAGGAATGTTATGACTTTGGTGCAGGCCAGCCATGGACATGCCTTTGGTATTAATATTATTTAACATAATGTAATTGCGTTAATGCTGGCTAAGTGTATTCCTGTTGAAAACTTGTATTGATTGTTAATACTAAAGCTGCAGCCTTTTAACACCAACTGTTGATTCATTGTCTGCTGGAAGCTACGAGTCTTAAGGGCAAGGATAAATTATAATTGCTAAATCACTTAGAGAAAATTCCAAGTACATTGAAATTTGTGTATTCAGAAATATAGAGGGTAATTAGGGATAGGCTAAATATTTGCCCATTTCTCTGTTTTAAATCACAAACTGGGAATGAATAGGCTGGCTCAAGATTTTTCTGATTGGAAGCAAATTATAAAAAGAAACTCAGTCCCCTCAAGTCATGATAAAATATTTTATGGTCTTATAACATCTCAAGTTTGAGAAAGAGAAAAAAATATCCCAAAGACAAAAAAACCCCCTAATCTTCAGCGTCATACTGGTTCACAACCTCGCAAAAGATTCCCTAGCTGTGTTTCTAAGTCAATAAAGCGCAGGTTGCTTATGAAGAATTCCTGTTGAATTTAGTAGAATGGAACCTCTATGATCCTGTTGATATTAATGAGATTCTGTTACCCTAAAATTACACAGGGATCTCACAGTATAAAATTTAACTGAGTGGTCTCTCTGCAGTTTTGCCCCAGCCTACAGAGCTCTGAAATGAAGATACGGTTCTCTGGTTAAAGCCCATGGGATAAGGTGAAAGCATAGAGAAAGCCTGTATTTGTTAAGTGTTTTTTTTTTTTTTTTTTAAATAAGAGCTTAGAAAAAATAAAAAAAATATGCATATCATGTTAGTGAATAAAAACAAAGACAAAGTTTAAGAACAAATATTAAACCTCTAAAATATTTTTACATGCTTGAATGTTTGAATGGTTTGTAAAACGAAAACCTGAATGTTCACCCAGATACTCCAGCACCTGAGTATCTCAATGTGCGTTGCCTCGGTGAAATAATTTGACAGTGCAGTTTATCAATGCCCTCACTTGGATCCTGTAGTCTGTAAGATTTTTTCCAGTGAAACCAGAGTGGCTGCAAAAAATAAAATTGTTGTAATGTTATTGTGTGGTATGCTGTGGTGGTGGTGTTTCTCTCACCCTTATCTGGCTTTATTCTGGATGACCAGTGTAAGATTCACCTTTGAATGTGTAGTGTAATGGTTTATTTTTTTGTTTGTTTTGGTTTCGTTAATTTGTGGATTAGCCCAGGAGAAGAAGCAATTGCACTCGTAGCCTCGTCAAGTGACATTTGGGTTCTTCTATTTTTCTTCATTTCCCTAATATTTGCTGTTCTTTATACCTTCCTACTTTTGCCTTTTCTTTTCTCATTTCTCAGCCTCCTCTTCTCTCCCAGGACTGCATTTTGACACTTTTAAGCAGTGAATTGGTCTTTGCTTACTGTAGTACTCACATCAATCTTGTGGTTGTGGCTCTGGCCCTCATTCTTCATTCCATAATAGTTTCTCTTCCTCCCCCACCTATTCTCTTTTATCCCACTTTAGTGAGTGGGAATAGCAGTGTCTGTGAATATTAATTTGCTGTATAAATACTCCAAAGATTTTTCTTCATAGTGGCCACCCACGTTGCTGTGTGTTCTCGGAACATCTTATGTTATTTTTCTGTGTAATGAAACCTCGCGTGTTTTGCTAATTTTGTTGAGTAAACATGTGCTCATGTTGCTGACGCTTTCTGCCTTTGGTAAAAATGAAAAAAGAAAAATCAAGTGGTCTCCTGTGTCACTTTAAGTAGGAAGAGAGAGCTTCATTTCTTGAATGTTGCACTTCAATTTCTTTTGCCCAAAATGTACAAAACCTGTGCAACCTCTCTTGGCCGTGGAGATGCTCCGAGGGCTGGAGCCCCTCTGCTATGGGGACAGGCTTGGAGAGTTGGGGATGTTCAGCCTGGAGAAGAGAAGGCTCTGGGGAGACCTTAGTGCAGCCTTCCAGTACCTGAAGGGGGCTACAAGGAAGCTGAAGGGGACTTCTTACAAGGGCCTGTAGTGACAGGACAAGGGGTAATGGGTTTAAACTGAAAGCAGGGAGATTTAGATTGGATATTAGGAAGAAATTCTTCACAGAGAGGGTGGTGAGACACTGGGACAGGTTGCCCAGAGAAGCTGTGGATGCCCCATCCCTGGCAGTGTCCAAGGCCAGGCTGGATGAGGCTCGGAGCCACCTCGTCTAGTGGAGGGTGTCCCTGTCCGTGGCAGGGGAGTGGGAACTAGATGATCTTTAAGGTCCCTTCCAACCCTAACTATCTGTGATTCTGTAAAAGGATTTCCAGGAGGAAACCTTGGTGATGGATGGCACTTCTCACTTAGGAACGCTTTGTTTTTGTTTTTGGGTTTTTTTTTTGACTTTCCACTGTGTAATCTTTACATATAGAGTAAACGGTTTGGGGTGAGACTCAGAAATCTGTCAGTAATTTTATCTTCCTTGGCCTTACTCTGCAGAGCACACAGGCACAAACTCCTCTTTAAGCATGTGAGAATTGGTAAATTCAGTGGGACTATTCATATGCTTAAAATTAAGCTCTTTATACTTAAGGGCTACAACGATGCCTTACGTCAGGCTTTTAGCCAGCATCCTGAATATTGTTCATTGATCCTATTGCTGGAACCTAGCCACAAAAATAGTTCCAGTTTTTTTAATGGATTTCCTACCAAGACATTGAGAAACACCTTCAAAGTAACATTCAGTCATTTGACAATTTGGTGTCTGCTTCGCACTAATGAAGTCCTACGTTTAATTCAGTTTTTTAGGACACAGTGCCTCCTGAAACCTGAAGTTTAATAGAAATGAAGCAATTTTGGTGGTGTAACCATGAGCAGGAAGTTATCATCAATCTCATCTTCTTCAAGCATAACTTACAAGGTCTTTCTAATCTGATCGGTTTTCTTGAACACAGTATGTTGATGACTTGCTTCAAGTCATTCATGTGGAGATATTATAGCTACAACACATGATAAAACAATATAAGGCAGATCAACTGCTTATAATCTAATTAGTTTGGTCTTTTCATTTACAGTTATGCCCTGAGTACAGCTGTGCAAAATTCACATAATTTGTTTCACAGAATTTTACACAATTTTCTTTTGGTTTTGTTTAGCTTTATAACTCTAAGATTCCAGCTTTATTTGCAGCTTCAGTGAAATTGCTAGTCCCACCTCCTAAGCATATGAAATCAGATATATTTTTTTCTAAGTCTAAACTATTTTCAGGGTGTAAATGAATCCATTTAAAGTGAAAACTTAAAGTGAATTATTTGCTACAAGTTTTCATGAGAAAATGCCAAGTGGTTCCAGTTTCACTCCAGATGTTACAGGTACTTTCAGTTGTGAATGGATCTGATTTAATATGTGGGATCTGCTTTTTACATGAACTATCATGAGTTTAGTAATACTGGCACATTACAGATTAAGAGACCTTTCTTGAGGCAAGTATTCCAGCCTGTGATCAGTTCATCTATGGCACATCAAAGTAGGTTGTGTACTTTTTTTCTTTTTCTTTGGATTTAGGTATTTGAGAACATTTAAAAATTTTTGTATATAATTTGTAAATATTTTTACTTGCAGAAATCTTAATACAAAATGATATCAATGCAAGACCATGTCTTCAGGTTAAAATATCCAGAATACCCGTGGTGGACTCTAAGTAAGACACTCAGCTTTCTGCTGTGGATGTCCCTGGGAAAACACTTTGGATAAATTTAAAAAAAAATACCTATTACAAAGATATTCTTTCTTGAGGACTCCAAATGCACAAACCCTTCTCAGCTGTCTTTGGGTTTTCACAAGCAAGTGGGTCCAGAAGAGAGAAGTACCAAATTCTATCTGTTTACGCATAGGACAGTGTTGAAGTGCCCTTTTGCACCATTTTGATCGTGAACTAGGTCTAATTCACTTCAGTTGATTTGTTTAGTTTTTATGTTGATAAAATTAATTATTATTAATTTTTAGCAAATCTCTTCATATGTAAATGAATGACTGGAAGATAGGACCAGAATTTTTTCTAGGGTACATGAAAGATGGATTTGTTCATCGTGTTTCTATATATCTTTGACATGGCCTACTTTGGCTAAGTTTAAATTGTAATAAGAGGGTTCTAGCAGAAAAAATTGTTTTGCTTAGATTTCAAATCTAAAAGTGGATATTTTACAATCCAAGTATTTATATCTGATGTTTGAATAACATAGCTTGTATTCCTCTTACACTTCCTTGAAGCGAGTACTTTGAAAATAATATGTTGGCAAATAGTTTCTTTTTTCCCTTCCTTTTTACCTTGTACTCTCTGTACTTTGTAGCTGCTTAGAACGTAACAAGCAGAACTAAAGTATTGCGAAGACTTCCATAAACAATTTGTATTGTTTTTGCCTTAATTTCTTAGGAAAGCGAGAACTGATTTTTAAAATAGATGTAATATTTACGGTTGTATTTTATTGGATGACACCAATATTGAGAGAGATTTGAGACCTCTGAATTGCAATGCATTTGCTAATTTTTAATGTATTGTACTGGTGGTAGATTGCATTAAGATTATCTATGTAATTTATTCAGGATTGGTCCAATGTTTTGCTTTAACTGCTAAAATCAGATTAGGAATGTGTAAATTCTATTTACGTGAACAATACATTCAACCTAGTTGTTATTGCAATGCTTTGGTTTCTAGAGCTTACCTGGATTGCTGAAAGGACTCTTATTTTCTTTTCTGTGGTCTTAGCTATGTTCATGGTTTTATGGTGACTCCTTATCCAAAAGTGGGCTGAATGAGTACCCGCTTGTTAATTTACTGAAGTTTTATATCCTACTTGTTGTTTTCTCTTGCCGTAATTTGTAGAAAACTTGCAGTTAGGTTGTATGTAATCTTTAATTCAGCTATTGTTAGCACTTTTGTTTGCCAGTAAAGGGTTCTGAAATTTTCAGTACGATGTGTTTCCCTAATAGGGAAACTTAATTATTCCCCCAGTGCTTCAGAGCTCTCACTGACGTAGGAGTTATACACACTTTGTATGTACTGGGTAACCCTAAACTCACAGTCAACAGGTTATGGTGTACTTCACAGGCTAGAAAGAGTAGGGTTTTTTGATATTATTAGCGTTATTATGGCTACAAGGACATATTTATGAGAACCTTTATATGATAAACTTCCTTTTCTCCCTCTCTTTTCCTTTTTGCTTCTTCTGTGTTTCAACTGCCTGTTTTATTTATGCCATTGAATCACATGAGGGTAAATTAATCATGTTGCTTTTAGTTTAAATAATAAAGGCATTCACTTATCCTCTCAGTACATTTGGTAGTAGACTAAATTTAATGCTGTGGTTGAATTCAGTAAGCAATTTTGTTTTCCAGATTGAGGTGGGGTGTGTCTGAGAATATAATTCCAGAAGGTTTGGGGTTCCTGGGTCAGGACACAGCTGACTAATGGAAAGGTATCTGCTGTACAACACGCTCCCGTATATCAGCCTATAATGCTGTGAGGTTTGCTCTGCCTACTCAGTGTTGCCAAACATTTTTACAGTGATGTGGAAGACTTCCCAGCATGCATGGGTCCCTGTTTGAAATGGGTAGGCTCAGGCTGCAGGTTTGTGTTGTCTGACCCTTTGTCAGACTGTAGATGCTTTGTGTTTCACTCTATGACTGACTGCGAATGAACTTTAGTACTGCCACACACTGGGATGGGCCAAGGCTGGAACAACATTTAGCATCTGAAAAATTGTAAACTAATGCAAAGTGGGTTTTTTGGGTGGGGAGGGGGGAAAAATGCAGGCAGCCAGTGGGATTTTGCTGCACACATTGGGACCACTTTATCTGAACTGCAGTACAGTATGAATTGGAAGAGGACCTACTGTCCTTTTGATTAACTCCCATATAGTCTCTTTTATTTTGGAATGAAACTACTGCAGAGATGAGCCTTTAGACAAATGTTGACCCATTGTGTGGTAGTTTAACCCCCTCCCCCAAATTCACTGTAGCTCCATAGCTTCAATTCAGCAAATGGCTAATGAGATTGATAAAATGTTGAAGCAAAGCTGTGGTATTTTAATCAGTCTCCAAAGCTGTTTACTGGGAGTACGCACTAGAACTGGAGAGACTGTTGATATTTTTAGAGCCAGTCAAAAACTGCAAGAAAAATGTCATGTCTGTTTGCTCAGGTTTTTAAATGAATTTATTTTGGCTGTACTTTCACTTCTTTTATATGCCATGGAGAGTCACAGATTCTGGCTGGCTCTGCTGCAGGTTAACCTATTTGGTAATTGTCATCTTGCCATAGGAACTCATAAAGCCAAGCAACAAGCCTTCATGTCTGCAATTCATAAAGCTGCCTAGAAAGTGTGGAGAGTTAAAACAAACTCCTTTGCTGAAGTTCACAGTCTGTACCACTCACTATGCACTGGCCACATACCTGTGTACCTGTTGTGTGAATGGGATCTCTTTGCTTTTCCCACTGGAAATCCAGTGATGTGCATCCTAAAATCTAATTGGGTGGAGGATTACAACCAGAGTGACATAGGATAGGTTGGTTTCTGGTTTGTGCTTTTACTGGCTTGAATAAATATACAATTGAAGATGCTGAACCTCATCCATGACCGTGGTTTGTAAACCTGAAGTCAGTATTTGTTCTCTTTCCTTCTTTATGATACGTATCCATTGCAAAGATGAGCGAAGGGAAAACATTTTAATCCTGTTCTTCTTGTCACAAGGTATCTATAAATTTGTATTTCACCTCACTTCAGAATTTGGCCAATCGCAAAGAAACTGAATATACTTCAGAAACCTATTGTTTAATGCTGTTTTGTCTGATTATCTTTGGAACCACTAAATGAGTTTCCTTTTGCAAGATTTGCCTTCAGATTCCGGACACTGGTTTGTTTCTGATCCTAGACACCCTTTTTATTGCGATCCATCAAAGGTTATCCCCAGTAATGTGCAAGATTTTACTCAAGACAAAGGGTCAGCATGGTAACATACCTAACCATGCACTCTCTGGCTCCTGAGAAAGGAAGGTTTTGGCTGAATAACTGCAATGGCCCTGCAGCTGTGGACCCTGGAGAGCCAACAGCTGTGGAGGCTTGTGTCCCTCGGATCATGCCCTTAGCCTGTGTTAGTGATGTGAAAATGGTTATGTGGTCAATAATATCTTACACTGACATGTGTTGCTTCAGTTCTCAATTCATACTCTATGTATCCTTCACCTTCAGTAGTGTAAAACAGCAGTTTCTGTAAAGTGCTAGTGACTCCTATTGAGGATAAAAAGTATGCTAAAATTTGTTATTCCCTCCTTTGAGCTTTAAAGAGTTTCCTGGTCTTGATTAGACTTTTTAGTGAATGTTGGTTTATAAAATTTCATCTGTAGGATTACAGACGGCATCGCTTTTGCTGTTATGATACAAGCTCATCTTTAACTAATTAACAGAAGTTAATTTTGAGTTCAGTGATTATATTTAGATGTGCGACCCAGGAAATAGTTTTGGTTATTTCTTTAAAAAATTCTTGAAAGTCTTTCAATTTTAGATCTCAAAAAATGATGTGGCAGGGTTGTTTTGTTTTTGTTTTTCGTTAAGGTAGGTTAAGA
>CM050654.1:38845721-38890721 GCA_027574665.1 Rhynochetos jubatus | reverse complement strand
AGCTGTGTTTTGTCATGTGAGGGGGCTCAGTGTAAGGATGCAGATGTCTAGTCATGATACAAACCTTTTATGTCCTCCAGGACCTAATAAGAAACCAGGATTAAATATTGGTGAATGCAGGTAGTGTGGATCTCTGTGCACTGAGTTACTAAAGGTCTGTGTGCACGTGCATTAGCAAGTCTGATTAGGTCACAGTTGTAGTGCTCACAGTGCAACTCAGTGCATAGCAATACAGCAAGACCAAGGAAAGCTTTGTGGGGACCTTAGTGCTGAATTTCCTTCATAGGGATCCCAAAAGAAATGCATCGCTCTGCTCAAAGCTGCAAGCATGTACATGTGCAGTTCTCCTGTACTTGGAGTACATAAAAAAGCCAGAGAGGTATCCTTGATTTTTCTAGACTGTAGAAGTCAGCTATGGCTGGTATATTCACCAGACTCCGTGAAAGAGCAGTGTCTCAGAGGAAGATGTTTGGGTCTCAGACAGTTGTGTAAGTCTGTGCCTCTTTGCCTTTGGAGGCCCTTTGGAGGAATTACTGTGGTGTGCCTGAACAATAGCAGTTTAGAGAAATGAGGATTGGGAATTCTCCACTGTGCCATGGGGGTTTTGACCTTCCTCTGCCTGGGAAGCTTCATTTAGGGCAAGAAATCATTACTTTGTCCTCAACCCCTTTTTTCCTGAATGTATTGCCAGACATAAGCTGGGCATGGGGCTAAGGGTTTGCCTGTATATCTTATTTCCCTTAAATATGTGAATGGTAGAAGAAAATATATGGTCTATCAGAACAAAAGGGAAAATGCTGAGAATCTGCAAACAGACATGGTGTGACCTAGCATGTCTACAGTACTATTTTCTATGGTACCAAGTGCTGTAGTTCTGGTTCCTAGCTGAACATTGTTTAGTCAGGTGGGACATTCTTCTGAAGTCTGGGAGGTTATTCCTGGGTTTAAAATCAGACACATAACTGAAAACTTTGTTGAATTGGGACCTCAGTCCTGAATAACATGTAAATTTTGGTAAATAAGGTTTGTTTTCTGTTCCTATGAAAGGAGCAAGGCCCAACAACCCTGTCAGGATAGTGATAATGACAGCAGTAGTAGGGTACTAATGGTTTGCACTGTGGAAACATTGATCCACTAAATCTCTTGCTTAATAAATAGTATGTGGATTCTTTGAACTGCAGATTGGTGCAGAAGGCCAAGAATTGCTCATAGCTTGGTCTGGAAAATAAGGAGCATTGATGTGTTGCATGTGTATTAGTTATAATTTAGTTCTAATTTTAAAGAAGTGCATCTAGTCCTGCAGGTTCTTTAGTCATGAAGTCTAAATAACAGAGCAAATTTGGAAATACATAATTTAAGTAGGCTTACAGATCTGGAAGTCTGCACATATCCAGTTGCAGTCGGTTATTAAGATTAAATTTCTGAAAATTAGCAAGAATTTTTTTGGAAGTAGAGGTGGGAGGATGGGGGTTTTTTTCCCCTCCAATTTTTTTTTCCTCTCCTTTTTATATTTTCCCACATTTTTTTCTGGTCTGTATAAATTTAACTTGGTAATAATTATCAGATAATACTGTCAGAACAATCAATTTGGTTCTTGCACAAAAAAAAAACCCTTGCACTTTTCCAAATAGGTACTGTACACTGCAGTCATGCTTGGTACCTCACTCTACAGATGCCCATGATGTTTAAAAGCAGCATTTAAGTCTGAGGTTATTTAAAGATTCCTAATTTTTTAACTTGTCTTTTAGACTTTATTTAGCTATGCAAGATATCACCATATTCAGTATTTTTTATAATAAACATGTCTAGTCAAAGAAAGCATTAATGAAGCAATTCCCCAAATAAAACAGCCCATCATATCTGAGTTGCAGCAGAGAGAAAGTGTGGTCTTTGTAGTTTAATCAAGATCACAAGACTTGTTTTGAGCGTCTGTCATCTTTAATTTTACGGCACTTCATTTCAGAGTGGGACTGCCAGGGTCACATGCAATTAAAACACAGGCAAGATTTGTCTTGTGAAATCTTAACATAAAAAGTAATGTGTTACTCTATTTTAACTTTTCTACTGAACTCTGTGAACTCACTAATTACTTTTCCCCCTCTTGTCACCTTTTTGATATGACATGTATTTTATAAAGGGGATAGAAGTTTGGAATTTTTTTTCTATCATGCATATGATTGAGGATAACAAAATTAAACCAGAGAAAAAAGGAAATGTATTTTTCAGAAATACATTTTTAGAAATATCTGAGCTTTACTGCTTCAATTACAAAGGGACTGGAGGATCAAATTCTAGGAAATAACTATTAATCTGCTTAACTAGGGCAGGTAGAAGCGTAATAACAGACCGGGGATTTTAGTGAGGCCAGTCACACAGACTGGAGTTTATTCTCTTGAGTGGGGTGACAGGGGAAGGGTAAAGGGACTTTAATGTGGTGGGCCATGAGAAGCACTAAAAGCCGGTATCTATGTCGTTTCTTTATAGCTTTAGCCCAGTTGTTGCATCGTAGTGATCAGTAAATTGCATGGACCCTTATTAACCTTATTGATAAGGAGCTTAGGGAAGTCCCATTCAGTCCAGAATATATTCTTCTTTTTGTTCTCCTGTCTGTCTCGGTTTGCAATCCCAGTCTCTTTGTACAGAAATCCTTTATGTTGCACCTCAAAATTCTGTGCAAGTACTCTGCTCATTTAACTTGGAGCAAGGGAACTGTAGAGCAGAAAGGGTTGGAGTACACATGGGGCCATGGGTCTATTTAAATATAGCTGGGACACCTGGAGAATGTTTGAAAAATTTCTTTTAAAGAATCTTTTATATTGTTCTTCTTTCAGTGCAGCTGGGGTCTGCGGGGACCAGGGGATTATTTTTGATACCTGTCTAAAAGAGTTATGTCTACACTGATTTCCATCCCTTGCTACTAATTAACCTTATTGTATACAGGAAACAGTCTATTTAATACCTGCATTCTTTCTGTAATGCCAAGTAAAATGAAATCTAGTGTGAAATCTAGTTAGCATTTGCCTTTTTGAAGTCATTTTTGAGTTTCCAGTCCGGGTGACTGTGACCTCAAAACTGAAAGCTATAAAAATGGTCACAATCTCAGCTCAATGGGAGTTTCTTGAAGATTCCCCATTCACCTGGCCTTGCACGTGTAGTAAATCGCCCATCTTGGCACTTAGGAGTGTTTTCTCAGGAACCATCTATTTCTGGGTCACTCACAGCCCTGCAAAGCACATATGTTCCTGCAGTTCCTCCTGAAGTAAAGGAATCTCATCCTTTCTGCTGGAAAGATCACACTTAGACTGTTTCAGTGTACGGAGACTTATAAAAATTTAAATAGCAATGGTAAAAACAGATACATTAAGGAGAACAAAGAAGGATGTTTTGAAAATGTCACTGACAAATGTAGAGGATGGTGAGGGCTAGCTAGGTGACTGAGGTGAATTTAAACTCTAAAATGGAGGGCAAAAATGTGGATGATGAACCTTTAAAGCCTGATGAACAATACTGGTTTTGATAGTGTTTGCTCCAACATGCAGATACAGGAGTCATTACCATGCAGCGTGATCTCTAAAATGAATGTTGCCATCTATTTGACGAACAAATCTTCCCCTGGATGTCATAAGGCTGAACTGAGCCCTGTGGCCCTGCTTTTACCACAGGTCCCTGACTACCTCCCTGATGAAATGGGGACCAAAAGGAGGGTTTGATTTTTTAATTTTTTTATTTTTTGTTTTTAATGGGAGACTGGTTCACTTCTGAAAGAAGACTTAGGTCAGGTGTCCTGGTCTTTCTCTTGGGGACAGGTCAGCTGTGTGAGTTTGGGAGTCTTTAACAACAAGATGCTGAAGAAAGGGCTAACATTTAGTACTGAATTTACTTCATTTAGTACTAAATGATGATATCAAGAACAAATCTAGTCAAAACAAAGGACAAGGAAAAAATCCAACCAACCAACCAAAAAAAACCCGAAACAACCTCCTTTTTAACACTGATGTTGCACCAATATTGACAGTGTGGATACTAAACAAAGGTCGAAATTGCTCGTTTGATTTATTTGTTAGTATTAAAGCTCAGTGGAAACACCAAAGGAATAGGATGTTGGTATCATTAGTTATAATCTATTTGGGATGAATGAGAAGTATTATTTTCAGTCCTGCTGGGGCTTGTTAGATTGCTTGGCTATTAGAAATTGTGCATGATGGCAGAAATATAGTCTTATGGGCTTGAAGTACTGAGTGTACATAGGTGGCCATCCCTATGGCTAAGTGGTCACAATTATGGCAATGAGGATCCAAGATTCGGTTTAAGGAGCCTGGAAAGGTACTCTTGGATCCCTCTGTATAACTAATCTTCAAAGAAGGAGAGAAATGTTTTCATTTGCTGTTTTCCTTCCATTTCCTGTGTTTTGTACTCACTTTGGTCACTAAAGCAATATTCATTTATGTTTTACACCATTTGTGAGAAAACACATTTCTTGCAGTGCAGCCTTTCCAAAACCAACAGAAATAATCTGGTTTAACTATAAAAGATTTTATTATTATTATTATTATTATTATTATTTTCTTCTGCCTTTCCTACTAAGCTCCTCTGCAAAACAGCTAGAAATTTTCATTTTCAAAACATTAGTACAGCAAATTGCCATCTTTCTGTGCACGGCATTCTCTGTGTACTCATCATCTGAATGATTCCGGATCACTCTCTGGCAGCGTGAGTCACAGCATGCCCTCATGCCTGCCTCTTTTTCAATTATATCTAAGAGGAAGACTGCTGGAGACCCATTTTTTTCATCTTGCACAGGACCCCAAAAGTGCCAGATCTCATTTCAATATAATATTATGACAGTATGATAAAATGGATGTTAACAGGACACTGACTAATATGATCCGTAGAGAAATGATAGAGCAATACCATATCAGGCAGATTGTATTACTAATGTACATTTTATGGACACAAAATTCCCTTTATAAACACAGTCCTAAGATTTAATCCTTATACCCTGTGACCCTAGTTAGTGCTCTAAGATATTCTCCAACAGTACTGAAATTTTTGCATTCTTAAATTAAATACGTATATTTTATTCTATTATAGGCCCACCTATATCACTCCTAATTTACTAATGAAACTTGGCATTCAAATGACTCATCAGCATGTACTGCAAAGCATAAAAATAGATTAATGTGACATATGTTTCTTTACCCGTAAAAACGCACCTTCATATAACTTCAGCGCTGTCTTATTCAACAAAAGGTATGTCATTTACTTCCCCTAGCAGGTTGAGTTAAAAAAGGGCTAAATGTGTGAGGAAAACCATTACTGCACTAATGAAAAGCTCAATACTGTTTGAATTTTTCATTATGGGATATTTGTTCTGGAGCACACAGCACTAATATTTACCGGTACAGTATGCACGGTAATTAAGTTGCAGTCATCAACATGGTGGATGTTAAGCAAAGATGTTCCTGTGCAAGCTTGGGCCTCTTTTGCTGACAGTTCTCCTTAAACAGACCTTCAAGCATTTATAGGTTTGGTAGGAAGTGGTCGGGAGAGAAAAAGGGTTAAAAAGAGTTTAGTGTCTGATATAATTTATATATAACCTGCCTCCCCATGTGCCTCTTACAGTCAGAAGGATGGTAAAAGCAATCCCAAGTCCTACTGACTAAATGGTGACTGTGGGAGGGAAATCAGTGCCACTGCTCTTGCTCTAGAACATAAACTGAGGTTACAAAATAGCGCTTTAGCCAACATCATTATCCTCATTCGGAACGGTGATCTCAGCTGCTCCATCCGTGATGACAGGATGGTGCTGAGGGTGTTCTTGTTTGTCCGACATCCAGCTCAGCAAGAAGCCAATATAGCAACACAGGGTGGCTGACTACCTCCATCTCTGCCTCCTCTTTTGTTGTGAATAACTTCAGAAGGGTCAAATCAATAATATAAACTCAGGAAGAGAGGCAATTCTGGCTATGGGAACACATTCCCCTCCATTGTCCACACAGGAGATATATCAGGACCGTCTTGTATGTGTGAGCTTCAAGGGCAGGACTAGCTTTTTCATCAAACTCCAGCCTAATGTTTTCAGGAGACTTCTTTCCATAAGCACAGTCTCTTTGGAGGGCACCAGAAAATCTGGAATGTGCCAAATACCCCGAGTGATCCAGCATTTCCTGCCAAACTGTCTATCTATTTTGACAGTGTCCTCCCATGCTCCCTTTCCCCCCACCACTTAGTGACACAGGCCACATCTGGGCTCTTTTTGACACAACCTGGCCATGGGTTCCTGGAGATAATTGTCAGACACATCTGTTATATTGTGCATGTACCTGTGTTTTGACAACTAGGCATGGTATAAATTTAAACAAGTAAATCAGAGGTGTGTTCAGAGCTGTCTAAACCTCCTGAACCTCTGGTACGTTTATGGTCGGATGAACTCCTGACAAATCCCAAAACTACCTCATCATTAGGTGAGCACAGAAAGTCCCGAGACCTGACTGCGAGGCGTCTGTCACCCGTGTTACTGGAGTCTGTGAGTCCAAAAGGAGCCGTTTCTAATAGCAGATTTGCCCCCTCCTCCCCCGCCCCACACACACACATTATGCTTGGCAAGTGGCCTGAGACAGATGCACGCTTGCTTCTTAATTAGATAACTTCTTTTTTTTTTTTTTTTTCCTATCCTGTAAGTTCTCCTGGTTGCTTCCACCAGAGACCAGCCATAGGAAAGGCAAGAAGCACAACTTCTGACCCCCAGTAGCCTTGCAAAGCGCACTTGAATTAAGGCAGAAAAAGACATCTCAACCTGATAGGCAAGTGATAGATTCTTTCTGCACTTGGGCATGTTTGAGGTCAAATGCTCAAAATCTTTTATGAAGGAATCCCCAACTGTACAGATAAGAAGGGATTAAAAAAAGTTTTGGCCTTCACAAGCTAAAATCTAAGGTTTGGCTTGTGTAGAAACTGTTTAGGGTATGAAGCAATTAAAGCCTTATGTAAGTAAATCAGCATTTCTGCGTCCTGGAAAGGATTTCTTAGGTAGTTTCTTGAAATGCCAGCCACTGCAGGGTGTGTGAGCAAAGCGTGCAGCACTCTCCTGGCTTGGTCTGCAGACCCTTAGGCCACAGATCTCAGGGTTCACCTCTCTTCAATCATTGTTTCAAAGCAAGGTTTTCCTAGCAAGTGTCTGCTGATGATTTTAAGAAAAAATGGCTATTACTTCTGTGGCGGAACCTTCATCTTTCCTTACATTCATCAACATCACAGACTTATCAAGCAGCACCTGTTTTCTGTAGCAAAGACCCTACTTGCACAGGTAAGCTATCCAAAAAACCCAAAACATAATTGTTGTTCCATAATAACATAGGTCATATACATTGGCAGAAAATGGAAGAGGAAATTTCCTTTAGGTTCTTACTACATTAATATATCCCGTGTCTCTGATTCTCCTCCCCTGCCCCTCCCGTATTTGTCTAGCTTCCTTAAAGCCATTTAGGATGTTGTTTGAGAAACTAGTGCACCAAAGACCTGTACTCTAGGGACAGGATTGGGAAAGAAGATCAGATTATCTGAAATACAGGTTATGTGCAGGGAAACATGATATAATGGCAAACAGAGTGAAAAATAAGGGTAAACTGCCTCTGGACGATTGCCTTTCCTTGGACCTAGTAATTTGTCTATATGGGCCAAGCTTGAGGGTCTGGACTCACACTTGGGTTGGAAGGTATCTAGAGTAGAAGAGGAACATCCCTCTCCTTTATCCATTATGGAACTTCTACTTGACAGAACAAAACTGACCTAGATTAGGAAAAAAATTCATTTGCTGTGTCAGTAGCTGCTCTGTTTCTTCCAGACAGTGGAAAAAGAGGCCTCTGTTCTCCCTCTCATTCTTTCTTACACCCTGTCCAACAATCACAGAGAATGAGTAACTTGTAAATCCCCTATCTTTTCCATCTATACTTGTGCTGAGTCTGCTTAAGCCACTTAAAAGGACCAACTTTTTAATCTGTTAGCTGTAGATAATATGCTTCGTGACAGGCTCTTGAGAACCGGCCAGTCTTTGTCCCTGTGCTAGGGAGGCCTGACAGTAGAAGAGTACCTGGGGCAGAAGAATGTGAACCCAGAAAATGCACCAGGTCTCAGTTCTTCTTGTGTTTCTTAAAATCACAGAACGGTTTGGGTTGGAAGGGACCTTAAAGATCATAGTTCTACCCCCATGGCTGAACAAACCCAACTCTCAGCCTGTCCCCATGGGAGAGGTGCTCCAGCCTTTCAGGGAGGATATGAAATTGTCCAGTCATAGAAATGTTTTGATTTCCAAACCCATTCCTTTTTTTTTTTCTTTTTTTTTTTTTTTTTCCTCCTCCCCCCTTTGTTTTAGGAAATGAGAAAAATATATAAAAGTTATTAATAAAACATCTATTATGCCCATGGGACAGAGGTCCTTCCGTATTGTTCAGATGGCATGTTTATTGTTGACATCTCTCTCTTTTCTCTGAGTATGCACAGAACCCTGAAATCCTTTTACATTTTTAATAAGATTATTTCTTTTTTCAATCTAGTGCAAGAAAACCGCATCTGCAATATGCATAATACTCTCAAAAACTGCAATATCAGAGGGAAAGCATTGCCAATGTTTTTGGCTATCTACACTTCAAAGAGACATGATGTGAAAAAGAATAGTACCAGAGTTCTCAAGAAGGTGCTTGTATTTTGCATCTTAGGGCATGTTTGTTTAAAGTAGCTGTCTTATCTTTCAGTTCTCACATTTGAGGTGAAGCATGTCATAAGCACAAAAGGAAATTTGGTTTGCTTTCCAACTAACAACACTCGGGAAACCTGGAATAACCAATATTACTGTGGTGTTTTGTCTGAACCTGAGTATCTTATGGAGCAGGGTAATCAGCTCTACGTTCCTGCAGCAGCGCGTGGCCTGAGTCTGTACGGTATCTGTGAAATTGCTTTTGACTTACAGCTAAATGTGGATCTTGAACTACAAACCAAGTATCTGTAAAGTATCGCCTATGTGCTTCATCTTCAGCCTATGTTAGTGCAGTCTTAGACTGCAGCTGTCCTGAGGGAGATGATTCACCTTGTAGGTTCCTATTTGGCCTTGCGGTAGATCCCAGGTCCATGTCCTTGCACTGACATAAGCTTCATTATAATTTGAAAAATCAAAAAGCAAAACCAGTCCTTCATACTGGTGTCCTGTGGGCAAGCCAATATCATGAAGACTGCAACGGCCTCAGAAACTAATGTGAAAGTGAGAAAATACAAGGAAAACTTGTGGATTGAAACAAGGACAGGGAGGGATCACTCACTAGTTATGGTCCTGGGCAAAACAGACTTGACTTGGGGAAGAAAAATCAATTTACTTTGTTATCAATCTAATCAGAATAGGATACTGAGAACTAAACAAAATCTTAAAACACCTTCCCACCACCCCTCTCTTCTTCCCAGGCTCAGCTTCGCTCCCCATTTCTCTCCCTCCCCACCCTGAGCTGTGCAGGGGGATGAGGAATGGGGGTTGGGGTCAGTTCATCACTTCTTGTCTCTGCTGCTCCTTCCTCCTCAGGGGAGGATCCTTACACTCTGCCCCTGCTCCAGCATGAGGTCCCTCCCACAGGAGACAGTCCTCCATCAGCTTCTCCAATGTGAACCCTTCCCATGGGCTGCAGTTCCTCACTCACTGCCCCAGCATGGTTCCCCCCATGGGGTGCCATCCTTCAGGGGAGCCCCCCTGCTCCAGCCTGGGTCCCCCTGGGGTCACAAGTCCTGCCAGCAAACCTGCTCCAGCCTGGGCTCCTCTCTCCAGGAGCCACACCTCCTGCCAGGAGCCTGCTCTAGCACAGGCTACCCAAGGGGTCATAGCCTCCTTCAGGCATCCCCCTGCTATGACGTGGGGTCCTCCCTAGGCTGTGGGGGTGTCTCTGCCCCACCGTGACCCTCCTATGGCTGTAGGGGCACAGCATGCCCTCTCGCCACGGGCTGCTGGAGAACCTCTGCTCGTCCTTGGCCAGAGGCAGGTCTGACTTTGAGCCGGGGAAAATTCCAGCAGCTTTTCACAGGAGCCACCCATGTAGCCCCTCCCCAACTCCCAAAACCCCACCATGCAAACCGAATACACAGTGACAGAAGCTGCTCATGCAAACTTGGGCAGCTGCAAGGTGAGGTAGCCTCAAGGTAGGAACCAGCAGCACTGGTATGTTGACTGTATGGAACAGAAATAGCACTTAATTCCCCAAATTCCGTGTCATTCTGATCCACGGGGAGAACTACGGACAGTTCCATTCTTCAGTGCAGAGGAGCAATCAGACACAAACAAGCTACTTGATTCTTTTAAGAGCTGAAGAGAGATCAATAATGAAAATATTAAGGACCCTTTCACCTTGAATGCTTAGGGTTTTGTTCAAAAGGGCAGAACAGATGCACAGCGCATCCAGTGAAAGACAGAGCAAGTTATAAGAGGTGTGGCAGATCTTCCATAGGAGGGGAGGTTAAATTGATTAAGAGACAAATGAGAGGTGATATGTTAGTGGTATATAGGAGAGTGAACTGCCAGAAGAGGTCAGCCAGATGATCCTATTTAGCCTTTCCCATAAATCAAGAGCAAGTGGAGTGCTATACAATAATACTAAAAGCTAATGAATTTAAAAGTGATACAAGTAAAATATTTTCTTACATGGTGCATAATTAACCTGGGAAATACATCAGAGAGCATTAAGACAAAGAGCCTAGCAGGATTAAAAATGGATAATAAGTGACAAACTACATAGTGATAGAAATGTATACAGGGTGTTCAGCCATTTACTTAAAACCATTAGCTGCCTGGGGCTGCAAAGAAACATCCCCTGTGGGAAAGCTAGATGTAATGACTGGACTTGTACGTTTTTTACTGCAGCGGGTAGGGCTGGAGGCTGAGCAATGGGCTGGTTGAACTCCTTTCATCATGGTCGCTCTTATTTTCCAGAGGGAACACCTCCACCTACCCAAAGTTGCAACCAGAAAATGTTCAGACCAGATTCTGAGCGGTTCTTTGAAAGTTTCTGAACTTTGAGGTGATATAGAAGTCACCAGTGGGGTGACTCCTTTCGTCTCCCAGACACACAGACAAGAAACTTATGGGTAAGAGCTGAGTGTAGGAATGGTATTTTGACACAGACTGAGGAGAATCATGTGAAATTTATGAGTCTGCCTTTTATTAACTGAAATGTGCTCTAAAATGGCTTTAAAATGGTAGTGTTTTGTGGGCAATTAATTGGCACACATTCTGAGCTTGCAGTGTTTTATGGGCCCTCTTAAACTTATTAAACAAAGCTGTCAGCTTCAGCTGAAGGTGTAAGATACCGCCAGGTTTTACAGCGTGAGCATAGCTTTTCGGAGGTGCATGGACAGGCTGCTTTGCCGTGTGGTGGTGGGTTCCCTGCACTTCTGAAGTATTTCTGAGGGTTTAAGAGCCTACTTCGGAAAGCCAGCAAACTTTGTCACGGTTTAGAATTTGGAAGGCTAATTGGTACCTGTTCCTGTTTCTTCTCAGCCTGCTCTGTCCTGGGATTGCAGGGATTGCAGCCTGCCCCAGCTCAAATGCAAAATTATAGGGATGAATTTAGGGGCAATAAGGATGTACCAGATAAAGTTTCTAGGGGGAAAAAAAAAAAACAAAGGGGAATGAACAAAATGAGCACTAAAAAGCAGTGCCCTTTTTTGACATGGCTGACTGTGCCTCAGTTTCTTACACCACTGAAAGGGTTTATTCCTGGAAAGGGCTGTCAGACATTGGAATGGGCTGCCTAGGGAGGTGGTGGAGTCACCATCCCTGTAGGGATTTAAGAGATATGTGGACAAAGTGTTTAGGGACATGGTTTAGTGGTGATATTAGGAGTTGTAGGTTGACGGTTGGACTTGATCTTAAAGGTCTTTTCTAACCTAAAGGGCTCTGTGATTCTATTATGCAGTGGTATTGCATCCCCAATTCTCATGTCTTTATCTGTGAGTACAGATCTTTTTAACTTCAGTATGTTTTGTGAAAAAGCAATGGCTTGTGTTTTGTAGACAGTAACTTTGTAGCAAGGATCTATAAGGAAAAATGGGCATTAATTCTCATAGTATTTCAGGTATGTTTGGACATATGCAATTGCTGAGCATAAAAATAGCATGGAACATATAAGTAATGGTAGAGTATATTCATTTGCTGTGACAACACATGGTGAATTGGCACAAGGACGAGATCGCTGCTTTAGCAGCATCCTGCAAGCATTCCCTCCATGAAGCCTACTGACTAGCAAGGGCTATAGCTCCTAAGAAGTGGAGGGTTTGGGTACGGTCAGACATCAGCAGACCACTTGCTGGAGGTATTTCTCCTGTGTTGCCCTTGGTCCTTAGGGAAGGGTTGAGTTTTTGTAATCCCAAGTGAGTCCTAGGGAAGTTTCCTATGTTCTGCAAAACAAGCATTGCCCTGGGTGCCATTTATGCATCCTGCAAAAATCAGGAGTCATATTTGATACCTGCATCTGTGATTTTCCTCAGCTTCCTTATGCTCCAGTTTCCTTTCTGAAGCAGGAGTGCAATGCAGGGGAACCTGCTGTGCTGTGATATGTGCATTCCCTGAGGCTTGCCTTTCAGCATCTTCTGAGAATTAGCCATGTAAACATATACACTGCCTGATTACAGTGGTGATTGTGGTCCCAACTTACTCTCCAGCTTTTTTCCAAACTCTACTCATGATCTATATACTATATAGTAATTGGTTATCTAAAATTCTTGAGTGCCTTTGGCTAAACGTCAATTTTTGTTACAACATAGTTTGCTTATGAAAACAGACAATGTTACCTGCGCTATAGCTGTCCTAGCAGAGAATTAAAGAACTAGTAAAATGCATGTTGCTCTCTATATATGTAGGTATATACATGTAGATAAAAAAGAGGCTGAGATTTTTTTCAGGGCAGTTTACATGTCCTTTTTTAGCTGTAGCTCAGCAAATCTGGTTGTCTTTCTCATAGTTTGCTCAGAAATTCTATTTTGCAGTTGAATTTCCTTAGTTAAAACTAACAATTGTTCTTGCAAAAGTTTAAGATTCAAGAAATTGATTTTTCTTTTTATTCTAATGAGAAATCTTTCTAGCTGGAAATGTCCTTTTCAGTTCCATTACAGATCTTTTTCTGATGTCTCCTTTTACTGTAGTTGTCTCAGTTACTAGGACTGCTGTCTTTTCACACAAGTTTGCATAGAAGATACTCTGTATAGGGTAAAGATGCAGATAAACACTCTGATTCTTGGACACATTTGTCTCTGCTGCATTCTCAGCCTACATTTTCCTGGTAATTTACCATTAATAGCGATAGCTCCTTGCTTAAAGTATCTGTGGTCTTTCTCAAACTGAAGCTGTCTGCTGAAAAAGGGTCTTCTGCAAGTCTAATTTTGACTCACTAAAAATATAGCAGAGTATGAGAAAAACTTCTGTCAAGTCATAGCAAACATTCTTATAAGTAACAATTGGAAGAGCAATGTGGTGATGATACAGGCCCAGTGATTTGCTCATGCTGGAGGGAGGTCAAATTAGACACTTTGGGGATTTGGAAATATATGTGTCGAGCAACAAAAGAGAAGTCTGACGGAGTCCTGGGCTGTGAGATTAGTTAACAAAGAGCAAACTACCTGAGCAGGAGGAAAAAGAAATTGCACTGCAGTTAATAATTGTAAATAGTTTTCTGTTTTTCACTGGTGTCTTGGGGATGGGAGCAGCTTGGTAACAAGGCATGTTGTCAGGATGAGAAAGGGTAGACATCTGCTATACACCCCGGATGTATGTTCTGCCCTGATGAGGCCCACTTGTGCCCCTCCCCAGAGTGGCTACTGCTGTATCAGGCTTCTGTCTTTAACAAAGCATTTTGTAGAGAAGTCAGTCCGTTTGTACAGAATTCATGTAAGCCACCCTTCAAAACCAAAGAAAGGCTCATGTGTCCAAAGTTTGTTTGATTTCCCCCCCGCAACCAAACGAGTTGATCTTAAGAAAGATATGGGTTCATTTCACAAGCCTTGTCTTGCTTATAAAAACAAGAAAAGAGGAGTCTCCATGATCCAAAGAAAGCTTAACAGAAGATTAATTAATTAATTAAGAATCTTTTCTTCTGAGTGCAACAGGATTCAAGTAACAAGTGAACTTTTCATTTCCAGTAATAGCAGATATTACTTCAATAGCATGATTGTGAGCACCCGTGGGGCCATAATGTGAATGGTCTTTATTAAGGAATAGACTGAACCTCTGACTATCTTTCTTCCAGTCATTTCCACAGGCTATAAACAGCGCCTGGTTTGTTGCTATTAAAAGAGTCTAAAGACGACGATGCTGAAAAGCATTACTGTTTAAGTACTCATGGCTTGACATTAACATGAAAAATATTTTCTTGAAAGTAAAGTGAATTAAGGTTCTCCAGAATGTTGCAGTTTTGTTCAGAAATGATTATGTTGGATATTTGTGATATGGGGAGGGTGTATGTTTGGTTTGGTGTTTTTAATTTTAAGTACTGGTCCCTACCCCTCTGTTCTGCTTGATTTTCAGACATGTATGAAGTCAGAAAATGTCGTGGGGCCAATTTTCATGTTTTGTTGGTGTTATTTTCTGCCTATGTTAGCACCTGATGAAAGACCCTGGTCTTAGTTACCGATCAGGCCTCATTGTACATTTGTTCCCATAAATGACCGCTCTGAGGAGCAACCTTTCCTGAATAACATGATATTTTGCAAAATGATGCTAAGTAAAAACTGAAGCAATCCATGATCTGTTGAGGTGATATTGAAGACATATCTCTCATGCACAGCAGACCTATGCATTAATCCTGTGTTTTGGGGTCTTTAATTGCTTTAAATATTTGCTTCTAGATCTGTGTTTCACACATCTTATTTACATGGTTTATTTTTCATTTTATGAAGAAATCGATAACCAGACAGACTCTTTACCACACTGGATTAGTTTTATTTATTCTCTTTGAACTTGATTAAAAAGCTGTCAAACATAAGTCTACATTTTATCAGCAGAATACTTTTACAAAACAGGGTAGGAGATGTGTATAGCTGGAAACATACATTTCAAAATGAAACAATATTTGATATATTCTAGACAGTTACCCTTTTGTTTATCCATGACAACTGAAACTAACCATCAAATGCATAAATTGATTCAAGTCTAGCCAAGTAATCCTAAGGGCATATGAAAAGGCTTTTTTTTTTTTAAAGTTCTTTCTAGATGAATTTAATGTAGTTCACCAATAAAGCATCCTCAGGAGCACAATACAAATGCTACAGAACATGAGATAGCTGGGGAAAGCGGGCAGATGTACAGTGTGACGAAGAATCAAAATGGATGTTATATTAAAATGAGCAGTCATGCAATGTCTTCATGTACTGCATTGAAGTAAAAATGCCAAAGTTCCAATTTTGTTTTTAATTTTTTTTAGGCACTGTTATGCTAATAGTGACACTCTGGTGGTGGCTGGTTTTTATTTTTTATTTGTGCAAAAGTATTAAATGTAATCTTTTTTTGAACTCGATGCAGGCGAATTGATTATTCACTGTGCTTTTAAATTTCAGTATATATCGAAGAGAGAGGTAAATTATACTCAGATTAGCTACAAATGATCTGGTATCACTGTTTTAATTCATTGCCTTTAATATACATATTTTAATCCATTTTCCACAAATCTCCTCAATTACTATTTGTCTTTCTGTTCCATTGCATATGTTGGTAAACAGCATTTTCTATGGTCTTTGGCCATATGCTGTATGCTCAGCTTGCAAAAAAAGTGACACTTGGAGTGCTAGCATAATGAAACTCTCAAAGGGTTAATGCAGAATACATATAGGCAAATGTTGACAATATTTTTTATTCCAATGTTTGAAAATTAAACACAAAATCATCATTAAGTTTTCACAAAATGAGGCATCTGTCACTTGAAAGAAAAAGAAATATTTCAGAAATATGTTTACAGAAATGTAAAAATATTAGACATCAAGACAGATGTGAACGTTTTCAATAACAGGCCCTGTCTGTCAGTCTTCCTCAGAGCCGAAGATCTTGCTGTACTCACTCAACATAAGTTCAACTATCTGATTTTGGTACAGCATGTGGACTGCCATGTTCCCTGTCTCCTTTTCGGGTCTAAGGAGTGTTGGTCCAAACACAATTCCTAAGCTTTGTGTTGACATAAGATTCACGGATTCCTTGGCTGCTATCCTGTTGACGAAAGGAAAGAATTGGTTAAAAAAGAGGGATGTCAAAGGAGTCGCTGTTGCATTTGAAGTACATAGAAGCACTTTTTACTGATTCTCCTAACAGGGATGTTTCTTTGGTTAAGTTATCCAAAAGAAAGAAAGGGTGGGAGGGAAGGGACAACTTCTGCCAACCTGACAAACAAGGAAAAGAGAGTCAGCCCCAGACAGCAAGATGTGTGCGGGTTGGAGGTCGAGAGCCCCGTTTACAGTACTCTTATATCAGGGCATAATTTGCTGCTTTCTTGTGAACGAGCATTAGCGTGTGTGCTATAAGACAACAGTTTCTGAGCTCATGTATTTAGATGCCAAAAATAGAGATTGTTCTTTATGCTAAGGGAATTGAGCACATTCAGTGTCAACAGTTTCTTGGTGGCTCCAGGGAGAAGTTGCCTTGCTTCTCTTAACATGGTCTCCAGCACTGAAAGAGTTGGGAAAACAGAAAAAGCCCCTTTATATAGAGCTCACATGAAACACATTCCTTGCGCTAATTTAAATCCAATAAAGTTAGTATGGTCTGAAATGGATTGTGAAATTTATATAACTAAAGACTTTTGCATGCCTTATCCTGACACAAAGTTTCTTGAAAGACACTGAGACCACATACCTTAATGAGATGACTTAGAAAATAATGGTAAGGATTATAACCTTTGATATCTTTATTACCCACAAAATTACAAGAAGGAGGACTATTATTATTAAAAGTTGATCTTATGTCTTCATTAAGACTTAATATTCTTGTGGAAATGACATTAAGGATGGAGAAGTCTGGTTTAAGAACAATATAGGTTTAATGGATGGAGTTTAGGTAGGCAGTTTCGCATAAATCTTTGCAGCAGTGAGTATGAACTAAGTAGAAATCCATTTCCTTCCACCTTCCAGAATGTATAATATATCCTAGGTTGGAGAGAATAATAAATGAAGATACATATTTTATAAATAAATCACACAGCTCTAGCAAGGAATGCAAACTAAATGTAACTTTAATGTGTAAATGTTTGAATTTATGGATGCTTTCTTAACCTGTTAGTTTTAACTTAAATATTCCAAGTAGACTGTTGAAGCCAAGTTCTGCCTTTCTCCCCTCTCTCTGTCACTCATTTACCTTTATAAAATCTAGAGAGAAATCTAAAAATCATCATAGTTGTCTCTGTTTTCCCATACCTGTTGCTAAATTTACATAATTTACTTTATATAATTTATAAGTGAAGAAACTTCATGAAACATAATGGGTTCAGTCCCTTAAAAAAGGTTTCTTTCCTGTTAGTGGGTGGGTCACACAGCAAAGAGCATCGTGTTGTGGATTTCTGCCAATCTTGTCGTTTACCACATTCCTTGAACATCAATGTTCGTGGTTTTTTCCTATATATAAATAGGAAGCATCACTTAGATCTGCCTCATGCTTGTAACTGTGGTGTCCATTGCGCAAAACACTCTCCATATGGCACTAATCAGATTGGCTTAATTATTAGTTTCTTAAAATATAGCATCTTTATTAAAAATTTAAAAAAATGTCTTTCCTCTCTGGTAATACTAACAAATCATCTCTTCTCTTAGGAGTTCAGAAAGTCTCAAAAGTTGGTAGTTTTGTTGCCAAATCACTGTGTGGGCTTCTGATGGACGTCACACGTCTTTATCACTGTTAAAAATGTTTGTTATGGGGTGATGAGGTTGTTTTGCTTAATGCCACTTATGCAGAAGCACATACATCAAGCTTGGGGCCTCACTGTGAGAAGGACTTGATTTCTTCTGAGCTCGTTACATGTTAGAAGTTGGAAACCCTGTCAAGTATTTGCAGATGACATCAGTATGGATAGAGATGCTAGTTCACCGTGTGGAAAAACTTCAGCAGTTGTGTCTGGCGTAACTTTACAGATTGTCAATTTAGCATCAGCCATGGCTTTGCAATGTGGTGTTGGTGAAGGACAGCATTGATGAAGCTGGAGGAGAAACACCTTGCGGGGAGCAGGAGGTAGTGGACCATGAATGAGCAGTCAGGGTAGTGACAGACCTCAATTCTACTGACAGGAGAGGAGGGGTTTGACTTCCTTTATCTGTAAAATTTGGAGCAAGACATTGAGATCCTACATCTCTGATGTGAACACGGAAAATGGAAGGTGTCAATGCAAACCCCGCTGTCCATGTTTGCCATCTTTCCCAAGCAGAATAATTATCCTGGAGATGCTATCCTGCACGTTTGAATCCAGGCATTGCCAGCACATGATCTGTGGCCGCTCAGCTCTCAGGAGGTGAGGGTATGGCATGAAGCAAGGGAGGATGTGCATAGTGTGTGTTGGCAATGGAGTGGAACCAGCTATCTGTTGTGGTTCATTGATATGGAACATGGTGCTAAGAACCTCCATGTATGTTTGGGGCTCCTAAGCTTAGCACTAGTATAATAATTATTGCATTGATAAGATCTCTTGAGACTTCCTGATATTGTATATCTATTTATGCAGTCATACTTATTTTGATGACCATAATAACAAAAAACTTAAACTAAGCAAACTTAGAAACATGGAAACTCTGCGTATTTAAATAATCTGTGCTAAAATACAGCTACTGGAGGGAAAGGAGGAAGGAATTCAATCCAGCCTGAATAAAATAAGTTTAGAACATTATGCCTTTATAAATTACAAACATTTTCAATGGAATTCTATAACTAATTCTTTTTTTTAATCTGTCCAGAAAAGAAAAAGTCACAGCAAAATTAAAAAACAAACAAACAAAAAAACCCCCCCACAATTTAAGCTATTACTGTAGCTGCTAAGTGAAATTCAGTTGTTAAAAGAGAAAATCCCTAAAAATGGGCAAGAATTCTTTTTTTGGCAAGAAAAAGAGCAGAACCAGTGATACACCATTTACAACATAAAATGTGAAAGGAAATGCCAGTGTTACTTTTTGTCAAGCCCAAATGAAAGGAGCAATGATCCACCAATTTAAGATTATTTTAGAATCAATCTATAATCTGGTGCCATGGATGTTGGAACTATATCAAGAAATTGTTGGGCATTATGCTGTGCAAAATATTTTTTTCTCCCCAAACAAGTGAACTTCAAGAATGGCTTCTGTCCTTTAAGATCACAAGTCAGAAGATATGCAGAAAATACAGTTCTTATTATTAATAGTAATGAAATTAATGATGTATTAAAACAGCAGAAGTGTCTGATAGAAGGGCTCTAGTGTCAATGGCAGATATATAAGCAAAAATACTTGGAATTTATGCTTTGGTTGTTGCTAAGGCAACTGTAAGCTGGAAAGCGTGTGACTGAGAGCAGGGCAGCTCTACAGCTAGGAGGGTCATTTGATGGTGAGTTTGGCTCTCTAGTTCCATTAAATCTACACTTTTCAAACTCTCTAAATAAAATCATTATTAATTTTGACATTCGGAAAGCACATTGGATTATTACTTCAAACAGACTAGGTGTTAGGAAATGTTCTTCATCCATTTTTACTCCATAATAACTGCTGAGGAAAGTGTTTCAACAGCGGTGGTGATTCCTCGCCTTTTTAAAGTTCCTACTGCACATAAGAAATTAGAGTGAGAAGTCAGTGTATTTAGGGAGGAAAACCCCACAGGAAAAGGCACTGTTTTTCTATAAGCTAGAGAGTGTATGAGGGTAGAGTTTTCCTCTTCTATCTTATTTGGACACTACTCAGTTTTGCTTTCTCAGATCTCTCCAGCCTACAAGAGAGGTTTTGTTAGAGGCATTTCTACTCTTAGCAGAAATGTTTCTAGCCCTTTCTAGTATTGTTTTGCTATTTTAAACTTTATCTTAAGGGTAACTTTTCAGTAAGACAATCCTGCTGCTCTTCCATGAACTGGTAACATAGACTATGACTAAAGGGCAACACATTACAAAATTGAGGATCAGAAGAGTAAGAAAGGGTCAACTGGTAAAATACTATGGGCCAGAATATCAGGTGTGGGAAATGCCATTCCCTGAATTCAGTAGAGACCCAAGGGATAAGAGGAGGTTTTGATCTTATCAGAATCTTGTCCACCAGCATTATGCACAATATTTTATTTAAATAGGGAAAGTCACTGCTATGTGAGACAGAAACCAAGATCTAAATGGAGGCCAAGAAGGATTAAAGATACATGGGAATAAAGAGAGCTCTCCATGAAGTAAAAATTTACAACAAACCTTACAAAATTAGAGGCCAGCTCCGCTCTAAGTGAATTATTCCATGGCAGCCCGTAGGAGTGGGTTTTGCACCTTTGCTAAACTGTGCTAGCGACCACTGTCATGGACAAAGATGCTCATCCAGATGGACAATGGGGCTGATTTGATATGTAAATTCTTAGGAACTGATTCAATGGGTCAAAGTCTGCACATCCCATTGATCTGCTTAACCAATAATTATCCTCAAATTAGCTAATATCTGTTTCCTATACATACTCAGGCATACGCAAATGTAATGTTTGACTTGGCCCTGGGAATGGCTCAGCTGCCTTCAGCTCACCTCTACTACAACGCTGTTAACAGGCCTTTCCAGTGCACTGTTACGGGCCGGTTTTTATGCAGCAGTTTTCTGACTTTTGCTATTGCAGAGCTTCTAATCCATTTGGATGTGTTAAAATTTGACTCATATGATGCAGTTTCTAGCTCAATGTGTTATTCTCCTCTCCTTCCCAAATGCTGGTTTACAGGAGTTAAAGAATAACAGGTATTACACACTTTACTTTAGTGGCAAGACTTTTGGGAAGGAATCATCCAACCTTAAAATCAAATCTTTATTGAAAGCAATTCTATATCCATGCCAGTCAGATACATTGTATGATCAGAAGAAATGTCCCAGAGGAATGCTCGGAGCAATAGACAGGGTTGATTACTTGGACCTCCTGTCAGTTCTTAACTCGTTGACAATGGCTGAGACGTTCAGTACAACTTTGTTTCCTTTATTTGGAAGTAAAGTTAATATACTTACCTTAACTGTGCCAAATGTACTGGAAAATAACCTGGTAATAAAATGTACCATCCTACGATGTGATAAAGTCTGTGTGTGTATAAGCACGTTTTGGCAGGGCTTTCACAGACGGGTTTTCCAGTGTTAGGAAGGAAGCACAAGTACAGAATGATGCACAGATAAACTATCAGGTTTCTTCTGAATGTATTTTCTTTCCATTTAAGGCCTGTTACATACTTTTCTGAGATACAGCATATTACTGCAACATCATTTTCTGTTGCAAACTTAGTTCAGCTATACTAGTTGTTCTTCAGGAAGAATGGAAGTGGGTTTTTGGTGCTAAAAAGTTTGGCTTTGAGAGTCCTCTTAAACACAAGTAATAGGTGTCCTTTTACTACAGGTCAGAACCTTCCAGTGATATCTATATCCAGCTGGATATACCAGCTTGGGACAGGCAGGAAAATACACCCTGCATGCAGGAACGGTACCGGGCCTGTATGTGCACTACTCAACCCCGTCTGGAGACTTATGGAAACAATCAGTGGTGAGTGAGCCCTTGATACCTTAAGCTCTATTTATGTAAACTGTTCAATTCAGTGCGCTGCAACATAGATAAATTTAAAATTTAGTAATAAATTGGGATTCTTGATATTTTATGAATGCAAACTAAACCTCATTATTATTTATGTACTGGCTTTATGGATGATTTGCTCGGTTGCATTACAGTGGTATCACCAGCTGATGAAGCTAAGCAAATGCAAACATTATCAGTTGAATCCCCAGCTTGTTGTTTGTGAAATCTGTATACCATGTTGAGAGGGGGGAAAGCTTTATGTCTATGTAGCTATGACCTGAGGTTTATGCTTATAGAGAAGCTCTGAAACACTACAATGTCTGTCCTTTTCAAAATGTGGTCACAGTGGACTAATACAGTTTTAAGCTGCTTTCTTTTGCCCATGCAAAATGCGAAGGTGCTTTAAATTCCTCTGTGGTTGATAGGTTGAATTTGAAACAATAGCTATCCAAGACTGGTAATAGAGAAACCAGGTCATGGTGTATGATACGTTACGAGAGGAGTCAGAAATAGTTCAGACATACTTAAAGAGCTTGCTTTTGCTGAAAATAGCCTCCATGGCTCCTGGCCTGCAGAAACTCCATAGGCTTCCTGTGCTCTGCAGCTGTGGGTTCATATTACAGCTCTTTGGGAAAAATCCCTTCTCTTCAGTTGCTCTGGGACACAAGAATGAGCACTTGATGCTGTCTTCTTCTGCAGACTAGCCTTTAAATCTGACCGTTGGATAGCTATATATAGTACCTGGACAGCTGACAGGGACCCGGTGGAGAATGGGCTTCCTCAGGGGATCCCCCGCCCATCTCACAGCATGAGCCCTTCCCTGGATGAACTGCCTTGGAGTCTAGCCCTAAATGAAAATAATAACTAAGCTAACTCTGAACATCGGTTCACAGTTGGCTGAATAGACTCCGAAAAGCTGAAGAAAAGCATTTATTCTGGCTTAGTCTGGTTAATAAAAGAACAGTTGGAAATAAAATTGTTTCCCAATTGGGTGAACTTCCCTACCTGTATGACAACTTTTCTGAAGAGCACGTGCGCTCTTGCCTTTGCACACACCTCACATAGTGCCTGTCTTGTAGGGAAAGTCTTAATTTTCCAGGTGACTGAGACTAAGATGTAAAAGCACATTTAGATATCTAAAAGGACTTGGGCCTCTACCGGGACTTTAAGGTATGTGCTTTGGAGAAGTCCTGCTTGTTCTTTGCACAGTGGGAGTGGTAGTCCTGCCTCTGCCCTCAGCTGTGGCTATATGCAGTGAGGAGGGTAGTGTGATACCTGCAACCTGGGATTGTTTCTTTTTTCTGGCCATCTCCAGTGTTGGAGAAGCTCCAAAGGCAGAGGGTACAAACTGGTGTGATGACATGGAAAGCAAGGGCAGGAGCTCATCTCCATGCTCTGGTGACTCCACTGAAGAACACAGAGGCTCACGTCCCACTCCACCAGACCATGTTGTGTCAAAGACATGGATTCAAAATCTCTCAACAAAACCTTTACTGTTACTGCAAAAGCTCCAAGTCTCCCTTTTGGAAAACAAACCCAACTGGATGACCCGCTAAGTTCTTCCATGTACTGACAAGCATTCTGTCTTCTCAGTTTGGTTTCTTTTTCCATATTGCTGTGTGTGGATGCAAACTGGCTCTGACTAATGCTCATAAGACTGGAGTAAGGAAGATATGTGGCTAGCCCATGTTATCGCAGTGTGAGTTGCTACTGAGCCTGAAGTTTGTCTGTTTGGGGACAGACACTTGGTAGGAGTCAGCTGAAGGCCTTGACCTTCCTTAGGAGCATCTCAGGCTCCTCTGGCTGCAGCTCCATGCACAAGGCATTCATTTCTGACTAACAGCCCTGTGGCAGCATATATATCTCAAACAACAGCAAACCCCTCTTCAAAAGCCACACTACCACTGCAAGCACAAGCCTCTCCCTGGGGAGAGGATGGGAGAGAGCAAACCCCCCTGTGACAGATGTTAGACAGATGCTAATGCACTTCTTAGAGGTGTTTGGATAGCAGAGTGATAAGGCAGTGTGAGACTCTATAAAATAATATATGATCAGATGGAGACATAACACATAGGGCCCTTAACTGTATTTTTGGCTGGTGGTATAACTTTTGCTGTGATGGATTTATTTTATTTTTAAATTTTATTTCTAAATTTTTTCTGCAGAACACCTAGCATGTTGTAAAGACCAACCTGTCAGAGGTCCTGAATCTGTACGCGTTTGTGGCTCAGAAGGGAACAGATAGTTTTGCATGAATAAGGCTTTAACTTTTTTAAATTGTTTAAATATTTTTGTTCAAGAATGCCTGAAGCTACATTTCCTTGTAACATTAAAAATAAAAAGCAGTAAGTAACAATCTCCCTTAAATCAAAAACTGTAAATATAGAACCTTTTATCATCAGTCCAGCACATCCAAAAATGTCTTTGTAAAATAAATCAAATTATATGAGTTAATTGATTCCAGGCAACATCAGTAACTGCAGGTGGAAACTGAATAACAGGATGTTTATTAATGAAGGACTATTAATCAAAATTGACAATATCAATTCCTGTTTCTTTTATTTGAATTCTACCTGCAAAATCCATGGACATACTTGCTGAATTTTTAAATAAAAAATTAAAAGTAAAGAAAACGCTAACACTTGGGATTTTAGCTTTAGATGTAGGGCTATTTGTTTAAACAACGAAAGGATATCCTAAATCCAATTTGACAGGCAATGCCGAAGATGCCAGTGGTAATTAATTAGCACTTAATTTAGACCACAGAACAACAGGATATGGAATTGGTGCTCAGTGCCATTTCCCCTTAGGCTTCATCTCATGAGGGTCAGGAGTATGGCTGTTGCATTGAAGGTCAGTAAATAAATTGGGGGAACACATTGACACTGGACATTTCATGATAGATATCCTTCACCCTTATTACTGCCTCTGGCTATCGCTGATGAGAAAAGGACTGCGATTGTTCTGTGAAGAATGCTGTACACAGGCTGGGTTCGAGGAAGGTAGCGTCTGAACTCACACGTCGTACAGTAGCGGTGCTGGGTGCTTCCTACGGGCAGAGAGCCGTCTCAACTTTGTATCTAGGCTGGAAATAAACTTATAACTGTAGCGTAGAAAGCCTGAGGAACTCTGACAGGCGAGAAAATTCACTTAAAAGCAGGCCTGAAGTTTGCTAGATTTGTGAGCTTAGCTTTAGATTAAGCATAATTAAAATCAATGGAAGATTTTAAAGTGAGGTTAGAAACTAGGTCAGCAAGGAAAAGAACACATTTCCTTATTATCCTCTTGTCTTTGTCTTAATAATATTTAGTATTCCTCCTTAAAGCTAAAGGTTCTTAATAAAGGTGGAATAATGTTATTAACAGCATTGTTTTCTGATGGGGACACCGAAGCTTTGACATGCTTAGTGATGGACAAACAAAAAGTGCGTGGCGAAATAGCAGAGACACCAGATCTGCTGGTAAATCAGCTGGTTTTTAACTCAGTGAAAGCAGACACTCTTCTACAACACTCCCCCAGCAGAGAGAATAGGGAAAGTACATAGGAGACCCTATGGAGCCTTGTTTACAGACGTACATAAATTGCATTGTTTGGTTCAGATTTACTGGTAAAAAAAATGCAAAGATGACAAGACTCAGTTTATAATATAATCCTCCTCCTCCCAGTAAACTTAGTGCTTCTGCCAGTCACTACCATGCTCTTTCTTCCAGTAATCTCCAACTGTCTTTCAAAAGAGCAGCTCAGGTGGAAGGGTGTCAGCACTGGCACTGATACTCAGCGATGTTACACCTTTCTGACATGGCTTCTTACAACCCATACCCCACTAAGCTTAAGTAGTCCAGTTCCACTGTAGCCCACAGGATGATGAACAATGGGAACTTCAGCAGTTACAGCAGGGAAATTCCTACTGCAAATCCCAGATGTACTCCACTCCCACCGTTTTATCCCCTTGGACCCCAGAAGGGCTGTCTGCACTGCTACGTTAGGAAAACACGCAGTTAGGCAGCAGTCAGTGCTCAGAAAATATATTTTGGAAGCCCCAGGTTAACAATTATTTTAACTTTCACTTCATCACGCCCTTTGCAGCATCTCTCTTGACAGTGAGTGAAATTTTGATTACTGTGTAAGTGACTGACAAAACTCCCAGCGACTGGGAGCCAGAGTGGAGTCAGAATTTCACCTTATATAAGCTTAACTTTTCTCATTTTGGATGATATCTACTTTTACTAAGTGGAATTACTGCTTTTGACTATGTTCAATCTATAACCTCTAGGAACCTTCAATTATAGCCTTTCTGTGCTACAGTAATCCAGTTGACAGCAAATAACTCTGCTCTGGATATGACAGGTTTACTTTCTGACTTAAAGCCCCAAAGTGGCAATTGACTGGAATTTCAACCCAGGATGCTGAACTGTAGACAACCTGCTCAGAAATGCATCTTTTCTGGTGAGTCTAGGGCTTCTCATGAACAACACATTGTTTTTGTCCAGCGTCACAAATAAATCATTCCGTTTTGTGAGTCAACCAGTTATTTTTGGTGTTGAAATCAGAGAATGTGACAAAGAATTCCATGAAAGTCAGGGAACAAACTCTCGCCAAACTTTTCATTCTCTGTGAACTGCTATATATGTAATTACTTCATTAACCGTTTTGTTTCAAATCTTTTTACATCATGAAAAAATCTGAATATTGGCCTATTAGTTGTCCACAGTATAAAATCTCCATTTCTTAACCTATTTTATCACCATCTTGTTGTTTAAAATGAAAGTCTTATTGCAGTGGTCTGCCCAACAGAGATGATTTTATATGGGATCTGACCTCAACCAGAATTCCTACTCTTTCAGGTTCAGTTCTGAGCTCTCCACAAGCTACTATTGCAATATATATGCACTGGATTTTGTATCAGATTTGAAAGATGCTTTAACATGCCTCCCAGCATCACGACTGTTTCAGCCCTGATATTGAACATGAGTAGGATGAATGTATCTCTTAAATGCACTGGTGAGTATGTGCCATGAGTCTTTGATTTCTTTAAACTTATTTACATTTTACTTGCCCTTGAGCAGTGAACTTACTATGTCAGCATTGTCTTTTCTACTTACACTTTGTCTGTCTTGTCCACTCACCTTAGCTTGATGTTTATTTTTTGTGCACGTGTATAGTCCATTGCACTAAATACACAAACTGCCTGGAGTAGAGGATTTTCCATATATTGTGCCTTTCTAGGATGCACCCTTTGTAGTACTGCAAGTTCTGCAATAGTTTTCCTAGCTTTAAACTAGCTTTGGTTTTTCTCATTATTTCCTTTTTCAGTCAAATGCCCATTCACACGTACTGGTTACAGATGACTGTGGTCTAACTTCCCTAGAAGCTTTATGAAAGTCTTCATTCTCTATACAGGCAGCTCTCTCTCTGTCAGTCGTTGTGTTTCATCATCAAAGTTTCAAGTGACCAGACTTGCAAGGCCCTGCTTTGGTCTGACCCTGATCAAAATCCAGTTAGAATTACTGGTGAGAAAACATACACAAGTCTCTTAGACCTCCTAACTGAAACCATGTTCAACAGATACTGAAATATTTAGGACCAACAGGTACAACCTTGTTGATATCAAGGCATACTCATCAGCCTTGGGACACCTCATTCAGTAGTCAACTTCCAGGTCATCAAATTATCACAGTCATAGCTTATCTGAGTAAAATGCCTCAACGCACTTAATAGAGTTGCAGACAAGCGTTTCTGATAGGTCTCACCTGCCAAACGGGTCTGTCCCTGTATGGCCTTGTTGATGTTATGCATAGCCATGCAGTTCTTGGAAATGAAGCTGAAATGCCATGCATATGGGGTTTTTTTTCACTGCCTTGAGCTCCAGAAGACAACTGGCACTCTGCTGTCTGGTCCTCAGATAAGACTAAATTCAGGACATCATTCAGTTGATGTTGTATGGAACTTCCCCTACAGCAGAAAATGTCTAACCTTGACTGAATGGTTATAAGTGGATTTACAAGGTGAGAAAGTTCCTCCTTAGGAAGAAAATATTGTTTCAGGATGCAAAGCTGTATAAATGTAAATTATTATGAAGAGTAACCTGGGAACCTGTTAACATCTAACTCAGAAAGCTTAAGCATTTCCTAGCCATCGTGGTCAGGTGGGATTCAAAACATATAATTGTATTCATCAGCTTTGAAATTTACTCGGAGGTAGTAATCTCAAGGCTGACACTGAGCCCATAGCAGCTGCAATGACTGCCGTGGGGTAGATGCTTGGGAGGGATGGAAAACTTGGGTTTTTTTGATGACATTTTTATGAGACAGTTATCCAGATATGGAAACAGGATGGTTACCCTAGGAGGTGGTCCTAAGTTGCCTGCTACTACTGTTGCCACGGTTCTACTGAAAGCCCTCTCTGGACTGAAAGGTTGAGTATGGATGAACTAATGTTCACAGCAAACCTATGAGAAAGCTTCCATACAGTATAGGGTTGTCCCCTACGCTATATGCTACTGAGGTCTCCAAGATTGCTGATAGTGTTTGGTGAAGGCCAGGACTTGGCAGTGTGGACAGCAATGATCTGATAGGTGGAAACAGTTTCAAGGGCTATGAAGCGCTATCCTGCGGTGGTTTGGTGAGGCTGAATCTAGTGCTGACACAGAGAACATGGTGCATGAGGCTTGCACTTTGTCCATGAAGGTGCTAGGAGAGCTACGGGAGACAGATTTGTGGGATCTCTTAAAAAAAAACAACTTTCTGAATTCCCTTTACTTGGCTCATCTCCACGGAGAGCGGTCTTCCTTCCGAAGACCACAGCAAAGCTCTGGAGAGGATGTGGCAATGCCGTCTAACGGTGTGCAGAAATCCTTGGTTTAGAGGGGGTAACCGATTGCGTCTCGTGGACCAGGGGAGGAGGCAAGTTGTTGTACGGTTGGCTGGAGTTAGCCGCTCCACAGATTTATGATTTTACATTGCACCATAATGCGTAATGTACGAAAAGATAAATATTTTCCATTCAGCAACATCTTGCTGCATTTTCATCTAACTCTATAATTTTAATTATAAAGTGAACATAACCTGTATCAAATTATGATTTTGTTAACATATTGAATGAGGACAAGAAAAATAAATACCAGATTTTATACTGTACAGGCACATGAAGGTATAGTAAAAAAATCTGGTTTCCTTGACCACATTGTCATAATATGCATATATAACTGCTTATTGAATCCAGGCTGTGTAGACAACAGAAAGAACACTGGCTCCATACCATCACAATGCATGCCCACAACAAAGAGGGGGAAAGAACAGGCTCTTTCATTGTGTGTTTCTAAGTATTACCAACATAAGGGCTGCAAACATTACCTCTGTCTGAAGTGTATCTATATATCCATGCATAAGTTATTAACTGGGCTCCCTGAGCACAGTTGCTGAAAATATTAATATATTCAAATTATATTCTAGCTACTGCAAAAACAGTAGATCAGACAAATGTATTAAAATCTCTTCAGACAAAAGGAGTCATGTTATTTATAAAGTTCCTCCCCCCTGCCTTTACTGGAACACAAACCTTCATTGTATATAATATATGGGAACGCAAGATGATCCTTAGATGTCAAAATGTGGCTTAAAGTTTGAATGTAATCATAAAACAGTGACTCTAATGCTTGCCATAAACAAATTGTCACTGGTATTATGTAACTTAGACTATTCATAAAGTATAAAAGACGGAAAGAATTAAAGGTGGCTGCCAAACACCATGGGCCAAATCCGAAGGTTGTGCCAAATTGCACTAGCGGACTGGGAAATGTAAACCCAGCGTGGAATTCGGATTTGCACTCTTCGGTACTCAGGCTGCTCCTACGGATTAAATTAGAGTGAGATAAAGGCTTTTTTTTTTGTTAGTTTGTCAGTTTAGACTGTAAGGCAGCAACACAGCAACCAGTGGCTTCTACAACTCCCCTCTGCTCATGCTTTCTAGGAGTTGGGAAAGTGGGATGAAAGTTCCTTTATTGCCTTAGGAACAGGTTTTGTACAGAATGGCCTTCTAGGACACAAACAGGCATGGTCAGCAACGCAGCCCGAAAGGGAACCACCACTCTCAGATCTGGTGGTCTTGAATTTTTCATGTTATCCAGTTGTGTACCGCCTCATTGGACTGAGACCGTGCTTTTTGCTCAGACTCGTTAGGAAAGATGGCACAGTAGGTTAACGATAGAAGACCATACATCACGACAGAAGGCCTTGTCTGTGAACAACAACTAACCATTCCTAGACACTTACCTTCAGTCGAGGCTAAATGTATATCTGATTGAATGCTTACTGCACAGATTTAAATTGCAGCTAATGGTTGTGTTAAGACCCTTTATCAGGGACAACAACTAAGCTAGGTGGTTGTCTACTCCCTTTTTCCCCCCCACCCTTTCCTTTTAAAAAGTAAAATGACATTTCTTTCACAGCCTGAAATAATTGTTCAAGCGGAGATACTGGTTTAACTCATTATGAATTATTAGTGGAAAAGTGGGTCTCAGAAGTATGTTACATCTGAAATATTTTTCGTCACTTGAACATGTGCCGTCCAGAACCGGCCCTATTATACCAGTCACTGGGAAAAAACACTTCGCATTCACAGATGCTCCTAATTTGGTGTGGTTTGGAGTGTAATTTAGATCAAACGTATCCATGTAAATGAGTCAGGGTTTCTTAATTAGGTGCCTCTAAAGAAAAAACTTGGACCACATCAGTAGGTGTGGGTGTGGTGCCCACAGTACTGGAATCTTTCCTATAGATGAAGCTGAGTTTTATTCAGGCATACTGTAGGGTTTTCTTTCCCTTTTTTTCCTTCCTTTTTTTTTTTTCTTTTTTTTTTTTTCCTAAAGCACAATAATAAATCTGCAGATGGCATAGACATAAAGACGCTACTTCAGAGGAGCTGTCTAAAACACTGTCTCTTTGGCAAATGCCTTAAAGTAGGTCATTCTGCTGTGATTTAGGTTTATATTTCATTGCCAGCTTTTTGTTCCCATTACAAGTAGGGTGCATTCCAGTCCGCAGATTTGCTCTTCATTTTTTTTCTCAGATTGGTTTTTATTTACAAGAATTTGTAGTTCTTCATAAGAAAATGGCCAGTATCCTGTCAGAGGTACTAATCATGCACTTGACCACAAAAAGAGATGTATGAAGGCGATAACCTGAAAATGTTGAGATGTAAAATACCATTCTCTGGAAGCAAAAAATGTATTGATTCTCTTAACATGGTGATTGAAATGATTGTTGCATCTTTTGCAATGTGTGAAAAATGATTTGATCTAATGCCATTTCAGAGGTCTCACAGAGCAGGGGCATCCGCTGCTGTAGTTGTTCAGGTATTTGCTTTTTCTTTTTACATAATTGCTACTGAAAAACGTGTATTTTATAGCTTATAAAAAAAAAAAAAAAAATCAGGGTCTGTTTTCCCATCAAAGTGGTGTGGGATTTACATGCCAAACTCCCACTAGCCTTAATGAATTACCTGCATAAATTCCCTTTCAATCGATAGTAGAATAGATCCTATTGTGTTATATTAATTATTTTGAACAGAACAGTGACATTTTGGCATTGAAGTCTTTTTGTTTTGTTTTTAAGTTCCAATGAATATCTTAAGGAACTTCAAGCCTATTATTTATTTTACAGCCTTATTCTGAGAAAAATCCCATATCTGTAGTCAGAAAAATGAAAAGCATTGCAATTTACCCTTTGATGACCTGGTCCTGGGTATTAATGTGTTTAGGGCTCAATCTCCCAAAATAGCAAAGAAAAAAAAAAAAGGCAGGGGGAAGGAGGAAAATGTTGTTTTGTAATGAACATTCTTAATTTTCACCAACAAAAACCATTCGAGTTGAAAAGAACGCTAACCCCAAGCAATATTAAGAGGTTACAAAATCACATAAATTAACTCCACCAGTGATATTTTACTAAAGCTTGTGTGAGTGCAAACCAGAAGCAGGACTCTCACATGGTCTTGATTAGCTGAAGAGTACTTAGCAGTAACCAGCCTTCCCCGAGATGTGCTGGCCATATGCACATGATGCCCACAACGCCAATGTGCACATGGACGAGCCTTCAAAGGCGTGGGGGGCTCGGAGTGGGGGATTGGGAAGTAAGCGGAGAGTGGAAGTGAGAACTGTTCGCTGTGTCATCATGGGCAAGTGCCTTACCCTCTTCTTTCCTCACTTTCTCCATCTACACAACTAGGATAATAAAACTTACTGACCTGAAAAGGAAGTTATGAGATGTAATTAATGTTTGAAAAGCTTTTTTGAGATCGTTTGATATTGAGTAATGTGGGATGAACAATAGGAGCTCTTTGAAACAGGGGCTCTATCTATCCGTATTTGTGTACTGCACCTAGCACAATGGTGCCGTACAGCCACAGAGTCAACCGTATCATAAATATTTAAATTAAAACTATGTTAATTATTTTTATCATTCTGTTATTTGCTGATACACCAGTTCAGTACATTCTGAAGCTTCGTAGCATTGAAAAGTACCAAGTGTAATTATTTGCCTGATTGTTATGAAAATCAGGTTTTATATTTTTAAATACGGTTGTGGAAATAGGAGGTATATGGAAACACAGGTAAAAATGTGGTTTTAATTACTCGTCATTCTTCTCATTAAAAACACTAAGCTGGTGGTATTCTTCAGGGAAGAGGTGAACTTTGCAAAAACTCTTATTCTGCAAAAAGAAGGACTAGGCATGACTGCAAAAACCTCGGTAGCACGTTGCCCCTGCTCCAAAGTGAATCAAATAAAAATGCATAAAGGTGCTTCAGGAAGACTGGTTTTCTTTTTTGCCTTTAATCCAAAATCTATAATTACTCCTGCCCTGTGCACACTGGTGCCTGGCACACATTTTCCTGTGTCCAATAATTTACAAGGGGAGAGTTTAGTAGACCAGCGTGTACTTCAGCAGAGAGCAATGGGTTTAACTCTTCTTCCTCCATACAGAGACCCAGGAAACTATGGTAAATGGGACAAGTGTTGGCATTTCTCCAGCTCCTTTCTAAAACTCTTCTATAGTTGAAACAGAGAAAAACATGTCTGGAAGAGCATGTCTTGATATATATTTGCCCTTCTCAAGCTAGAAAGTGATTAATTCACATCATGTAAATCTTAAAATGTTAGTTAGGGATGCCTGAGTCTCACATCCCTGGCCAGTAACCCACTCAGTCTTCTGGTGCAAGAAGATGTTTCTTCTCCTCACATTTCCTCACAGTAACTTGCTCCCCAGCCTTGTAGGAGTAAGGCTAAACTTTTCTCTGTGCTGCTGTCCCATGGCTAAAGAGCAAGAGCTGCTCATGAGTTGCCTGATTATAAAGAAAGGTCTTGATTCAGGAAATTATTTCAACAATTAGTCTTGTGCCTTCACTGTAAAAACTTCTGTGCTTCTGCATATTCCTGAATCTGGGAATTTTTCTTGAAGCAAAATTTAAAACCCCATCCCACACTTTGGGTTGTAGGCTCCCACAGGTTCTCCGAGGTTTCACAAATACAAATTTGTTGTTTTGTCCTTCTGTTCTGGTGCCTGTTTTTTCTTTTCCGTAACTTTTACTGTTTTTATTTCTTCTTCTTCTGTTTGTTACAAAAGGCTTTTACCCTTTCTTAATGTAATCTGTTGTTCTTCTGTGTTAAAAGGGTTCTCCTGAGCCTAGATTTAATATGTAAGCCTGCCTGAAACTGCTGATATGACACATAATTTAGTAAGTGAAAATCACATATGTTTGCTACATCTTTCCTCCACTAACTTAAAAAAAAAAAAGTTTTCAGTCATCCTCTGCTTAGTATTACTAGATTGCCATACTTTAACTTTATTTTCTGATTTTCCCTCAGAATTCTGGGTACTGCTGCTGGACTTGTCATCACATTGTCATCGTGTCCTGGTGTGCGGGCTACTGTGGGCTTCTGTCTATGCATGTGTTTTTTCCTTTTATTTTTAAAATCTTTACTAGGTAGAAATAAGTCTGTTTAGTTGCATGTAGTTTGCAAAAGGCTGTGGTCTTCAGAACATAGCTGCCCCTTATTGCGAGGTTTGAGAGGGGTGTGTGTTTCATTTGCCAAGGTTGGATGCTTTTCTCTGTTCACAGAGCTATCAACATGGGGCAAGGTGGTTTTTCAAAACAACTAAAGCATGACTCTTGTGATACTTACGACTTTTGCTAGATAATATATTAATATTAGTGTGCTCATCTTAGATATAAAGTTCTACTTTTGATGATGAGGAGCTTATTTCTAGTGAAACTGATGCACACAATTGCTAGTAAGAATGAAGAATTTGGGCAGGGGGGGAAGGCAGTCAGAAAGGGAATCATTGTTGTCTGTCTGAAAGAGCAGAAAGCTGGAAGGCATCTGAAAATGTCTTGCCGTGCTGTGTACAGTATGGGAAAAATGGAGCAAAAAAAAATGGAGTTTCTTGGATTCAAAGGTGAATCGAAAGGAATTGGCTTCTGCCTGGAGAAGGCAGCCAGATAGACCATCGTAACAGATCCACGTGATAAACCAAGAGGCAACTGCAGAGCTCCCCAGACAACTTGCCTGAAGTGCCTGCCAAGGAGGCAGATGCTGCTGCTGGAAGAATATCTTCCACAGTTGGGCATCTGGGTTCAGCGCTTTCCACGTAAGGGAGAGGGATGGTAGCGTCAGGCTGGCCCCCAACTTCCCATTTAATTATTTCAACATCCATTTTATACTTTTGTAAATAACAAGTATTATCCTGCCTTTGTGTGGGAAAATAATAAGCCAGGAGAGGGGTTTTGTCTGTCATCTATCCCTTCACAGGGGTGTCTACATGGATGGGTAAAGACAGACTGGAGCTTGGCTGCCCTGCGCTCCAGCCTGGTCAGATGTGAGACAGCTCGGGTCTGGGAGTCACAGAGCTGCCTTGCAGTGGCACGGAGCTCAACCTAATAAGCAGAGCAGGCTGAGATTCATTAATTTAACATTAATAAGCACAGCTTATTAGCTCAGGCACAGCGCTGTGTAATGCAGGCGCACAGCTTCTGGAGCAGAGCTGCATCCGCTCTCGCCAGCTCAGAGCACGGTGCGGAGGACCCAGCCAGGGTGCTCCTCTCCCCTACTGCATTTTGCATGAGGAAGGAAAGAGTATTTTGCAGTCACTGTAGAAGCTTCTGTGCAGGAAAAAAACCCAACCTTCTAAGTTTTTAAACTGCATTTCTGGTTTAGGCTGAGCCTTTAAGCCTTTTAAACTTCTTGTGCCTGTTTCCCAATGGGTGGGTAACAGCTATCTCAAAGATGTTGCTGTGGAAGCAGGTTAGGTACCGATCATAAAATACTGTGGGATCCTTAAAGAGCAAAATGCTCTTTCTTCCTCACTTGAATTAATATTATGTGAGCAAATTATTAGGTAGAAATAAGGATTAATCAGAGAAGATTGGTTGCTCTCTGTTTATGTTTGCGCAGAGAGCCAATACGAGGTTTCTGCATTATTTGATGTCCTGTGTATACCTGCAAAATAGGACCAGATAGGTATGTAAGTTTTATGTAGTACTCTGGGAGTAAAATTCCCTTGTAGATAAGCAACAGGAAATAATGGAATCCTGGAGACCTTGGAGCTGTTTTCACAAATGTAGGGGAAAGCGGTATATGGGCTCTATATAACAAGTAAATATTTTCTAAACCTCTTCAAGTAGAACAGGCTGTTTTCTGTAGCCCTCTATTTAGAAAAATCCCTGCTCAGGTTGAGTTTTGTTGTTTCTCTTGTGTGTAAAGTGTATTTGTTTTATTTGCTCATCTTCAGGAAGATGCCTGAATAATCTAATAGTCGTTGTATTCAATTATTCAGTATGAGTCCTAATAAAACAATTTGGTTTGGTATTAGACTGGCAAGAGCTATGTCATATGTCTGTTCAGCCCCGTATTTTGTCTATTCTGCTTATGAGTAGTAGAATAAATTTCATGCAAAGATAAACAGAGGACATTGGTGGAGTTTTTTTCCTATCAAATGCAAAAAACTTAAAAGAACAGGTACTGCAACTCCAAGCTTTGTTTTTAATCCCCCTCCTGTGGGCTTCATACACTGCACAGTGACTTCTTGCAACTTCAGAGGGCTTGGTTTAAGAAAGATATATGGCACTGGTGTTAATCCCTGCTGCCAGGCCTTTCTCGCTGACTCTCATCAGCTCCTTTGTCTGGGTTTCTAAAGGAGGACCCTTCTGAAGTGTGTTTCACACTGTTATTTGGGCTTGATCTGGACCCTCTCTTGCAGACTCGATTGCTGCAAAATGAAACCATTGTGCAGCCTCAGTGCTTTCAGGGATTTAGGATAAAGGTAGCCTTCTGGTAGAAGGTTGTATTCTTGTGCTGATCTCCCATGTGTCAGTGAGCCGTACGCTCTATGTGCCATACAGAAGTCACAGGCTTACATAGTTCCATGGCCCAGGTCTGTATAGCCCTGTTCTTCTATTTGTCTGACAGAGAGGAAACAAAGGGATCAGAGAAAGAAGGGAATGCCACAGAAACAACATACCGAAGGTCCTTTAGCTTCTCCCCATTGGAAACCCCTTGAAACTCTGTTCCACACAGGGCAAGAACAGCCATCTCTACCAGCAAATACAGAAATTGCAATAGTGTGCCTCATGTCAAATCAGTTTACTAATTTTTTTCAACCAGTCAGAAACTTTTGAACCTCCTGTGGTCCGCACTGAGCAAACACTGTGATTGAAGAGAATGGCACAAGGTGCAAGTCAGTGGTGAGGCTGGCACACCATGCATGTTAGTACCCCTCTTCTGAAGAATACCCCTAAAAGTGATACAATTCTACATTTTGTTAGCTCTGCAAACTGATCTGGTTTCCTAGGTTAATTTAAACAAACACACATGGCCTATATTTGCATAATATAAACATCTTGTCATTACTAACAGGGTGTGTAAGCTTCTTTATAGTCATTTATGGAGCCATGGGGGCATTCAGATTGGCCCCAGTCTTTTACATTGACAGCTTCAAGAGAACATACAAGTTTTTAGTGTGGTGGGGTTTTTTTGGTGTTTTCAGTATCTATTCTACTGCTGCTTCCATATCAATGGAGTAAAGCTTATGGAATAGGCCTATCCTTCCCTGAGGATGTATTTGTGTGGCAGAGGAGGCTGACCTTCTTCAGAGAGACTCAGGCGATTGTTCCTACAATGCTCAGATGCCCAAATGGCTCACGTAGTGCATCTTCCTGCCTTACATCACTCTGTGACGCTATATCGCATCAGTACACCTCTAGCCTCACCAGGCCGCCTGCGGTGATACCTAGCAAAGACCATGTGCTTGTTTAGATAGTACTATATCTATAGTTGTAGTCAAGCCTGGTATTCTGTACATATCCATTACAAAGTGTTGGTATTCTATTGTCTGTATTTTAGTGAGGGCTTTTTTCCTTTTCTTTTCTCCAAAAATTCCAGCCTTGGTCCAGTTTTGCCAGTTATTCTACACATACACAGCAGGAAACAATTGCTGTCCTGAACAGATTATGCTCTAAAAAGCCAAGGCAGACAAAGGAAGTATTATCATCATTTTGTAAACAAGGAACCAAGGCACAGAGAGATTAAGTGATTTACCCAAGGTCATCCAGAACATCCGGTCAAAGCCAAGAACTGAACCCACATCTCCTGAGTATCAATCAAGTGATTTAACTGTAAGATCAAAGACTTATTGTGTATACCTGATACCTCTCCCCTAAGACATGGTAACAAAACTTTCTTCAGGATCAATGCCACGTATGGTGTAGTAAATTTTGTATATGGCATATCTGTGCTGACAGTGTGTACCCACTTCTTGCACTCAGGTTCTTCCCAGGAAACAATTTCCCTTATTATTCTTCCATTGACAATAATAAATTATCCTTCTCTAGATAACCTGCTGAAGGAGAGAATGTGTGCACATGGTACATCAGATGAATACATAGAAATCTGTTTTTCTGCAAGAACAAACTCAGTCATTATATGGACTGTTTAAAATCCTTCCATGCTTAATGAAATGGGGATATTCTCACAAATATATGGACTTCATTTTGCAGTTTCAACTGGAAGCTGCAAAACAGCATAAAGGATCTACATCTCTCATGTATATTCCAGGAGAATGGAGCAGAAATTATCTGTATAAAGGTGTCATTCATTATCAGCTCAGAGTAGTCTTTTATTTAGAGTCTTTATTACTTAGTCACTGGGTTCATTATGTCATTTCTGGGATGAACTACTGTGCACAGGACTTTCACGGGGCCCTACATCCTACTTAGTCACTTCAATTTTAAGGGTAGTTTGGATGAAAAGTGGCTGTACAGAATGGCACTGGTTAGTCCTAACAGCAGGACAGCCATGAAAGGAGGAACATGATCCTGCCCTTTATGTGCCCCTATCTTGAGGTCTGTCCCTTCTGCCTAGTCATTCTTCAGGTTGGTTTCCAACTAAGCCCATGGTCTATGTATATTTTTACTGTTAATGCCATGAAACACGACAATAAAAGCCAAGTTGAACATGAGAACCTGGGCTGACTTTGTGGGCTGGCATCTCTTGCAAACAGAGCTCAATGACTGTGGAAGCCGCAGAAGAATGATAAGGTGGAGCCTCACAGTGTCATTTTACTGTTTCTGTGGTATCTTAGCAACATTAGGAGAGCAAAAGTGCACTTCTCGACCTCTCCTCAGCATTTCTTAGATGTTCTGTGTAATCATAAGGTTCCTCGTGAGGTAAAAGGGCTCACAGTGTATTTTTTTGGGTGAGGTTATTTCTATCTTTACGTGCCTCAGCAAAGGAGTTTGAATAGCAAGAATCTCAAAATGAAAATGTAGTGGTCAAAAGGTCTGTTGTTGGAGAAAGGCAAACCAAACTGGACAAATGCAGTACTGGAATGTGTTGCTCAATCCAATATACTTGAGGCCTAGTAAACCTCATGTGTTGAAGGAAACAGAACTATTCTGTTTTCTGGTAGAGGAAAAATTATTGCTTTTGCTTGGACATATGGGTTTCTTGAGCAGGAATAGAATATACACAGATACCATAAATCATGCTTTGTTTTATCAAATAACATAATTATCTGTGGGTTTATGGATGAAATTTCCAATAGGATTTGGACACAACACACCAATTCCTTTTAAAATTAGTCATATGTTAGTACCACCATTCTACTTACTTCTTTAGGTGTTCAAAGAGGATTTTCATTGTGTCATAGTTTGGTCTAGGGAGCTTTTTTACCAGGCTCCTTATGGATTTGATGCGAGTGGCGTTGTCCTGGATTTCTGAAGAGGGAAAAAAAAAAAAAAAAAAAAAAGAGAAAATAACCACTTGAGTGCCATATTGGGATGTTATTTTTCCCAATATTGTATCTGATACCTTAACAAGAAAAGCCATTGTTAATATATGGTTAAAACCAGAGCATATCAACATAGTATACCATAATTTTTCTTAATCATAAGGGAACATTTTCTGTCTCAGAGAATTATATTCTTATACTTTTCATTTATTTTATTAGTCTACTAGACCATCATCCTAAGCTAAAGTATCTCCAAGTAGTAAGGGACCCACATCTTAAGTGGAATTCCACTTTGGAATTACATCTGTCCAGTGGTGCAGTTTCTGTGATGGAGGCACTTCCAAGGTAGTCCTTGTTGGTTTTTTTTTCCATGTTAATTTAATCAGCTATATTTATGAACCTCTAACCTTGCTATTACACCCCAGCATGTTTGAAAATATAAAATAAGTTGCTATTCTTTTTAGCCATGCTTTCTAGTGATCAATTATTTTGAGAAACTATTCCAGCACAGATATTTTCTAATACCTGTGTCATCTCACATCGGTAATTTCTGTAGGAAACTATTTGTATTTTAAACTTACAATTATTAATAAAGAATGGTGTATTAAGGGCTTTAATCCCTCTTTTGAGGTGATAAGAACATTTCTTTTTTAAGATGCACTGTCCTCTTTTAGCATGATTCCTAGTTTCATGGGACAGGTTTGACTGATATTTTCATCCATTTGTATAAGATGTTGCAACTAAAGCAAAGTCATGTACAACTGTGCTTTCATTTAGGAACAGATTAGATAAGGTGCCAGTAGGTCTGACGTAGGGAAAACATCTTGCATGTTACATGCCCTAGATAACCTGAGAATACTTTCCTGATCTTATCATCTATGATTTAATTATCACCTATCATTCTTCATATATGTTCCTTTTTAATATTCATATTACCCTGGCACCCAGAGATCTCAATCAGGATTGAATCCCAGTTGCAGTAGGTGCTGCATAAGGATACATGGTGATTAGTGCCTTGATTCAAAGAATTCACCAAAAAAAAGTTTCAAGCAAAAATTTCCTGCAATTGAACAGAATTTAAAAATTAAAATGACAAGGGTAGTATTCCCTCCTCAGCATGTATTCCTAATTCCTGTTGAGATTAATACATCATACACAAAGATATAGATGTGTATATATATATTATTTATAATTTGAACACGTATGTAGATATGAAAGACAAGAGCTTAAAGCAATCAATGCATGGGTGTTATTTTTCAGTCAAAACCCCCAAGATTTCCTATGGATTTATTCTGTAGGAAGACATGCAATTGACAGTAGTGATAACGAAGTTACACACAAACAAAGAATACACTTTTTGTGTATTTTACTCTTATTCTGGTTTGACCTATACAGAGCCTTAACTTCTGAACAGCACAAACTCCCCCATTCTTGTGACCCAGCCATCCCTTGATGCTTTCTGCCACAAGCCATTAGCACTGTTTATTTTTGTCATATGGATGATCTGTCTGGTGGAAATATGACTGAAGCTACAAATGAAAATGATATTTGCAGAAGGTAATTTATTGTAGGAAGGGGGTACAAATTCTGTGTTTGTTTTTTTTTTTTTTTCTTGTGCTGCTTGGTGTGTGTACATGCTATGATCATAGCAGATAAGTTATATTAAGTTTAGGGCTGCACTGTGGCTGTACTACAACTTCTCAACTATGTATTTTTTAATTCAATTTCTCCTGAGAATTCAATGGACTTGAGTGGAACTGAAACACTCTGGTAGGGAAAGACTCAATTGAAGGAAAGGCTCAGTCTTTGTCTATTGCAGAATATTTGCAAGGAAATGTCATACAGTAAAAGTTTATCATGCTCTCATAAAGGACATGTGTCACCTCTGTGTTGATTAACACAGATACCAGCTTGGTAACCACCTTCCCTATGGAAACACCAGCCTTACAGAGGCTGTGCTTCCTTATCACGTGTATTTGTGAAAGAAATAAATGAAAAAGAGCGGTATTAATTTACAAAGAAATTATTTACTGAGAGAATGGCAAAGGTAGAAAGCTTTGGTTTAGGGCTTGCCATACCACAGTCATCAGTACTGACATACAGGAGAAGAGATCTTCAGGTAGACACTAAAGTGCAAAACCCATAGAAATTTTGCATAAAATTATTTTGTGTATCGGTCTATTTGTTGATTGTTAGTCTATTGTAAAAGAAGAAAAACCAGGCAACATGTGGTAACTTTAGTCAGCATTTCTGAACTGGGAATGATAAACACCTCTGCCTGGCTCTGGCATTTATCAGTACTGAGATATTATTACCACATAGAGTCACAGCATGGTTACTGTTATCATCAAAAAAAAAAGAGCCAGCTAATCTTAATGGTTTGTAAAGCCGTTACCTGCACTGGTCTGACATTTATCATGATCATTTTACCACATGAGTCCTACATTGCAAAGGTATTTTATCTGGAAGGGACATCACTATGAATTATTATTTGCAGCTAGGTAGAAAATTGTATGTTGTAGATACCTTTTCTCATTATAAATCACAGTCACATTTCACCATTTCCCACACAAAGCTGCTGAGCCCAGGCTTTTTGCCATAACACTTAGTCTCGCTCCCTTTTATAGTTCCATGAAAATATTGGGTACTCTTTCATTAAAATGGTTGATATTGGTGGGTTTTTTTAATGTTATATACACGCTTGATTTTTCCTCTAGTATAAAAGAATTTGTTTTTCCACTTGAGAAGCTGAAGAGGATAAACTGTTCATTTTTTTTATTAAAGCTTACTCTCGCTTCAGTTTTTGTGGCTGGGCTTGTCTTTACTCTTGACCTTGTTGATGGAATATTTAACAGATCAGATGCAAGATCTTATGTTTCATTTGCAATACCTATGTATTTGCTTTCTTTCTGTAAAGCCTTGAGTTCTACTTTCTTAGAAAATTTCCCCTTTCAGATTCTTAATTAGAAAGATCTTTTTTACTTTTTTAAGGTTTTCTCAAATGGAGGGAAGAAATCTTTAAAAATAGATCTGTATAAGTAGCCATGGAGAAGGTATCCCCCTCCTTGTGCTGTATTATGAAGCCTAGCAGTACAGGGTGCAAAGGAAGGAAAACACTTTGAAAAGATGTTACGTTCTCCAGCTAAGTCTAGAAAATGAAGGAGACCAGTTTTAACAAAATGAAATAATAGTATTTTCCATTATAATCTTCATTATGAAAACAGGTGAAAATCTGGAGAAAAGATTCTCATTTTGGAAAGTTAGGCTCTTCCTTGTGAAGGTTTCTGAAGGAAGAATTGTCATAATCACATATAATCCATAAAGAATGAGGGGATGGTTAATCCTTTTTGCATTCTGGGGGAAAAATGTGGAAGATTTAGATGATAATTTCAGCAGATTAAGATACTCCGAAGTGAATTGCGGATGGTTTTCCATGTAATATTTTCATAGAACATATATTTAGGATTTGGGTTACTGTCTTTAAAAATAGGGCTGGCTCCCTTTAACAGAATGAAATTGTGGAGATGCTCTCTTGTTTATATTTAAATGAAGAATGCATGGGGGGGAAAAAAACCCAAACCACTTAATATTATATAAGCTTTTTTGTAAATGAGCTTTGGATAAACATTTGAGCACAGAAGAAAACATGATGTGTCTGTAACATTAACAGTGGCTGGGTAAAAATGAATGAAGAAAGTAACCTTTAGCTCTCATGTCCATAAAGAATACTTAAGCAAATCCCACTGAATCTTTCTTTTAATCATTAATTTTAAATGGACATAGATGTTTACAACAAGCCACTTTGTTTCAGAACAGGAAGTCCAGGGTTTATCTCCAATAACTCACGCTGGCTAGGAAGGGATGTATGTCTCTAACCTGACATGCATTCATTATTTTGTAAGGTACTGGAGTCTGACCCGTGACCCTCCTCAGACCTGCTGCATTATTCATGTCCGACTTACTTTGTATAGTTTTACTATAGCACCCATTTCCCTTTACCAGGCATTTCAGTGGCTTGTGCATGTTTAATGTTAAATGGCATTTATGGCTCGCATTAATGCCTAATTTTATCACGAGCCATGGTTTCTTTTTATGCTCTCGAGCCTCACAGCTGAAAAAAACCAGTGATTTATGATTCTGCATAAAATATCAAACTATTGATCTGTCACCTGATCTATGGGGGTTTGTTGTTTTTTAAGCGTGGTTTTCTCTGATTTTCTTACATGGCTCTTCTCACCTTGTTTTGTTTTTTTGGATAAGATTTCTGCTGTGGTTAAAACGTCACACACTGTTGCTACAGCAAAATCTGTCTGCCAAGAGTTTTTCCAACAATTTGCGACTGATTCAGCTGCCGAGAGAAAGACAGGTCTTGTCTGGGGCTTTTTTGGTTTGTTTATTTTGTGGTGTGGTCTTTTTTCTTTTGGTCTTTTTTTTTTTTTTTTTAATCAGAACTGAGTGGTTTAGGTGGATTTTTGAGTGCTAATGAAATTGTGAGACTTATGGCGCTGGCTACAGCCAGCCGTAGTGTGGGCAGACGCTCTGTGAGCTTCCCCACTGTGCTGCTGTGCAAGCATCCCCGCTGTTATGTTTGCTATAGTTTTAATGTCTGTGAAAAATTCCTGATGCAACTAAATTATGTTCTGCCCTCTTGTTTGTATAAATAAACACCCGACTTAGCCAATTCATCTTGCTCTTGCCCATTTTAGAAGCTTGCCCTGACACACAATGCTTAACCTCAGTCCTTGATAGCTTTGGTGTTATCAGGGAATGAAAACTTGCTTAAAAGAGAGTGCACTGTTGGCTTGATTTTTTTTCCAGAGATGTCAACTACCCAAAACTCTGTTTTCATTTGCTAAGTCTTCATATTCTGGAAGTCATCCTGGCTAAAATACACAGATTTTTATCTATAAATATATAGATAAATTATTTGTATCATTTTTAACGTCAGGATATTTTAATGTTACTGTATGCAACTCAAAATTCCCTACTTTAATTACTTGCAGTACACTATAGCAACTGTCTCATGCAGATAAATTGTAAAATATTTTCTTATGTTTTAAAAAAAATCTATAAGTAGCATTCAAACTAACTAATGTTTGCTATAAGGAAAATAACCAATTTGTGATCTGAATTGATTTTACTTTTTATTCATGCCTCAGAAATAGATGTTGCAAAAGAAAATGAGAATTGTGTGAAACCTCTCTATATGGGTAATTGATAAATTCATCCTATGTGATATAAAACAAAGTTTGCAATGAATATTCATACAACTTTTGCGATCCATTAGCAAGACTCAAGACAATGAGTTTGCAACTCAGTCCCATTTAACAAAAATATATGTGGAATTAATGGGAAAAAACAGCACTTACAAAAGTTAAACTTTAATGTATCAAACTCCAGGTGCCAGAGTTTGAGGGAAATAACCAATAATAGTCATTTTTTACATATTTGATGGGACTGATTATGCAATGTGCAACTCTAAATGGCTTATAGCACATTGTAGCATGGTTCCATCCCATTGGCTACAGTAGGGTGCAGGCAGATGGATGACAGTGACAAGGAGAGAAGTGCTTTTGCTTAGCCGTGCGTTAAGATGCCATCCAGAAGCTCTGTGCACTGCAGACACTTCATTAGGATGCCAGGATAATGGTAAACTACCACTCAGAGTGACACCCCATTTCCTGCTTACTGAGCTCTCCAACCTCGGCAGATGTCAACAATCTCACAGTGCTACAGAGCAGACCTAACTTTCCAGGCACTTTGACTCCAATTTTTTTCCCTTAACAGTGCCATACATTACATGCAATATGTAACAGCAAGTACCAAACAGAAGACAAAATTTGCTGCCCTAATTATAACAAAGCAGCATCAGACTTAGGTACTGCATGCCCAGCGTTCATACAACCAGTTAGGCAGCGTAAAAGGGGAATCATCTTTGTCAGTCGATTTTGGGGGTTAATTAGACTTAGGATTTTGATCGCTAA